>CM067372.1:50158739-50670727 GCA_034401795.1 Chaetoderma sp. LZ-2023a
ACGACACGACGATGTTATCAAAAAAGCATCCGCTTTTGTTTCTACGAGAATTCTTAATACTTACCAGATGTACTATTATGATAATGTCTATTATCTAGTCTAGGTCAAAATAAACAAGTAAAAACTCCGCACTCTCCTGGTCCTGCCCATACTGTGTCCGGGAATTACCATAGCCGCAGGTACCGAGTCAATTCCCAATCACAGTCAGATTCGTCTTATATTTGCCTTGACAAACAGCGAAAGCAGCTCAGCCTCACCTCAGCGGGGTGGCTGAGGGAGGGCCATAGTACATCTGGTAAGTATTAAGAATTCTCGTAGAAACAAAAGCGGATGCTTTTTTTATTCTACTTCGAATAATACTTACCAGATGTACTATTATGATAAACTCCGGATTTCGACAGCCAGGAAATGCCGGTGGGAGGAGGTGAGGCTCGAACCAGCACTCATCTACGATCCAACAGAGAAGGTTGTGAAGAGACTAGAAACCCTGGCATATGCTTGAGTTCTGCCATCTGACTCATAGAGTGCTAAACTTCCATGGTCTAGACCGCGCTCCCCACCCCCACCCCCCTCCTTTGTCCGCACAAAATTCAGAGGGCTGTCAATGGGGATGCAACACCCACCAGACCAGTGTCAGCCCCAAGTCTCAGCTAGGGCAGTCCAGTAGAGTGCAAAGAAGCTACTACAACTTTTGAAAAAACATCAGTATATCGATTAGATTTTCAAATTGGAATGAGTCTAATGTCTGTTTGAGAGGATAAGTATACTCTTGTACCAGACTATTCACCTAAGCAGTCTGGTATTTCGACTGTAAGTAAATATATTTATAGTCACTTAATTAATGTAAACACTCACCATTTTGAGCGCTTGATCTTTTCTTGTTCATCACAGGAGCTCGGCCCAATCCACGGTCGTACTCAGTCATGTGCATAGCCATTGTTCAGTGTAAGTGGAAGACTTTGTGATGTGTGCGAAGTAGTGGTCGGATGTGGCTTAGTTTAGATTCGATAAATTGGCGACGGCTACCGGATTAAGTGCGCTGGAGATGTCGCGAAGGTACAAATCAGTGAATGACGACTCGGCATGCCATTGTGCTACAGACATCACCTCCTCTAATGAGACACCCTTATAAAGGGCCGATGCTGCTGCTAGTGCTCGGACCTGATGGGCATTCGCACGATCAATCTGCTTTCCTGTAGCGATTTTGTGCGACATCTGAATAGCGTCAACTATCCAACGAGAAATAGTATCTTTCGAGGCGCGTAAATGAGGAGCTTTAACCACAGAGATTTCGGGTCATCTCTCCACTCATCAGTACGTTTCTTATACATTTTCAGACATCTGACAGGACACCAAGCAGAAGAGTTTGGGTCATGTTTAGTTAAACTTGGCAAATTGATCGGCTGTCCTGGATATTTAAGTGACCGATTCTTTGCCAGGAAACAAAGACGTGGAAGTAGTCTTAAACCTTCACCCGTGACGACAAAACGGTCTTGTTCGGCAGAAAGCACATGTATTTCGCTTCTCCTTCTCGCCGACGCTGCTGCAACCAAGAAAACTGATTTAATAGTTAACAGTTTAATGTCAATAGATCTAATTGGTTCAAAGGGAGCATGCCCTAAAACCTGTAGAACAAGAGATAGATTCCATGCTGGGATAGGAATTGGCTGTCTAGGTCGCAGATTGCTCATTCCTTTAATAACTTCATTCAAGGTGTCATTCTCCACTCCTTCAATGGCCAGACTGGGAATGACTGAAGCTAATGCAGACTTATATGCTGCTAGGGTTGAAGGTACAAGTTTGTCAACTTCGTATAAATGACAGATAAAATCTGCTACATGTTGAACAGATGCAGAAAAGGGATTGATATCTCTTCCCTCACACCACTCTGCAAATTTGTTGATTCTATAATTATATGTTTTCGTGGTTGAACCTCTTCTGGCTGAAGCAACAAACTTCGCTGCTTGCTCAGAAAAGCCACCCTCAATTGCACGCTGCTTGATAACATCCATGCAGTCAATTTGAACATTCTGAGAGATTAGATCTCTTCTGTCTGGAAGAGGGATTGGATTGCAGACCAGAAGGTCCAGCAGATCCGTAAACCATGATCGGCGTGGCCAATAAGGGGCGATCAGTAGTACTTGGCACATCCCCTCTCTTATCTTTGCCAGAACTTTTGGGATGAGAATTGTTGGAGGATACGCATACGCGTACATTCCCTTCCAACTTATCACCAGTGCGTCTACCGCTAGAGCTAGCAGGTCTGGGATCGGTGACACGTAAGTGACCATCTTTGCTTTTCGATTTATCGCAAAAAGGTCGACATTTGGCTTGGCCCATTGTTTGAATAGAACCTCCGCTACCGACTGGTTGAGCTGCCATTCCGTCGGACGACAAACCGTCCTTCGACTCAGAGCATCCGCTAGGATGTTCAATCTTCCTGGAATGTGTGCTGCCCGAAGAATAACATTCCTCTCTTGGCACCACAGCAGAAGGTTCCAAATCATCATACACAACTCTGGTGATCTCGTCCCGCCCTGGCGGTTCAAATAAGACACCACTGTTGAGTTGTCTGTCCTTATTAGGACAATCTTGTCTTGAATTAGACTCTCGAACTTTCGAAGTGCCATACCACCGCTAATAGTTCGAGCACATTGATATGTTTCTGCCCATTCCCCTGACACTGACTGATCGTCCAATACTGCTCCCCAACCCGTCAACGATGCTTCCGTGAAGATGGACATCTGAGGTTGAGCAGGTTGTAGAGGAACACCTCGCAGGAGATTCTGTTCCGATAACCACCACTGAAGGTGGAATATCAATGGTTCTTTTACTGGTATCCTCAGAGATAACGGATCCGTTTTCTGAGACCAGAATGACATTAGATACATCTGAATTGGCCTGCGCCTGAGTGCCGCATATGGAACCACCTTCTCCAGAGATACTAGTAACCCCAGTATCCTGAGAAATTGGCGCGCCGTCAGATACGCTCCTAGAGAAACCGACTCCAAAACTGCAATCAGGCTCTTGACTCTGCTCTCCGCCGGAAAAGCTACGCCGTCCGAGATTGAAAAATATTCCCAGATAAACAAACTCCTGGGATGGAGTCAATTCTGATTTCTCTAGATTCACAATCCATCCTAGATCCTTTAATAAGGCTAGGACTACCTGAAGATTGCTGCGCAGAGTGACTGGATTCCCCGCCTTTAGCAGCCAGTCGTCTATGTAAGTATGAACAGCTATGTTTCTCCTGCGAAGTAAAGAAGTCATGGCGAGAACCACGTTGGTGAAGACCCTCGGAGCTGTGGTCAGGCCGAATGGAAGCGCATTGAATTCCCAAACATTGCCTTGGAATGCAAAGCGAAGGTATTTCTGAAAAGGAATTGACATTGGAATATGAAAATAAGCATCCTTCAGATCTATCGACACTGCCCACATGCCTTTTCTCAGCCCTGTCATTACCGCTGCTACAGTCTCCATCTGAAACTTGGGAGAAAGAATAAATTTGTTCAACGGTTTGAGATTGCAAATTGGTCTCCATCCTCCGGTACGTTTCGGAATGAGGAACATCATCGAATAGAAGCCCAGAGAAGACTGATTGCGGACTAGATTAATCGCATTCTTCTGACGAAGAGATTCTATTTCTGAGCAAATGGCATCTAGACGATCTGATTCCCTTGGAACGGGAGTCCATATTGGAGTCGATGTCAATGGAACTAACGATTGATGGATGAGCCAGTCCGGATCGTAGCCGTTTCTTATCCATTGACAGACTAAACAATCGTGCACGACCTGTTCCCATTGGCTTAAGAACTGTTGAAGCCTGCCTCCGACGGAAGGAATCTGCACACAGCTGGCGGTCAATATTACACGAGAAGACGCTAAATCGCTTGGGTGAAGATTCTCGTCTCCATCCGTTCCTGACGTCACCGGATTTGGTTCCGCCAGAAATCCGTCAGGACCGACCTCCATGGCCGCCCCGTGGCTTCTTGTAATATGACGGTCCGGAACCGCCGCCACAGTTATCCTTACGGTAACCGCCGCGGCCCGAACCGCCACCCTTCTTGTCATCCTCATACGGCCTCTTATTAGAGGACTTGTATGAGGACGAACGGCCAGGTCCTTGTGATCCGGATGGCCGATGGGCATCACAGCCAGAAGGACGGAAGGGTGATCTTGGACGCTGCCTTTGCTGCTCCTGTCGATGTTGCCGGTAGGACTGTTGCGGCTGTGTCCTCTTAGTCGACT
The DNA here is from genome assembly GCA_034401795.1 of Chaetoderma sp. LZ-2023a. Classification (NCBI taxonomy): domain Eukaryota; kingdom Metazoa; phylum Mollusca; class Caudofoveata; order Chaetodermatida; family Chaetodermatidae; genus Chaetoderma; species Chaetoderma sp. LZ-2023a. The sequence continues at coordinate 50,162,988 of CM067372.1, forward strand.
TCCACGACTTGCCGACCACTTCTTGCTCCGCAACCATTGACGCAACCTTGGAGAGAGCTTGCCGTGCCGAGCCGCCGAACAAGCCTGGACTGATGAAAGGCGCAGAAGACAATGCAGCCCTCATCTCCGGTCCTGGTTCTACACAATCACATCCGTGCGAGAGCGCAGCCATGGCTGCCCTCGCCGCATCTTCAATGAGTGTCAGCCAACGGCCTATTCAGCGCCTCTCGTTCCCCGACGGAAAGCCGTGGAACCCGGGCATACTGATGGTAGGCCTGCTCCGGAAAGCGGACCCTACTCCTTATCCCCTTCGGGGACTTGGGCAATGCATACCCCGGCTGAACCAGATGGTATGCCGCAACTTCCAGTATGTCGGAAGTCTGCGTGTCCAACGGGAGTGTTGGCATGGCAGAAGAGCCACTTGACAGAGCGCTAGCCGCTCGCTCTGACATCTGCTCCATCGCCGGATCGCGCTGAGATCCAAGATCAGATGCCAACCCGAGACGGTCGGACATCCATCCAAGGACCTGCACCCATTCAGCTTCTGTGCAGAAAACGGATTCGTCCATTAAAGAACTTCCGTTCTCATCCTCCCTTGGATGAGAGGGCCACCGACGATCCATGCTGAGAGCTATGAGACACAACTCTACCAACATAGAGCGCATCCATAGCCCGACTACCGGCGGCACCGGCGTCCAACGAATCGCCGGACCCGGATTCCCCGCAGTCCATCGGCTCCAGCACGGGAGTCGGGACAACGACCGCTTTACCTACGGCAGGTGACGGCATTCCGATAGGGGCCGCACCCAAAGCCACCGGGATACCGGCAGGAACCGCAAAACACGGCTCCGCCGACACCTCTGGTTGCCCAAACCCCGGATGGAAAATACCCGACGGAACGTCGATATCACCATCCGCCTGGCAGACCCGTACAAATCCTGAGGGAGACCCCTGGGAAGTACTGGGCATTGCCGTCATCGAAATATCCGGCATGCCGGAATCTTCCATAAGATCTTCCTCCTCCACCGTCGGCTCTTGAGCCAAGGACAGAGAAGGGGCAGGTGCCTGACCCTCCGCAGAACTAGCCGGACCACCTAAGGGTTGCCCTGCACTAGCTTGCATCGACGGGACCGTGGAATGAAGACTCAAACATAGCCTTAAACTGGGCCGCCCATACGCCCAGAGCTGAATCCATGCGGTCATTCAGACGACCTTCTAGTCCCTTCAGAGACGCCTGGTCCAGCTTAGCCGCCTTGTCCCTCGCGATCCTCTCCAGACGCGCACGTCGATCCCGATCAATCTCTGCCACCATCGCCGACGACCACTTGGCGCACACATCACATGGGCTTCCCACTTTACACTTCGTGCACACTACACAGTGATGGCCTGAGTACTTGCGCTTCATGAACCTGTTGCACTTCTGACAAAGCGTGTCCTGGTTCTTTGCTTTCTGCGAACACAGAGAAGAATTAAAACGCTGCACATGACAAACGATGACGAGCAATACGCACAATCGACTTGGTAGTAAAAGAATTACTTAAAAAACATTAACTTTCTCTTAAATTAATGATAATCAAGCCTTTAGGCAGGAAAATATTTGAAACTTTTTTGAGTGAAAATTAAAAAACACAACTTAGCAGTTAACTAACGTTAAACAACCAAGAATACAACGCCGATCGCTACAAACACCCTCGACAATGAAGCGAGAGCTAAAAATCGGTGAAAACAGAGTGCCTAGACACGCCAAGCCAAGCAAGACATAACTCATGGGCGCCGCCATCTTGGCCAAGGACGCATCCATCTTGAGAGGAACCGAGACGCAAGAGAAATTAACCGAGTACCCGAATTAAAACTAAAAGTTAACGGGTACAGAAGCGACTCCAACAATGGCTATCATTTTAAAACAATGTGCCAATTTAAGGAAATTTCAAACAGTCATTATGGCAAGAATGTATAAATTCTAGATTGATACAACCTGCCCCTGTGATGATTTCCCTAACTCCTCCATGAAGCCAACGATGGTTTTCAAGAAACAACTCTAAATCTGCTTAAATTAGAATAATTTGAGCACGACAAAAACATGCGACAAAAACATGCGACTTGTAAAAGCGTAAAATAGACGAATCTGACTGTGATTGGGAATTGACTCGGTACCTGCGGCTAGGTAATTCCCGGACACAGTATGGGCAGGACCATGGGGAGTGCAGTTTTTAATTGTTTAATTTGACCTAGACTAGATAATAGACATTATCATAATAGTACATCTGGTAAGTATTATTCGAAGTAGAAATAATATGCGTCCAAACCATACATTAAAACCATGGAACAAATTTGAATAATTTTTTCCTATGATAGCGACTATATGCAACAATGGTATAGAACAAATCTGTAAAGATTTATTAAGATCCGATAAAGCGTTGACAAAAAATTGGAAAAACTTTTACATTCGCCTAATTCTTGGTGCATGCCGCATGTCACACACATTCTGAATCGCCGTCGAGCCATCCTCTGCTTTGCGCAAGACTCAACAAAAAATAGTCTTCACAAAAGACAACTGCAGAAGCCAATTTTGACTAGCTTGTTCATTAAAGGATAAAAGCTGATATGACATGGCATGGTATGGAATGTCCCGCAAGCAGCACGGGTCATGGGGTAGGTATGAGAGTGTGGTAATTTAGGATAGGAGAGTATAGTAGGATATGGCAGGGCCAGACAGGACATATGCGGGTAGCCTGGCAAATGTTGTTTTCAATTCTGGGCTAAACATTAAAACTAGAGTGTGATCGGAGCATGTGCTGACTCATGCCTCTAAACTCTATTTTGCAAATGTACGTTGTGACGCTAGTGACATTGTGATGCCACCGACTTAGATATTTGACGTCTTGACCAAAGCTAATTCTAACCCATGATAATATGAATGGATTTATCAAATTAAATGAAATCATGGATTTCTTTTTTCACGAGAGTTGATATTTACCATCCTGATACCCTTTGATATTTCCTAAATATCGGCCTTGACTCAAGATAACCCAGACATTAAAAGTAACTGCTTCAACTAGGCAGGTAATACATCTGGCAGCTTGGTGGATGTGCTGCCCATTGGTGCTCATGTACACACTGTCATGTCCTCAGACTTGGTATAATTGGCTGATAATTTGAACATAAATAGCCGAATGACCGAGCCTGTGTGGGGCGGAGAGGTCAGGATGTTAAGTATCAACTCTCTCGTGAAAAAAGAAATCTGTGATTTCGTTCATTTCACTTCAAGAGTACTTACCATCCTGATACGCTTTGATGTATAGCTAGAACTGAATTCGGTGGGAGGGAGGCGAAGGTCAGAAGACCGGCTCATCCCTGGAGGAGCAAGCTATTTTGCCTTTTAGGCACAAAGTCGTCTGAAGTTGCATATTAGACACAACCAGGAAGTAATCTGAACATTGGATAACACAACCGATGTGGAGAGTAATGACCATTATGTAACATGCTCTTCCCACCCCACCCTCCATTTGGAAAAAGAGGAGCGATGAACATCAATGTCAGACATGCTCTCTAAGTACTAGTGCCTATGTACTATAGGGCATCAGACAAAAGGCTTCAATTTCGTACACTCAATAGATTGAACCACTATAAAACACGAACCATCACCGTATTATTACTGAAAACATGACAAAAATAACGAGACTACAAACAATGGACTAACCTTGTTTGCTAGTGCCATCCTCTTCCCATGGGTGCATGAAGAGCGATGTTGCGCTGAAAAGCGTGTTTCCAAAAGATTTAACTGCAATGTATGTGCATAAAAGGCCTTACTTACACTATTTAGAAAATCGATACGGCTAGAGGGTTGGTAATGTGATGGAGGTAATGGTCGGTAAAGCTGGACTCACAGTGCCACTGGGCTACCAACATGTCATTCACTGGCACACCATTGAAGAGAACCGTGGAAGCCATTACGCCACAGACTGAAGGAAATTTCAATTTCCCTTTCTCCAAGATCAAACAATACTTACATTACATTATTTATTGATAACAACCACTTTAGAGGTTGTGCTCGAAGACTTCTACATGAACTCCTACCGGTTCCTGGAACCGGGTACCTGCCCGAAGAAATGGGTACCCATTACTATGAACTGCGACTTGTTCGCATACATGTAGCATAAGAAAGAGGAAATTATGCATGGATCGCCTCCGTGGGGCTTGGAGGCGGAACCGTAATGTAATGGTAAGTATAGTTAGATCTCATTGAAAGGAATATTGAAACTTCTTTCATTCTCCAACGATCAATAAGTGTGTACCATTACATTACTTATTGATAACACCAGATTTGGTTAGTAATGTGGTGGGAAGGGGCGAGCCAGAAATGACTTAAATGCCCCTAGAGAAAGAATGAGACTTAAACCTGAAGATGGGCCTTTTAAAGAGGATGAACAGGTATAAGGACTAACTCACATTCGCATAATGTTCTCCAAGACAGGGCACCCACCCCTCCCATGATGCATCCATGTACACGGGCATCTGGTGGGGTGGGTGAAGCGAAACTCGTACTAAGAGATTCTGACACTCCTTCCACCATGCTAGATGCGACATGATCGGCTCCAAAACCAGTATCGGCTTGGATAGGTCTGTCTTCTGTTTCCAGAGAGACATCAGATACAACTGGATAGGTCTTCTCATTAGAACAGCGTACGGGATAACCTGCTCCATGGAGCGCATTATGCCCAGCATCTGAAAACCCTCCACGCCTGAATGTGGTTTCCCACTCAAAGGCGCTTCAGAATGGCTTTCAGAGAATCCAGCCTAGACTCCGATGAATAATCCATGCCCTTCTCGAGAGCGAATCGCATCCCAAATAGACAAAATTTTGAGTTGGTGTCTACTTGGATTTCTCCTTGTTGACTATCCATCCTAGCTCTGAAAGTAACTTCAGTCAGAAAAGTCTCCATCTCTAACCTGGCTGGTGTGTTCGCCTTAATAAGCCTGTCATCTATGTAGGCGTGCAGCGCCAAGTTCTCTTTCTGGAGAAACGCTGTCACCACTAGGAGCACTCTTGAGAAAACCCTCGGGGCTGTCGACAGGCCGAATGGAAGTACTACAAACTCCAAGACGTGATTCTGGAATGTGAATCAGAGATACCTGTGACAGCTTTCCCTCATCGGAATGTCGGAATGTGGAAGTATGCATCTTTCAGATCGATCGACACACACAACATCAGTTTCCTCAATCCCACCATCACTGACCTCTGTGTTTCCATCTGGAAACGAGGTATATGGATGAACCAATTCAATGGTCTGAGATTGAGTACGGGTCTCTTAGGGTCAAGGAACATATTTTAATAGAAGCCCGGAGTGTTCTGGTTTGCTGGCTTTATTGCTCACTTCAGAAGCAAGCCTGACACTTTGTTTTGAATAGCTTCTAATTTGTCTGGCTCTTTTGGTATGGGTGTCCAGACTGGTGCCAACGACAGATCTTGTGGTGGAAAGCACCTCCCCCCCCCCCCCCACCCCCACTCTGGTATGTAAACCCGAGAGATCCATCCCAAGATCCCTTCTTGACAAAGGAAAGAGAGAGCCATTTAGGCCCAGGCCTGCAAGACCCGAACGGCACCGCTGTTCCTGTTGCACAGGCATGGTCCAGACGGATGTGAAGGAAGGTACCATACTCTCAGGTAGGATCTGCTCCCTTCTTTCCGCCCTTAGAGGCATTCCCTTACCCTTCCCATCTCTAGGGCATTCAGGGGCACCACTAGGGTGTGGGGGGGGGGTCTCCTTCGCCTTCCTGGCCTTCTTTGCCTTAGGCGGGTTAGAAAGCCCAGCGCTTTCACTTGAACATTGCGCAGCTTTAACTAGTTAGCTTTTCTTCTTGTGTTTGGAAGACTTTTGACTAGCTGGCAGTTTGTTTGCAGCACCTAGTGCGTGCACTTGTCGCGCTAGTTCTAGTTGCATGTTAACTGCTAGCCGGTTCTGGGCAATGTTAGCTGAGTCTTCTAAGAGGGCCCACGCCTGGCCACCGAAGATACCGGGGCTGTTCAGGGGTGTTCCAAGTAACCTGTCCTAAACAGCCGCAGCCAGACACAAGTGGTCAAGGACCATCTGCCTTCGAGACTTAGTAACTCTTGCGTGCACCTGTGCCAATGCATCCATTGACAGTACTAAACCATCATTGACGTATGACGCTGCCGCTGGTGCCACCGGGCGACCCGCCCCGCTTCAATCCATACCGACTGAAGAAAGCGATAAGAATGGTTGACAGCATTCATAGCTGCCCTCACACCCTCATCGCACAGGGACAGGACTTCCTCCCCAGGGGCCTGCCGCCTGTCCAAAAGCGGGACCACCCACCACAGTGCTCGGGACACCCAACACCCACCGATCATCCTCGGTGACTGTCGGAATGGAACCATAATTGCAGTATTCCACCTTCGGAATATGACATCTCACCTGCACCTCCCTGGAGGCCGCAGGGAGCTGGTCCTTGATAGAAAGCTATTTCGCATAAATAGCATCTAACAGCTCCCTAAACTTCGGATCCAGCCTAGACAAGCCAGAGCATCAATCCAGACCACCTCTGATGTGGACACCTGACCCAGTCAGACAGATAGAGGCCGGTTTTAGGACGTCCTCCATGGCCTCGTCATCCTCCGGCTCCAAAGAGTCATCGCTGGATAAGTAAGCACTGGAGCCACCATGGTGGATGGCTTCCGTGTTGTTACAAAACACCTAATCAAGTTCTAGACAACTGTTCTTATACTAGAACGGAAATTACCGCAAAAAAAACCTACTTGACTAAACTAATTAAAATACTGCTTAACGACGGACGCACAGCAAAATAACAAGCTGCGTGACTTAAAAAAAAATTCATAAAATAATTTGGTCGTAAAAGGATGTTTACGAACATGAAACCAGACAGAGCTATGACACACGACATACATGCCGATTCAGTGTTAAACCGTGAATTTTGTCCGGGATAGACCCACAATCTTTCACACCACTTGATCGCCGATTGGGGTTGAAGGAGGCCATCTTAACAGACATTTCAGCATTCTCATACGCCTCATTTTAGTTTTAAAATGGAGCATTTACTAACAACAGAAATATGAGACACTAAATCGCCACTAAAACTAGATACTTCTAATGAAATATACAACGTGATTCCCAGGTGAGTTAGGTTCCATATGATAGCAATCCAATTAGCGAATAACCAAAGACCTAGGGCACAGATTATCACAAATTAACACAAGTAAAACTTAGAAAATCTTATCAATTCAAAATGGCATCACTCTTGCTTGGTTATGCAAACAAGTGGCAGTTCATAGTAACGGGTACCCGGTTGTTGGGGCGGGTACCCAGTTCCTGGAACCGGTAGGAGTTCATGTATAAGTCTAAGGGCACAACCTCTATTGGCTGTTATCAATAAGGAATGTAATGGTAAGCATTGATTGATGGAGAAACTGTGAGCCTTGGCCTTGGCCATGTCAACTCGATTGCCTGTGGCAGTTTTGTGGCAAATTTGTATACACCGTGACTCCACAATCCACCTGGATATGATGCCCTGCCATGGGTTCAATGAACGATAACCATAATGAACTGTGGTTTGTTCGCTATTCTTCTGTGCGTTGTTTGCAATGGATTAATGCGCAGACCGGACACCAAGCCTTTGAATTAGGACCAAATCGTGTTAAGGCAGGCAATATTATGGGCTGACCAGGATACTTCAAGGACTGGTTCTTAGCCATAAAATGTATCCTAGGTAGAAGTCTACGCCTTCCCCTGAAACCACAAAATGGTCTGGCTCGGCTGACAGAGCGTGAATTTCACTTGCGCGTCTAGCCAAAGCTGCAGCAATAAGAAATACAGTTTTAAGCGTTAACAATGTCATTGAAATTGACCTTAGTGGTTCAAAGGCTTTATCAGATAGCACTTGAAGGACCCAGAGATAAACTCCAAGATGGAATAGCTGGTGGATTCCTTGGTCTTAGATTACCATGCCTTTGATTAAGGTATTAAGATTACATACTTCGTCACTTCCCCTATTAGCCAAGCAAGAAATAACTAACATTAAAGCTGACTTATAACCAGCAATAGTTAGGCTTGAAGCTGTAGGTATCACACAGGTGACAGAGGAAATCGGCTACTACCTGAATAGATGCATCCATTGGATCAATACATCTCTTTGAGCATCATTCTGCAAATCTGTTGATTTCATAATCATATGCTCTGGTGGTTGACCCCTTCTGGCATTGACCATGAAGATGGCTGCTTGCTCAGGAAAGCCCTCCTTAATTGCGGATTCCTTGACAACATCCATGCAGTCAATTGTAACATTGACGGATTGTTGTGTATGGTCTTGCCCTGGAAGATAATATTGTCCATCAGAGGCAGAGGAAACGGATTGCAGACCAGAAGGTCCAGCAGATCCATATAGTCAATTCGGGGTGATCAGAAGCACTTGGCACTATACCGTGATTTTCTGAAGGATTTTTGGAATCCAGGCTACTGATGGAAATGTGTATGCATACAATCCCTCCACGCTGATAGCTAGTGCATCTGTTGCGATAGCGCTCGGATTTGGAATCGGAGAGACATACATCGTCATCTTCGCATTCACTTTCGTTCCAAATAAATCTATGTTAGGCATTCCCCAGTGGTTGAATAGGCGGTCCGCCACACATTGATTTAGTTGCCATTCCTTGGGAAGAATAAGCATTCTTCGGCTCAATGAGTCTGCAAGTAGATTCAGTCATCCCGGAATAAGAGCTGCTTTCAGGGTGATCCCATGATCTAGGTACCAACAAAGCAGTTTCCATGTCATCAAACCAGAACTATCTTGCCATAAACTTTCTCTAGTAAATTTTCCAAGGCTAAGACTACTGCTCGCATTTCTAGCAGACTGATGTGTTCCTGTGACTGTTCAAGATTCCAAAGCCCTGATATCTTGGCTTCTTCCAGGCCAGCTCCCCAGCCCTCCATCGATGAATCCGTTTACATCTTTATTTGAGAAGGGGGGGGGGGGGGGGGGAAAGAAACAGCATAACACCCGCTAAAAGATTCTCTTCATCCACCAGTGGAGGTGGTGAATAGGATGTTCCAACACTGACACATTTGTGTACAGAGATCCCGTACTCTGGGTCCACTGTGCCATGAAAAATAACTGGATAGGCCACTTACGTAAAGTCAACTGTGGAATGACTGGTTCCAAGGAAACCAGCAACCCCAGGATTCTCAAGTAAACCCGTGCCAGGACATGGCGACTGTTGCACACTGACTGTATTACTGATATGAGTGATTCCATGCTTTCTTGAGATGGATAAATTTATCCTATCTTTAGATCGAAGTACATGCACAGGTAAACAAACTTCTGGGATGGTGTCAGCCCTGATTTTTGAAAGTTATTATCCAGCCTAGATCTGTTAGAAGTTTTACAGAAATTTCCAGATTTGCTGATAGACTTTCTTGATTGTGTGCTTTTAACAGCCAGTCGTCTATGCATGTGTGAACTGCTGTTTCTACTGCAGTGGTAAGGACCACTCTGGTGAAGACCAGAGGAGCCATTGAGACCTCGATTGAGAGAACACTGAATTCCCATTGGCGGCCCTGAAATGCAAATCTTAGGTACCGACGAAAGCTCTTCGCGATTGGAATGTGGAAATATGCATCCTTGAGATCTACCGATGCAGTCCCCATTCCTTTCCTCAACCCTGCCAGCACCGTTCTTACTGTTTCCATTTTGAAACCCGGTGTGTGGATAAAGCTGTTTAGAGGTTTGAGGTTGAGAATTGGTCTCCACCCTCCAGTGCTCTTTGTCAATAGGAACATGGTTGAATAGAAGCCCAGACAATCTACCTGGGATGGCTGAATTGCTCGTTTTAGTATGAGGGAATTTTTTTCTTCCTATATACACAACCGCTGATCTGGATCTCTTGGATTTTGAGTCCACATCGGCACCAGAGACAAAAGCAATGGTGGGTTTGATATCCAGTCGGGATGGCATCTGACTGAAAGCCATCGCAAGACTAAGCCGTCCTGAGTTACCCGTTGCCAGCCAGCCTCCCACAGATCCATCTAGGGAGAGAGACACGAGATGTGCAAGAGTGACACTGTCTCTAGTGTTTGTTCTAATAGCACTGGTGTGGACCTTGTGAGGGTCAGACCATCAGGTACGACCTCCATGACCAAATCCTTGCGCACCTCTGCCAGCGCCACACATCAAGATGCGTGGGCTGCCTGGCATGATGAGCTGGAGTCTGCCCCCCAACCCCACTGCTGGCAGGTTAATGCCATCCTGGATGGCTCTTTGGACCATAATCTGTGATGGTGGGCATGTCACAGATGCTGCTACCACCGCTTGCAGCAGCTGAGAAACGTGCCAGAAGGCTGAAATAGCCGCCCTCGTACTCTCTTCCGTGTCATGCAATGGAGGGTTTGCACCGCACAAAGCATTGGTACACAAGGGACCCGTGCCAGAACGGAACCCAGGCCATGGCCGTGTGTCCTCTCCCAAAGTCGGGCGGTCATCCACATGCTGTACTTCTGATACTGATCCAAATTAATACGGCAACACCGTGCCACCTCATGATGGGCCTTCGCGAGGCTTACATCAGGCTTGATAAAAACCTCTGCCTGGCTGACCATATCAACGATATATGCTCTGTGTAAGGTAGAGATGGTATGGCGTTCATTGTCGGCTTGCCCTGTAACCACAGGCGCTGGTGTCGCTGGGCAGCCAACGGCTCCACCATAAGTTCCAGCTTGACGCCTACCACCCATTGTCAGGTGTCAAGCCAGTCATCCTCGGTGGCCACCTGAGAATGTTCGCTGAGCCTAGGGCCTTCATCATCTTCCACTACATTTCCAGGTTGATAGGTGGCTAGAGCCATTGATACCCCTGGATAGCCAGGGAAGCCATACAGACCCCTGAGGACCGGCATGGCTTGCGCTGTGGCTATACCAGGCACTAGGTGGGGTGCAATGCATGGCTCCATGGGCCATGCCTTCCGTATCGTACCGTACCTTTCGGCTAGACGAGGGATATGATACGGATGGTCATCAGCACCAACACGAGCGACCCATTATTGATCCAGTTAAGTTCCTATTGACTAATAATTGAAAAAATATTATCTGGTGACATTGCACAAAATCAACTTTTTAATGATAACTATTGCATCCCTACATGAGATAGAAACAGTTAGTAAGGTTTCAAAATCCGAAGAGCTCTTGTTAACTAATACAGTGATTATGTGATATATCTCACCCCAGTATTTTCTTTCATGTTATAACCATCACCATTGATGTACCGACGGTACCACATATATGAATGCATCCAATTCCACTTTTTACTGCCAGTGAAACCATCTAAATGGAATACTAACCTTATTCAGGATATAAAAATAATGTTAAAATGTAAATGTGTCTTGGAAATACATTAATTGTTTGTTTTTCTTTTTAACCCTCCTTTGTGATTTTCTTCCTCGCGTTGATCTTGGCCAAACATATCTTGTGAAAGGTCATCTTTAAGGCTTTTTGAAGCATCCACAGGAGTTCATACAAGTAGTTCAGATTCAGTAATGTCAAGTGGTACTTCACTGGCATCCAAAAATTCATCAATAAAGCTGCTTAACATGATTTGCGATGCATTCAGCTTTTCAATGCTTTTATCTAACTCTATATCGAGTAATGAATTCTGGGACAAAAGATGTGAATTCTCCTTCATTAGTCTTTCAACTTTTGATTCGAGTTCCTTAATTTTAAGTCTTAACTCACTTATTTGTGATTCATTTGCACAAATGTTTTTGTTTAGCTAAGTGCACTTATTATTCGCTGATTCAAAAAAGCATCCGCTTTTGTTTCTACGAGAATTCTTAATACTTACCAGATGTACTATTATGATAATGTCTATTATCTAGTCTAGCTCAAAATAAACAATTAAAACTCCGCACTCTCCTGGTCCTGCCCATACTGTGTCCGGGAATACCATAGCCGCAGGTACCGAGTCTATTCCCAATCACAGTCAGATTCATCTTATATTTGCCTTGGCAAACTGCGAAAGCAACTCAGCCTCACCTCAGCGGGGCGGCTGAGGCAGGGCCATAGTACATCTGGTAAGTATTAAGAATTCTCGTAGAAACAAAAGCGGATGCTTTTTTGATTCTACTTCGAATAATACTTACCAGATGTACTATTATGATAAACTCCGGATTTCGACAGCCAGGAAATGCCGGTGGGAGGAGGTGAGGCTCGAACCAGCACTCATCAACCATCCAACAGAGAAGGTTGTGAAGAGACTAAAACCCTGGCATACGCTTGGGTTCTGCTATCTGACTCATAGAGTGCTAAACTTCCATGGTCTAGACCGCGCTCCCCCCCCCTCTTTTGTCCGCACAAAACCAGAGGGATGTCCATGGGGATGCAACACCCACCAGACCCGTGTCAGCCCCAAGTCTCAGCTAGGGCAGTCCAGTAGAGTGCAAAGAAGCTACTACAACTTCAAATCTTTGAAAAAAATTATCAGTATATCGATTAGATTTTCAAATTGGAATGAGTCTCCTGTCTGTATGAGAGGATAAATATACTCTTGTACCAGACTATTCACTTACTCAGTCTGGTATTTCGACTGGAAATAAACATATTTATAGTCACTTAATTAATGTAAACACTCACCATTTTTGAGTGGTCGATCTGTTCTTGATCATCACAGGAGCTAGGCCCAATCCACGGTCGTACTCAGTCATGTGCATAGCGCTTGGTCAGTGTAGGCGGAAGGCTTTTGTGATGTGTGCGAAGTAGTGGTCGGACGTGGCTTAGTTTAGGTTCGACAGATTGGCGACGGCTACTGGATTAAGTGTGCTGGAGATGTCTCGAAGGTAGAAATCAGTGAATGACGACTCGGCATGCCATTGTGCTACAGACATCACCTGCTCTAAAGAGACACCCTTATAAAGGGCCGATGATGCTGCTAGTGCTCGGACCTCATGGGCATTCGCACGATCAATCTGCTTTCCTGTAGCGATCTTGTGCGACATCTGAATAGCGTCAACTATCCAACGAGAAATAGTATCTTTCGAAGCACGTAAATGGGGAGCTTTGAGACATAACCACAGAGATTTCGGGTCATCTCTCCACTCAGAAGTACGTTTCTTATACATCTTTAGACATCTGACAGGACACCAAGCACAAGAATTTGGGTCATGTCTAGTTAAACTTGGCAAATTGATCGGCTGTCCTGGATATTTAAGTGACTGATTCTTTGCCAGGAAACAAAGACGTGGAAGTAATCTTAAACCTTCACCCGTGACGACAAAACGGTCTTGTTCGGCAGAAAGCGCATGAATCTCGCTTCTCCTTCTCGCCGACGCTGCTGCAACCAAGAAAACTGATTTAATAGTTAACAGTTTAATGTCAATAGATCTAATCGGTTCAAAGGGAGCATGCCCTAAAACCTGTAGAACAAGAGATAGATTCCATGATGGGATAGGAATTGGCTGTCTAGGTCGCAGATTGCTCATTCCTTTGATAACTTCATTCAAGGTGTCATTCTCCACTCCCCCAATGGTGAGACTAGGAATGACAGAAGCTAATGCAGACTTATATGCTGCTAGGGTAGAAGGTACAAGTTTGTCAACTTCGTATAAATGACAGATAAAATCTGCTACGTGTTGAACAGATGCAGAATAAACGAAATCTAGGATTTCTTTTTTCACGAGAGAGTTGATACTTACCTCCCTAATACTTTTGATATTGCTAAATATTGGCTTTCACTCAATAAACACTCAGATTTAAAACAGTTAGGTGCCCCTACTGGGCAGGGAGTCAGAGCGTAGTCCGGCGGATGCCAGCCCCACCACCGCGCATGCGCAGACTAGCACTTCCTCTGACTAGATTATTGGCTGACACACATGCAACTATTAAGAGCCTGAAGACCGAGCCTCTGTGGGGTGGAGAGGCCGGGTCCGTATCTAGGGAGGTAAGTATCAACTCTCTCGTGAAAAAAGAAATCCTAGATTTCGTTTATTTCACTTCAAGAGTATACTTACCTCCCTAATACTTTTGATATTGCCAGAATTCGAAAGTGAATCTGGCGGGAGGGAGGCGAGGTCAAAAGACCAGCTCATCCCTATACGCTTTTCTGCGTTTAAGGCACTAAAACTTCTGAAACTGTAAGAAAAAACAGTCAGGATTTGACTAACCATCGGATAACACCACCGATGTATGAGAGATGACCGAATGTCATATGCGCTCCCCCCCCTCCTTCCTGGGAGGAAGAGTCGACTGACCTCAATGTCCTATACGCTCTCTACGTACAAGTGCCATGTACTACAGGACAGAGACGAAAAAGCTCCATTTTCGTAACTCTCAACAATGAACCACACAAATACACAAACCATCACCATATTAATAACGGGTAATCGTGACAATACAATCAACAACGGACAACACATGAACAAGACTGACCTTGTTGACAATGGCTGCTGACATCATCTTCCCATCGGTAAAGACTGATGCAGGCCCAAAAAAGTGGGTGTTTCCATAAATTAATTGTGATATATATAAGTAATGAGGAAATCACCTCAAAAAATATAAACCGATTTATTTTTTCAAAACCGACAAGGCGAGAGGATTAGAGGTGTCACGGAGATAATGGTCTGTAAAACTTGACTCACAGTGCCACTGAGCCACCGACATAATATCATCCACAGGGACCCCATTAAATAGGGCCGTGGATGTCACTACGCCGCGGACACTGTGAGCCTTGGCCACGTCAACCTGTTTCCCGGTGGCGGATTTATGGCAAAACTGAATGCATTCCACAATCCACCTGGAAATGGTGTCCTTAGAAGCCCTCCCATGGGGTTCAATATATGACAACCATAACGCTGACTGGTCGGTGCGCCATGCCGCCGTACGTTGTTTGTACCGGCGCAGCGCCCGGACGGGACACCATGCTTTAGAATTAGGATCATATCTAGTTAAAGCAGGCAAAATAATAGGTTGACCTGGATATTTCAACGACTGATTTTTAGCCAAGAAATTAATCCTAGGTAGCAGCTTAAGGCCTTCCCCTGAAACCACAAAACGGTCATCCTCGGCTGATAAGGCATGAATCTCACTCCTACGCCTAGCCGAGGCCGCAGCAATTAAAAACACAGTCTTCAGTGTTAATAGTTTCATAGAAATGGAACTAAGTGGTTCAAAAGGCTTATCACCTAGCACTTGAAGCACTAGCGATAAACTCCAAGACGGAATCACAGGAGGATTCCTTGGTCTTAGATTGCCCATGCCTTTAATTAATACATTCAATGTATTTACTTCATCACTTCCCCTCTTAGCCAAGCAAGGAATAACAGACATTAATGCTGACTTATAACCAGCAATAGAGTTAGGCTTGAGGCTATAGGCATCATAGAGGTGACAGAGGAAATCAGCTACTACTTGAATAGATGAATCCATTGGATCAATACATCTTTTTGAGCACCATTCTGCAAATCTGTTGATTTTATAATTATATGCTCTGGAGGTTGACCCCCTCCTGGCTTTGGCCATAAACATGGCTGCTTGCTCAGAAAAGCCCTCCTTAATTCTAGATTCCTTGACAACATCCACGCAGTCAATCTGAACATTGACGGATTGTTGTGAAGGGCCTTGCCCTGGAAGATAATATCTTCCATCAGAGGCAGAGGAACCGGATTGCAGACCAGAAGGTCCAGCAGATCCGTATACCATGATCGGCTTGGCCAATCCGGGGCGATCAGAAGCACTTGGCATTCCTCTTGTCTGATTTTCTGAAGAATTTTTGGAATCAGGATTGCTGGAGGGAATGCGTATGCATACATTCTCCCCCAGCTGATAGCTAACGCATCTGTTGCGAAAGCGCTTGGATCCGGAATCGGAGAGACGTACGTCGTCATCTTCGCATTCTTCTTTGTTGCGAACAAATCGATGTTGGGTTTCCCCCAATGGTCGAACAGACGATCCGCCACACATTGATTTAGTTGCCATTCCGTGGGTAAAACACTCATCCTTCGGCTCAATGAGTCTGCTAGCAGGTTTAACCTTCCCGGAATATGAACTGCTTTCAAGGTAATCTGGTGATCCAGACACCAACAAAGCAGTTTCCATGTCATCATACAGAGACTGGGCGACTTCGTTCCGCCCTGGCGGTTTATGTAAGTCACAACTGTTGAGTTGTCTGAACGAATAAGAACAATCTTGCCCTGAACTTTCTGTAAGAAATGTTCCAGGCCCAGGACTACTGCTCTTAGCTCCAGTAGATTTATATGTTCCTGTGACTGTTCCAGATTCCAAAGCCCTGATATCGTGGATTCTTCCAGGCAAGCTCCCCAGCCCTCCATCGATGCATCTGTATACACAGTCACCTGAGGGTGGGGAGGGGTTAGCAAAACCCCCGGTAAGAGATTCTCTGTATTCAACCACCATTGCAGGTGGTGAATCAGAGGCGCCAACACTGACACATTCGAGTCCAGCGAACCTGTACTCTGGGTCCATTGTGTCATGAGAAACAACTGGATCGGCCGCCTGCGTAAGGCGGCCTGAGGAATGACTGGTTCCAACGAAACCATCAACCCCAGCATTCTCAAGTAAACCCGTGCCAGGACATGACGACTGTCGCACACTGACTGAATCAACGAGATGAGTATTTGAACTCTCTCCTGAGTAGGATAAACATATCCTGTCTCCAGATCGAAGAACATCCCCAGGTAAACAAACTTCTGGGATGGAGTCAGCTCTGATTTTGGGAAATTGATCATCCAGCCCAAGTCTGTGAGAATTTTCAAAACAATCTCCAGATTGGCGGACAAACTTTCCCGGGTGTGCGCTTTCAACAGCCAGTCGTCTATGTACGTGTGGACTGCTATGCTTCTCCTGCGGAGGTATGCTGTGATCGCAAGAACCACACGGGTGAAAACCCGAGGAGCCGTGGAAATTCCGAAGGGCAACACCCTGAATTCCCACTGTCTGCCCTGGAATGCAAATCTCAGGAAGCGACAGAAACTCCTGTGGATGGGGATGTGGAAATAAGCGTCCTTCAAATCTATCGACGCCGTCCACATCCCCCTCTCCAACCCCGCCAACACCGAGCGCACCGTTTCCATCTTGAAACTGGGCGTCTCGATGAACTTGTTCAATGGCTTGAGGTTGAGAATCGGTCTCCACCCACCGGTGCGTTTTGTTACCAAGAACAGGGTTGAATAGAAGCCCGGACACCTTTGTGCCGGCTGAATAGCTCCTTTTTGTACGAGGGAATTTATCTCCTCCTCGATACACAACCTTTGATCTGGATCTCTCGGAATGGGAGTCCAGACTGGCACCAGAGACAGTCGCGACGGCGGGCCTGTCATCCACTCTGGATGATACCCCACGGAAAGCCATCGCAAGACTAAACGGTCCTGAGTTAACCGTTCCCACTCTTGCATGTGGTCGGCTAGCCGGCCTCCCACCGGTCCACCTAGGGACCGCGGTGGACACAAGGCATGCAAGAGCGGCACTGTCTCCGTCGCCATACACACCGGCGTGGTCCTTACCGCGGTAAGCGCCCTGTCAGGAACGATAACCACGCCCAGATCCTCGCGCGACCCGCCCCGCCCCGCGCGCACCTCGGTGCACGGGCGGCTGCCTGGCTGACGGCGGCTGAGGAGCCTGCGCCCCCCTCACTGCTGGCCGAATCGCACGCGGCCGAGGCCGGCGCTGCGACGGCGGCTGGCCTCTGACTTGGCCAACACCACCTCGAGCCTGCAGGGGACGATACGCAGGGGCCGCGGCGCGAACGTTAGCACGACGCAGTACCTCAAACTGTTCGCGCAGCGCCCTCTGGTTATTCACCAGGGTGACCGTCTCCTGGAGGTGGCGACATCCCTCACCTCCAAAAAGACCAGGACCCGTCATAGGCGTACGGAGTAGCCTATTATACAGGTCCTGAGACGGGCACAGATTGTCCAGGGCAAATGTGCGTCTTGCCCTGACGCTCCTGGTCACCGCCCGCGTCATACAGTCCAGCGCCAGGTTAATACCATCCTGGATGGTTCGCTGGACCGCGAGCGGGCCTGGCTGGCGCGATGCGGATGCCGTTACTACCCCCTGTAACAGCTGGGAGACGTGGGACAGAGCGGCCATCGAAGCCCTCCCACTCTCCTCCGCATCACGCAACGCGGTATCCGCCGAACGCAACGCGTTCGCGCACAAGACCCCCGCGTCAGAACGGGAGCCTGGCCGCGTATCCTCACCCAAAGCCGCGCGGTCATCCACGCTGGGCTTGGGTACCACACCGTACCGCTGGTAGTCCAGGGGCACGATGCGACAACGCCTGGCCACCTCGCGAGGGGCCTTCGCGAGACGTCCACTCGTGTTAATGGACGCCTCCGCCGCCTTGAACATGTCAACGACATGCTCCGCCAGCGGCAGAGAAGGCATAGCGTTAGCAGTTGGTTTCCCAGCTAACCACGGCGTGTGAACACGGTGGCTAGCCGACTGCTCCACGGGCAGATCAGGCCTAACGCTCACCAACCACTGGCAAGCGTCATACCAATCCTCCTCCGTGGCTAACTGCGAGCGCTCTACAAGACGGGGTCCTTCGTCTTCCTCCTGAGCGCAAGCAGTAGAGCTTGACGGCGGGTACGCTGATACACCTGGCAAGCCAGGGAAAACATGCGGGCCTGACAGCACCGGCATGAGAATATCACTGGTTTGACCAGGAGCAGGCACCGCGGTAGAGCGCGGGGTACATATAGCCCTACCACGGGCCCGGCCAGCACCAGCTACACTCTCGGCAAGCCGAGGTATGCGGTACCGCTGGCCATCAGCAGCGCCCTGGGCCACCACCTGAACCGCGGACCTTACTCCAGGGTGAGTAATACCGTGGAAAAAAGCGCCTGTATTCCCCGCGAGGGGAGCACAAACGTCTTCATCCATGTCCACGTCGTCAGACGGCGACCCTAGCAGGTAATCCTCATCACCCTGGTCAGAAAGATTAGACCCCGGGTCAGCAAAGAGAGCTAACCCGGGCTGACCAGGAACGGTGCCATAGGAGGTACTGGCCACCGCGGCGTGCGGATACCCCTGGACTGATAAGCAGCCAGCGGGTTCCAGCGACAACCGTCCACGGTCCCCTATCGGCGCGGCAATAAGCCTGCTGCCAGGGCCGTGGAACGCCCCCTCTAATGGGGCCACCTCTGAATCGTCGGACAACGGAAGCGGACTAAGGAAAATCGATCCAGAGGCGGGGATTACCTGCTCCGAAGCCGATGATGAGGACAATAAAGGATCCGGTCCAGGAAGCATGCCACGAAGCAACCCTGGAACCAAATCTTTTATTGTCCTCTTCATCTCTCCCAACATCTCGGTCCGGAAGGTCTCCATATCCACCGCGGACGAGACCTTCCCCTTACCCTTCCTACTTACAACCTCTCGTTTCCGCTTCTTCTTCCTCTCCTCCACTACCACCTTGTCCGTCGCCTGTAAGCAGCACAAGAATTCGGACATTAACTCGCCCCCCCAGTGCTTACATATGTCACAATTAATCAATGGACCACAAGGGCTACATCGATAACACAGATGCGGCCAGAACTTTACATGTACAAAACGTCCACAGGACGCGCAACCCGGTCCCTGAAACAGGGCAAAGGACAAGGAGTATGAGCAACTAGTTAAGCTTAGAAACTCAATCCAACTCAAGGAGAAGGAAAAACGATCATAAAGATCAATATACATCAAAAACCAGCATAGCGCTTGAATTGCTAATAAATACATAGCCAGCTGATTATGACGTCATTAATCCCGTGACAGGAAAAATTCGATCCCAACAAAACATCCAAGTGCAAAGACGAATTGTATGCTGAATGGATAAGTTGACTACACAACCATCAGATACATATAGATAACTCTTGACTGGCAAAAATGTTAATTATCTCCCTTTGATTGTTTACAATAATTAACATCACCACATTATCAATAACTAGATACCTGACACTTTGTATAGACAAACCATCCAACGTGACGAACCGGAAACTCCACCATCTGCACGCCTCTTAACTCTCTCCACCTCAAGGGGAAGGAATTGGATCAAGAGGGCAAAGTGAGAAGACCTTTATACCAGGCCTCCAACTCACTGGACATAATTTTTTCATTTGGTTAGATAACCTAACAGAGTTAGTAGGAAATGGAACCATGGTGGAGAGAATACTAATTCTCTGGTACTGTGACGTCACAACCTAGCGTCATACAGACCTGTGGACAGAAACAGAAAGAGAAATTAGTCCTAGGTAGCACCGAGTTGACCTAAACCAACTAACTAAGGCGCTTATCACGGTAAACGCGAGTCCCGGAAACACAACACACCGGGAAGAAAACTCGCTAATTTTACTAGAAGTCACCTGATTTAAAGGTCCAACGTCCTCCGGTGGCGAAGTGTATCCTCCCGCCATCCAAATCAGGTCTTATCACTTCCAAAATAACACCAATAAAAACGTTAATGAGCAAGAAAAGCTTATGACTGAAAAACATGTGTGTTCTCTTTGCCAATAATCTAGCAAAGAGGAAGTGCTAGTCTGCGCATGCGCGGTGGTGGGGCTGGCATCCGCCGGACTACGCTCTGACTCCCTGCCCAGTAGGGGCACCTAACTGTTTTAAATCTGAGTGTTTATTGAGTGAAAGCCAATATTTAGCAATATCAAAAGTATTAGGGAGGTAAGTATACTCTTGAAGTGAAAAAGGGATCAATATCTCTTCTCTCACACCACCCTGCAAATTTGTTGATTCTATAATTATATGTTTTTGTGGTCGAAACTCTTCTGGCCGAAGCAACAAACTTCGCTGCTTGCTCAGAAAAGCCACCCTCAATTGCACGCTGCTTGACAACATCCATGCAGTCAATTTGAACATTTCTGGTCTGTCGTGAAGGTACAGACCCTTGTTCTGAGAGATTACATCTCTTGTGTCTGGAAGAGGGATTGGACTGCAGACCAGAAGGTCCAGCAGATCCGTAAACCATGATCGGCCTGGCCAATAAGGAGCGATCAGTAGTACTTGGCACATCCCCTCTCTTATCTTTGCCAGAACTTTCGGGATGAGAATTGTTGGAGGATACGCATACGCGTACATTCCCTTCCAACTTATCGCCAGTGCGTCTACTGCTAGAGCTAACGGGTCCGGGATCGGTGACACGTACGTGACCATCTTTGCGTTTTTCTTCATTGCAAATAGGTCGACATTTGGCTTGCCCCATTGTTTGAATAGAACCTCCGCTACCACTTGGTTGAGCTGCCATTCCGTCGGACGACAAACCGTCCTTCGACTGAGAGCATCCGCTAAGATGTTCAATCTTCCTGGAATGTGTGCTGCCCGAAGAATAATATTCCTCTCTTGGCACCACAGCAGAAGGTTCCAAACCATCATACACAACTCCGGTGATCTTGTCCCGCCTTGGCAGTTCAAATAAGACACCACTGTTGAGTTGTCTGTCCTTACTAGGACAATTTTGTCTTGAACTAGACTCTCGAACTTCTGCAGTGCTAATACCACCGCTAATAGCTCGAGCACATTGATATGTTTCTGCGCATTGGTCCGATCCCATTCCCCTGACACTGACTGATTGTCCAATACCGCTCCCCAACCTGTCAACGATGCATCCGTGAATATGGACATCTGAGGTTGAGGAGGTTGTAGAGGAACACCTCGCAGGAGATTCTGTTCCGACAACCACCACTGAAGGTGGAATATCAATGGTTCTTTTACTGGTATTCTCAGAGATAACGGATCTGTTCTCTGTGACCAGAACGACATCAAATACATCTGAATCGTCCTGCGCCTGAGCGCCGCATATGGCACCACCTTCTCCAGAGATACTAGTAAACCGAGTATTCTGAGAAATTGACGCGCCGTCAGATAGGCTCCTAGAGAAACTGACTCCAATACTGCAATCAGGCTTCTGACTCTGCTCTCCGCCGGAAAAGCTACGCCGTCCCTGAGATTGAAAAAAATTCCCAGATAAACAAACTCCTGGGATGGAGTCAGTTCTGATTTCTCTAGATTCACAATCCATCCTAGCTTCTTTAATAAGTCTAGGACTACCTTCAGATTGCTGCGCAGAGTGACTGGATTCCCCGCCTTTAGCAGCCAGTCGTCTATGTAAGTGTGAACAGCTATGTTTCTCCTGCGAAGTAAAGAAGTCATGGCGAGAACCACCTTGGTGAAGACCCTCGGAGCCGTGGTCAGGCCGAATGGAAGAGCATTGAATTCCCAAACATTGTCTTGGAATTCAAACCGCAGGTACTTCTGAAAGGGAATTGACATTGGAATATGAAAATAAGCATCCTTCAGATCTATTGATACCGCCCACATGCCTTTCCTGAGCCCTGTCATCACCGCTGCTACCGTCTCCATCTGAAATCTGGGAGAAAGAATAAATTTGTTCAACGGTTTGAGATTGAGAATTGGTCTCCACCCTCCGGTACGCTTCGGAACTAGGAACATAATCGAATAGAAGCCCAGTGATGACAGATCGGCGACCAGGTGAATCGCCTTCTTCTGACGAAGCGATTCTATCTCTGACTGAATGGCAACTAGACGGTCTAATTCCCTTGGAATAGGAGTCCATATTGGAGTCGAGGTTAACGGAACTAACGATTGATGGATGAGCCAGTCCGGATCGTAGCCGTTTCTTATCCACTGACAGACTAAATAGTCGCGCACGACCTGTTCCCATTGGCTTAGGAATAGCTGAAGTCTGCCTCAGACGGAAGGAATCTGCACACAGTTGTCGGTCGAGATTAGCCGACAAGACGCTACATCGCTTGGGTGAAGATTCTCGACTCCATTTGTTTCCAAAGCCGCCGGTATTGATTCCGCCGGAAACCCGTCAGGAACGAGCCCCACGGCCGCCCCGCGGCTTCTTGTGGTATGACGGTCCGGAACCGCCGCCACGACTATCCTTACTGTAGCCGCCACAGCCCGAACCGCCACCCTTCCTGTCGTCCTTATACGGCCTCTTACTAGAGGGCTTGTATGTGGACGAACGGCCAGGCCCTTGTGCTCCGGATGGCCTATGGGCATCACGGGCAGAAGGACGGAAGGGCGATCTAGGACGCTGCCTCTGCTGCTCCTGTCTGTGTTGACGGTAGGACTGTTGCGGCTGAGTCCTCTTGGTTGACTTCCACGACTTGCCGACCACCTCTTGCTCCGCCACCATCGATGCAACTTTAGAAAGCGCTTGTCGTGCGGAGCCGCCGAACAAGCCTGGACCTATGAAAGGCGCAGAAGATAACGCTGCCCTCATCTCCGGTCCTGGTTCCACACAATCGAGAACCATTCTCCGTCGCTCTGCTAAAGTTCTTGTGATCACCCTGGCCAGGCAATCCTGAGACAGGCGCATGGTGTCCCGAACAACTCCGGGAGCAGCCTCTGGCACCTGTCCGCCTTCCGCCGTGCAGTCCAGCATACCCTGCAAGACGGTACACCCGTGCGACAGCGCAGCCATGGCTGCCCTAGCCGCATCCTCAATGAGCGTGAGCTCATTAAACGGGTCTTTGTTGGTCTGAGAAACCAAGGGACGTGACCGCCCCTTGGCCTTCCCAGCCAACGGCCTATTCAGCGCCTCACGTTCCGCAACGGAAAGCCGTGGAACCCTGGCGTACTGATGATAAGCCTGCTCCGGAAAACAGACCCTACTCCTTATCCCCTTCGGGGCCTTGGGCAACGCATAGTCTGGCTGAACCAGACGATATGCCGCAACTTCCAACATGTCAGAAGTCTGCGTGTCCAAGGGGAGTGTAGGCATGGCCGAAGAGCCACTGGACAGAGCGCTAGCCGCACGCTCTGACATCCGCTCCATCGCCGGATCGCGCTGAGATCCTAGATCCGATGCCAACCCGAGACGATTGGTCATCCATCCAAGGACCTGCACCCATTCAGCTTCGGCGCAGAAAGCGGAATCGTCCATTAAAGAACTCCCGTTTTCATCCTCCCTCTCTCCCTTAGATGAGAGGGCCACCGACGATCCTTGCTGAACGCTACGATATACGTCACTGCCAGGACAGAGCGCATCCATAGCGCGACTACCAGCGGCACCAGTATCCAACGAATCGCCGGATACGGATTCTCCGCAGTCCATCGGCTCCAACACGGGATCCGGGACTACGACCGCCTCAATCACGGCTGGCACTGTCACTCCGATAGGAGCCGCGCCTAACGCCGTCGGGATAGCCGTCGGAACCGCAAACCACGGCTCCGCCGGCATATCCGGTTGCACAAATAACGGATGAAAAATGCCCGACGGAACGTCGACATCACCATCCGCCTGGCAAACCCGTACAAATCCCGAGGGAGACCCCTGGGACGTACTAGGCATCGCCGACATTGAAAGATCCGGCATGCCGGAGTCTTCCATCAACAGCAAATCTTCCTCCTCTACCGACGGCTCTTGAGCCGAGGACAGAGAAGGGTCAGGTGCATGACCCTCAGCAGAACTAGCCGGACCACCTAATGGTTGCCCTGCACCAGCTTGCCTCACCGGGCCCGTGGACTGTAATGAATCAAACATGGCCTTGAACTGGGCCGCCCATACGCCCAGTGCTGAATCCATCCTCTCATTCAGCCGACATTCCAGTCCAACCAACGACGCTTGCTGCCGCTTCACTGCCTTGTCCTTCTCTATACGCTCCAGCCTCGCCCGTCGATCCCTGTCAAACTCAGCCACCATTGCCGACGACCACTTGACGCACACATCACACGGGCTTCCGACCTTACACTTCGCACACGCCACACAGTGATGACCAAGATATTTCCGTTTCATGAACCTGTTGCACTTCTGGCACAACGTGTCCGGGTTCTTCGGTTTCTGCGAACACAGAGAAGAATTAAAACGCTGCACATGACAAGTGATGACGAGCAATACGCACAATAGACTTGATAGTTAAGATTTCTTAAACACATTAACTTTCTCTTAAATTAATGATAACAAGTCTTAGGCAGGAAATATTTGAAACTTTTTTGAGTGAAATTTTTTTACAAAACACAACTCAGCCTTTAACTAACGTTAAATAACCAAGAAAACCTCGCCGATCACTACAAACACCCTCGACAATGAAGCGAGAGCTAAAATCGGCGATAACAGAGTGCCTGGATACACCAAGCCAATAACGACATATTACATGGGCGCCGCCATCTTGGCTAAGGGCGCATCCATCTTAGAGGAACCGAGTCGCAAGAGAAATTAACCAAGTACCCGAATTAAAACTAAAAGTTAACGGGTACAGAAGCGACTCCAACAATGGCTAACATTATAAAACAATGTGCCAATTTAAGGAAATTTCAAACAGTCATTATGGCACGAATGTATAAATTCTAGATTGATACAACCTGCCCCTGTGATGATTTCCCTAGTTCCTCCATTAGTCCAGCGATGGTTTCCACAAACACGTGCTAAAACTGCTTAATTTATCAATTAAATGACACTCTAAACACATGCGACTTGAAACAAGCGCAAAATAGACGAATCTGACTGTGATTGGGAATAGACTCGGTACCTGCGGCTATGGTATTCCCGGACACAGTATGGGCAGGACCAGGAGAGTGCGGAGTTTTAATTGTTTATTTTGAGCTAGACTAGATAATAGACATTATCATAATAGTACATCTGGTAAGTATTATTCGAAGTAGAAAAAGCATTTGCCTTAATTTTCATTGCCGTGCTTTCAAACTCCTTTCGCGTTTCCTCAGTACAAGTGTTTGTAATTTTATACAAAATTCCTAATATCCCACATTCTGTAGCCTTAATCTCAGAAATGTTCTTTCCTATCTGCTCACACAGTTTAATATTGTCTGACATTGGGGACTCTATCTAGAAAAGTATAAGGGAATTTCATGACTATATTTTAGGCCTGCAGAAATTGCGTAACCCATTTTTTAATTCACGCAAAGGTCATGCAAATAAATTTAGCAGAACACTTGCTAGATTACATAAAGATTAGAGTACTGGAAAATCGATGGATGTGCACCATAGCATAAGCTCAGATGGAGAAATGACGGATGTGCACCATAGCATAAGCTCAGATTGAGAAATGACAGATGTGCAGCATAGCATAAGCTCAGATTGAGAAATGACGGATGTGCACCAAGGCATAAGCTCAGGTGGAGAAATGACAGATGTGCACCATAGTATAAGCTCAGGTGGAGAAATGATGGATGTGCACCATAGCATAAGCTCAGATTGAGAAATGACGGATGTGCACCATAGCATAAGCTGATGGAGAAATGAAAAACATGTGAAATTTCCTTAGCAATGATGAGCAATTGCATCTCTACCTTGCATAGAATACGTCTGTGAAGTTTCATTGGAATCTAACGACCCATTGTTGAATAATCATGCTGATGAAAAACTTTAACGCAAATATTTGCCAAAATATTCTAAGTCCAAAAACCACGAAAACCATAGAAAAACAGGTGAAATTAAAAAAGAAATTTAGCAATGATGAGCAATTGCATCTCTACCTTGCATAGAATAAGTCTGTGAAGTTTTAAAAAAATCTGATGACCCATTTTTGAATAATAAGGCTGATGAGAAACTTTAACACAAATGACACGCCACTGCGGACGATAACACTAAAGGTAACCTCATTGTCTCGCTTTCCCTACGGGGCGAGATTAAAACTTTAACATTTACCTGATTTTTGTTGTTAAATAGACCAAGTTCAAATTTGGAAAAAATTTGAAAATCACTTTGCTGATGATGGAGACTAGATGCCATGATGGTATAGATCATATCTGTATAATTTCGTCAAGATCGGATGAGTCTTTGATGAATTAAATGTACATTCAAAAACTTTAACATTTACCTGATTTTTGTTTGAAAATAGGCTAAATTCACACGCTGAAAAAATTTGGACAAAATTTGAAAATCATTTTGCTGATGATGGGGACTAGATGCCATGATGGTATAGATCATATCTGTATAATTTCGTCAAGATTGGATAAGTCTTTGATGAATTAAATGTACATTCAAAAACTTTAACACAAATGACACACCGCCGCAGACGACGACGCGGACGCCGCCGCCTAAGGTAACCTCATTGTCTCCCTTTCCCTACGGGGCGAGACAAAAAGTACCTGTGAACATAAAGTACAACATGTGGTTAGCTAAAATAGGCATCAAACAAATGCAAAGACATTACAACGATACCTTACCACCTCTTTATCACGTCACAGAAACACATTGCATGATGAAATTATCGCTAAGCTTTACTAAAATACACCTGATGTCCAGGGAGGTTCTCAGGTGTTTTAGAATGATCCGACATGGTTAGAAACGAATTTACAGCTAAAAACTAGCAGGATGTTGTAATGGTGGCCAATACTAAGGAAAGAGGATGTGATAGTCTGGGCATGCTCGCTGTTGGCCCGCACGCTGTTGGCCCGCACATCTGCCAAGCTGTCAGATGTATTACCTGCCCAGTGGGGGCAGTTTCTTTTAAAGTCTAGATTATATCGAGTCACAGCCGATATTTAGGAAATATCAAAGAGTATCAGGATGGCACGTATACTCTTGAAGTGAAATGGGTGATTCTAGCTTCTTGCATTTCACAAATATGGCCAAAATTGCATATCTCGGTATCCACTTATTGATCCCATTCTCTAGATATTTATCACTTTGACATATTGGCTTGCATTCCCAAGTTATGGGCAAAAATGTGTATTTCAGAATATAGCCTGGTGACCGCATGAACGATATATTTGACTTTTTTTTTAGCTGAAACGTCTCCCGCTAGCCAGCCCCAATATGAGTGTATGTACCAAGTTTAGTGATTCTCCTTTAATGCCTTCTGGAGATATGCTGTAGACAAACAGACAGAAGAAATATGCGTCCGACTGTACTATTCATGCTGGCCTTCGGCGTGAGTAAAATCATCTTAGGTAAAATACATTATATGGAGAACTTTCTTAGTAAGAATGCTTAATTCTACAATATATGACTAACTTGGTACTGGCGGCTTGCTGGCACAATGTTGCCCCGGCAGTTCTACTGTCAGCGGCAGTTGTTCTGCAGACTCAGAGTTGGATATTGAGCTTCCAGGTGAATATACTGCATTGCTGTATGATAACTGTCTGTGGGGTCGTGGGCTGTGGGGCATCCGTACTCTAGATGCAGTATGGAAGTCATGTGATGGTGGAGATGTTGCAGGCTCAGATCTGCAAGTGATATAAAACAGAGATCTGGATCAAATTTGACTTGTATTTTGTAAGTTACTAGAAGGTTAACTATTACATTCATCATTAAGAATTCATAATAATGCAGGATGCAGGTGTGTATTCCATTGAACATAACCTTCAGGGGTATTGAAATCAAATAAGACTGTGTTAAATTAAATGGCTATTGAAAACCTGGTGATAAATCCAGACATATTCATGTGTCCAAATTATGTAAGTAACAGCGACATATAATTTGATTCATTTCCACACAGACTGCATGCATAGTGCAGGAAACAAAACTGCGACGTTTGATTGAATACCTTTAAGCCCTTGATTAAATGAATGGGCAGCGACAAAGACTTAAAGTAGAGTAAAACTGAAGTACAAATCCAATAGAGAAATTTGTTTTATCTATTTTATTATGGTTCAGACTGCAAGTCAAACACAATTTGATTGCAGTAACTCTAGTCAAACGTAAAGCGTAACCTATTTCATTGATATGAGGTAATATGATTGTGAATATCAGATAACACACAACAGAATGTGAATATATATTTGTGCACAATCTCGTATTCACATTTATTTGTGTCCCATCTCATATTAATATTTGATAATGTAACTTACTTTCACAAACAATTGTATCTACCCTCTCATATCTGCAAACAGGCACAGTTAATATGCATACTAAACTATGGAGGGAGCTATATGGTTGTTTATTTATAGGATTAGGCTACATATGGTCCTTTTATGCTTCATATTAGTAGAAGTAAAATATCAAACTGGCATAAATATAACTGATGATAAAGCTAACCTTGGACTGATTGCTTCATATTAGTACAAGTAAAATATCAAACTCTGGCATAAATATAAATGATGATAAAGCTAACCTTGGACTGATTGTTTGTGTACGATCTGTGGCTCTTGAGGTAGGTGTAGAAGGAAGATCAGACATCGATGCACCAAACTTCTTTCTGCCACCTCTGGAAATAGTTGAATGAGAATACTATAGGTGTATGTCAGAGATGCCTATTAATTCTTACAAGAGTACAGGTCAGACACATCAAATTCCTTAAAATGTAAAAGAATATTTTGAAATTAATCTGACTGTCATTTCATTTGCCACGCCTTCAGGCCATCTAACGTAAGATTATGTATTACATACACTCATTTTAACTTGCTTACAATCAGTTCAAATTATTACTTCTAACTGTGTAACATGGAAGCAATAGTACAGAAATGAATAAACCAAATATTACAGTAAGAAAATGTATATCTACTGATTATCGACAATACAATATAATAACACCATTTATAGTGTTATATACACGCATTTTAACTTACTTACAATCAGTTCAAATTATCACTTCTAACAGTGTAACATGTACAGAAATCAGTAAACCAATTATTACAGTAAGAAAATGTATGTTTACTGATTACTGATTAATATTAATGATTATTACTGATTATCAACAACGGTCTAAAATATAATAACACCATTTATAGTGTGGAGAGGTGAGAGAGTTACTCATTTCTAGTATCGCAGAATGCACTACCTTGGTGAGAAACTCAGCCATGATTTCGTTTTCTTTGGTGATGGCGGTGGTTGTACTACCTGTGCTTCTTTAGTCAACTGTAACACCCAATGTTCACCTAAATAATAAAACATATACAGGAATCAAGTTTAACCTTTAGAGACTAGAAACAACGGAATATTCTGTTGAATAATTTGAAACAAATTTCACTGGCAGCTGCTGCTGCCACCAGCAAAAAATTCCAGTCAAATTAGTTTCAAAATACTCACCAGCTTTCCTGTATATCTGTCTTGGAATTGAAGTCAAGAATTTCCAGGATTAAAGCCGTGTTAATAACAGATACCAGGCCAGTGTACTTGTTATATGTCCAATCACCCAAACATAATCTTGATAAATGTTATGTCTTTCAGGGCACACATATTCTCAAGCTATGATCCAGAAACCAGATCTTATGTCTAAGGGGAGATAATTCTGGAGAATATGAAGATTTTCTCAAAACGACATCACAAATGCGATCTCACAATGTATTGATGTAGCTGGATATTATGGCGAATTCATGTATACTATCAAGAATTATGATCTCAGCAATAGTTTTTATTAATATTAAGACTTCCAGTTTTAGCTATGCCCCGCCCATCTCTAGCTAAGCTGCACCCACACCTCACTCGTGTTGGGATAGATCGATCCCTGACTATCAATTTTCAGAAAACTATACATGTAAGTTGTTGAATATTTTGATACTAATTTCACTGGGTGCTGTTGCTGCCTATGGCCGCAACATACAGTGGCACAGCCAGTAAAATTAGTTTCAAAATATTCAACAGAATGTTTATTAAATGGTAGACATACAATTCGCACAACGTGTCTGACTATTATGCGTTAAAGAGTGACTAAATCGAGTCATTCATGCTATAATTAATTATGACGTCATCCTACACATCACGTAGTTCATTATCACGTTATGATGGATGGATAAACTGGAAAAGACAATTCGTTATAAACAAGGGACTCACCTTGATCAAGATCACGAATTGCCTGCTGTGTGACAGATCGTCGTTGATAAAACAGCAAGTATGCATTATGACTAATGACTTGGTCAGCACTAAGACTCTCCACACGGGAGTCATCAAATGCATACCAATGATGATCCACAGGGTTCTGACAGAATGCTGCATAAAAAAGGATTATCATGATAAAGTGTCTCAAAGTTGTGACTTCATCAAAGGCAGCCTCAAAAACAACACCAACCATATGAACTCATAACAACAATGCTAACAAAAATTCAGCAGAATCTAATGTCTCGCCTATCCTGCTCATTATCGCAGATTTGCTAAGTACAGAAGTTATGTTGAATATCTTGGTGCCATTGTCAGGAATGTGATCCCTATGTCTCTTTGTCAGTTTACAGACACAGCTGAAACAAGCATTCTGTAAGTATTGCTTTGCAATACATGTCCCCTACCTGGTGATATAAAACTTTAGAGATTGACAGTCAAAAATTTCATTAAAAACTGTCAAAAGCAACTGAAGCTCGAACTTGATCTGTAAATTCTCATAACATAGCAATAAACCAAGTCTCAGTTATATATGGTGAAGGAGAAGGAAAAAGTCTTAAAAGCTGATATGTTTGTATTTCATAAGTCGAAAGGGGACATAACTCCATCAAAAAATGACGCAAATGCCTGAAACCCAAACTTGGTCTGTAGTTTCTCATAATAAAGTAATGTACCAATTCTCAGTTGAATATCTTGAAAGACTGTGAGAAAAAGGGTGGAAAACTAATATTTTTCCTATTTCATAGGTCGAAAGGGGGCATAACTCCATCAAAAATTTATGCATAGGCCTGAAACTCGAACTTGCTCTGTAACTTCTCATAACAAAGCAATGCAGCAATTCTCACTATAATATCATGAAAGACTGCGGAAAAAAAGTGCGGAAAACTAATATTTTTCGTATTTCATAAGTCGAAAGGGGGCATAACTCCATGAAAAATTGACGAAAATGTCTGAAACTCGAACTTGCTCTGTAGCTCCTTATACTAAAGCGATGCACCGATCTTCGCTTAAATATGTTGAAGGAGTGCGAAAAAAAGTGTGGAAAGCTGATATTTTGTATTTCTTAAGACAAAAGGGGGCATAACTCCATCAAAAATGTACGCATACGCCTGAAACTCCAACTTGGTTTGTAACTTCCCATAACAAAGCAACTAATATTTTACGTATTGCATAAGACGAAAGGGGGCATAACTCCATGAAAAATTGACGAAAATGTCTGAAACTCGAGCTTGCTCTGTAACTCCTTATACTAAAGCGATCCACCGATTTTAGCTTAAATATTTTGGAGTGCGAAAAAAAGTGTGGAAAGCTGATATTTTTCGTATTTCTTAAATCGAAAGGGGGGTGGGGGGGGGGGGCATAACTCCATCAAAAATTGACGTATACACCTGAAACTCGAACTTGGTCTGTAACTTCTCATAACAAAGAAATAAACCAATTCTCAGTTGAATACCTTGAAGGACTGCGAAAAAAAGTGCGGAAAACCAACTGCGACAGACGGACGGACGGACAGACGGAGTGCAAACCTATAAGATCACATGATGTAAATGACAAATATGTACAGAATGGTAATAAATATTTGAAGAAAAAGATATTAATAAACATTTTGCATAGTTTTAGGAATTGATTTAATTTAACTTCCACCAAATACTCAGTGTCAGTTAACGTTAAAAAATACAAGAAATCTTAATCGAAGGAAAAACCTAACTTAATGTGCAGCTAATGGTGCTCCATCGCAAATACCCACGCTTTCAACAACTTTGACGCTTTTACCACCCCGACACACCCAATCTCACTAATGGGCCGTGCTCCATTATAAATATCATTATGCAATGCACAATCATATGCGTAACACACTTGTAAAATTTGGTTGAATTTTACATAATATTTTTCGGATGAGATAGCGCAACACAAATATGAATCTATATCTAGACTGATTGAATCACAATTTCCCTGACCAGTTTTTAAACCTGTTGGGATAATTGGAGACTAAACTAAATCTGTTGAACCATCAGAGATAGAGTGAAAGACAAATGAACACATACAGATGGACATAATCGCAATATCTCTGATCCAATCTGTTGAACCATCAAAAACTTATAGTATGTAACAACATTTAACACAATCATTGATGAATTCCTGACCTATATTTTCAGACTCATTTTACCGTTCCATCGTAAGGGGACAGTGAGTGCGAGCGAGTGTGAGTGAGTGAGTGAGTGAGTGAGTGAGTGAGTGAGTGAGTGAGTGAGTGAGTGAGTGAGTGAGTGAGTGGAGTGAGTGAGTGAGTGTGATCAGTCGAGCATGTCCGCATCTCAAACCACTGAATCAATTTGTCTCAAGAGGATTTCCAAACCCCGGCTGTGATCCAGATAAGAACTTGTATCTGGATCGGATCATATTCTTGATCTATGAATATCACGGAAACTACTGGTCCAATTTGGTTCAAATCTTAACACAAGAAAGGGTGTCACTGTACACTAGGATTCCACAACATTGGACATGATACAGACTGTACACTAGAATTCTAAAACCTTAGCCACGATCCGAAATCTGGATTATCTGAAGCATCTTGTGACAAAAATGTGAGGGCACAGGTCTACAATCTGATTGTTCTTGTGCATACTAAATTACCTGTGTAATGTCCTCCTGCCATATTTCCATAGTGATTGCACACTGCATATAGATCATACAGGTTATCTTCATCCTGCTGGCCATTTGATCTGTTATTGTTGATGCTGGTAGTTTGGATAAGGTGTTTGTTCATGTCGAGTCCAGAAACAGGGAAAGTGACCAACGTATTGAGCTTTGTGCGACGCTGGCCAACCTAACAACAGATTGCAGATATAAATATAAATAATCTGTCTCAAGAATGACTTGAAATTCATGAAATACTGCCCACTTATTAATATCCATTAATTATACTACAAACAAGTCAAATATATCTGAGTTAGTCCCAGCTTACAATATAAACATTAAGCAGAACATGTATGAGATAATTATGAATATCATAACATTTATAAATCAGATGGTATTGTCAATATTCATTTAGTACTACAGACATTACACTTCAATTTTTGTAGTTCATTTCGAGGAAAGTGCATGTAAGAATTGCTGCTGACAAAGATGGCATCAGCTTTCTGTTGAAGCATTCACAAAACGAAAGTAAACAAAAGTACAAATAATTTTCCATGTACAGAAGGAAGGCTAGACAATATGCTTGGTGACAAATACACACAGATTATGGATTCAGGACTTTTCATAAAAATTTCCAAACAGATAGACAAGATATAACAACTTCTTTATGATACGAAGACGTCTGTTGAATAGTTCAGCTAATTTGAATAGTAAAATTGTTTACAAAATATCAGACAACATTCTGCATGATTGCCATAACCATTACCATTCTGATATTAAAATTAAAGATTTAAAATTAAATCAAAAGATGAACTGGTGTTCATTTTTCAACAAATTTGGTGGAAGATGCTGCTGTCTACGACAGCCACATCATCCCTCAAAATTGTTGAAAACAGAACACCAGTTCATCCTTTAATTTATAAGTTGAATATTGACATAAGAATGCTAAGGGTTAAAATGGAACTACTTTTTTTTATTACTAGAACTTTAGTGAATAAATAGCTACAACTGATCTTACTTGTCGAAACCGCTTCAGATGTACAACAAAAACATCAGGCAATGACCAAAGTCCCAGCTTTTTAATCGTCCCTTGTTGCTGCTTCTTACAGTACGGACATAACCAGGCATCATCACCGTTCAGCTGAAGACAAATATGTGACTTACCCAATGAACAAATGTTTCTGTGTCATATATCAACTTATTGCATGAACTACAATTTAACAGCAGTGAGGGGGCTGGTGTGCATCTGAAGGAAGGAAGGGAGGGGCTAGACTAAGTGTAAGAAAATTGTGTGGTGTCCCTAAAACTTTTAACACTCAAGCCTGTCAAAACTAACCCTAACACTGCTCTTAAAATGCCCAGTTGTCAGCCAATAAAATACTATTTTAGACAATTTATCACTGGAATGCCTGGCTCGTTGACAGAGCCAGTCGTACCAGTGATAAATTTTCAATAAATTATCTCCCCTTAGCCTATACATGGACATTCACTAAGCGAAAGGGTCAATTACTGAAAGCAAACATGGCCATTAAACAGTTAATAATTTAAGAACAAATATAAATACATGTAGCGGAAAGATTTACATGTGATGATCACGCTACATTATCAGAGTTTGAATAACTAATAATAGTGATATTAATGACATAATCATTTACCAAACACATATAGTATGAATCAAATAAATTTAATTAACACCCATGACTAGCTTTAAGGGCCACAGCGACTGCCAACAATGAACTATTCAGGTTACTATCCATTTATGTAGATTTTTATAAAAAATCTTATTAACATTTTACAATCATACACCATTTAACAGGTTCCATCTGTGGGTCTCGGGATAGGTTATGGGGTGGACTCAAACGGACTCTTAGAAAAATCACTATATATATATATATATATATATATATATATATATATATATATATATATATATATATATATATATATATATATATATAGTAGGGGTGTGCATTTGGAGCAATACCACTACATGTGTACACGTTAGTTTTAATGAACGTGTACACGTATTGTCATTCTGCTGCAAAAATGTAGTAATAATATGATATCTATTTAACTTATTATTAAGTGTAGAGGGGTGGAGTATGGTGGGAGTTGGAAAATAAAATAACGAGTTATTAACAGACTACCCCCACCCCCACCCACCAACTTGTGTCAACAGCGCCTCAAAGCACTCAAAATGCTACTCATTTTCATTAACCAAATGCTAAATATTACATTTGTGGGCTTCGTTAATGTCTATTTTCAGATCAAGCGAAGACTATTTTGTAAAATTATCACTGGAATTTACAGAAAGAGTGATGTCATTCAAATGGATATTTCTAAAGATCACTACAGATGATGCTTAGGCTGGCTTTAACATTAAAACGAAAATGAAAACCTTTGCTTGATCAGGATTCAACTGCATGCCAAGCGAAAACATATATTTTTTTAACATTACCACTGAAATGACTGGCTTTGTCACCGAGCCACTCATTGCATTGGTAAATTAAAAAAAATAATCTTACCTTTGCCTGCAAATGCTAATCAAGAGACCATTGCAGAGGCCGCTTTGGCCGGCCTGGCCATAATAGGGTTAATTTGACACAAGATTGCACAACTTGTTTATCAACTATTCTACAAAATTCCGATTTGCAATATCAAGCAACCACGATTCACCCTTTGATAGTCAAGCTTGGCTAAGAAAAGTCGAAATTTATCATTAGTGAATGTCCATTTGCGGGCAAAGACAAGATAAGTTTTTGAAAATTTACCACTAGAATGACTGACTCGCCTGTTTGGGTGTCAGTCATTGCCGCGATAAATTTACAAAAAAGTAGCCTTCTCTTTGACATGCAAATAGACTTTTCAATACTGACATATTCCTTCAGACCATTTTGGCCGGCTTGACCACTAATGAGTCGACCAAATGCTGGCGACGATCAGTTCACCCTAAGCTTAGGTAAATGTCACGGCATATATAGTGATGATCTGTGTTGATAAGATCACGTTTGAACGCTCAACAGTAATTCACACCTATGTGTTCTGACAAGGGGTGTTGTTTATTCAAAGGAATACCTTCGCGCTGATGTCGATGCTACATGCGGATAACTAGTTAACCTCGTTGACTCTCCTAAGATGTTCAAGAAAATTTCAATTTTTCTCATAAAAATCCCTAGGAGCAGACCATGAGATGATTGTTTTTGAAAATTTACCATAGCAATGACTGGCAGTGGTAACATTTAAAACCAAAACCTGTCTCCTCTTGGTCTGCAAATTGACATTTTTCAAGATCACTGTAAGAGTCGTGTTTTGGCGGGCTAAGTGTTAAACGATCAATTCAAAAATCAGACAGCATTGACATATAGCAAGCGTAGCGGTAAATTCGTAGAATTAATTTGTCAAAAAATATCATTTCCTCTGAGGGCTATCTTAGATATTTCACATAAATATGTATATTTTATAAATTTTTCCTGTGTACACTTTCCCAGCCCTAATATATAGGCATAGGCTGGGTTTAGTCTGCTTCCAGTTGCGTGCTCAGCCCACTTTCCAAAGCTACCCCCTGGTCATTGGGCCTTTTCATTCCTTCACAATCTCAACTCCATCTTTGGGAGCATACATACATATATATGTCTAGTATTTGAGCGTCACCTCACTCTGGTCAGTACTGTAGTGTTTTGAAAGGGATGGGGGTGTGGGCGGGGAGGGGGGTCATCATACAATACTATTATACCATACTATTATTTGTCATAAGCTTTAGCAAAGACCCAGTGTAGTCAGTTAATTGCTATATGCTGTAATTAAGTAGACTGACCTTTTCCTCCTGTGTGTACAGTTGGAAGCACTCATGAAGTGATGCATGTGGCGCCTGCTGCTGAGATAACCGTACATGGTGAACTGTGGCATCCTCTTCCAAATCATCATTATACGAGAGTATGGCACTGAAATTACAGCAATGTCAGACATAAGCGTGTGAAGCCCATGACCATGAGGGATGCCTATCCTGATACCCATAACCCACTGTTAAATATTTGCTAGCCTATAAATGCTACTTTATATGTACATCTATCAATGTCATAATGAGACTTACTAATGTGCTTAGATTTGGTTGTGAAAATACTCGTTTAATGCAAGTTATCACTTCTCTGAGTCCGATTTTCAAAATTTTCTCAGGGAACACCTCCCCAACACCCACCCACCCCAGACATAAACAGTAATTTTCACTTCAGTCGCAGACCACATCAATATCATCAATCGTGCCTCAGTGACTGAGTGGGCGGGTGGCAGAGCAAGCGCATAAGTGACTGAGCGAGCGAGTGATTAAAAAAAGCATCCGCTTTTGTTTCTACGAGAATTGTTAATACTTACCAGATGTACTATTATGATAGTGTCTATTATCTAGTCTAGCTCAAAAGAAACAATTAAAACTCTGCACTCTCCTGGTCCTTCCCATACTGTGTACGGGAATTAACAAAGCCCCAGGTACAGAGTCAATTCCCAATCACAGTCAGATTCGTCTTATATTTGTCTTGACAAACAGTCAAAGCAACTCAGCCTCACCTCAGCGGGGTGGCCGAGACAGGCCATAGTACATCTGGTAAATATTAACAATTCTCGTAGAAAAAAAAGCGGATGCTTTTTTGATTCTACTTCGAATAATACTTACCAGATGCACTATTATGATAAACTCCGGATTTCGACATCCAAGAAACTCCGGTGGGAGGAGGTGAGGCTCGAACCAGCACTCATCTACCATCCGACAAAGAAGGTTGTGAAGAGACTAGAACCCTGGCATACGCTTGGGTTCCGCTATCTGACTCATAGAGTGCTAAACTTCCATGGTCTAGACCGCACTCCCCCTCCCCCCTCCTTTGTCCGCACAAATTCAAGAGGGCTGTCAAAAGGGGAGGCAACACCCACCAAACCTGTGTCAGCCCCAAGTCTCAGCTAGAGCAGTCCAGGAGAGTGCAAAGAAGCTACTACATCTTCTAATTTTGAAAAAACTGTCAGTATATCGATTAGATTTTCAAATTTGAATGAGTCTAATGTCTGTTGCAATGAATAAGATACTCTTGAACCAGACTGTTTACTTAATCAGTCTGGTATTTCGACTGTAAGTAAATTAATATTAGTCACTTAATTTAAGCAAACACTCACCATTTTCTGAGTGCTTGGTCTTTCTTGATCATCACAGGAGCCCTGCCCAATCCACGGTCGTTCACAGATCATGTGCATCATGATTGCTCAGTGCATGTGGAAGAACTTTGCGATGTGTGCGAAATAGTGGTCAGATGTGGCTTTAGTTAAGATTCGATAAATTGGCGCCGGTTACCGGATTAAGTGCACTGGAGATGTCGCGAAGGTAGAAATCAGTGAATGACGACTCGGCATGCCATTGTGCTACAGACATCACCTCCTCTAATGAGACACCCTTATAAAGGGCCGATGATGCTGCTAGTGTTCGGACCTGTAGCGATTTTGTGCGACATCTGAATAGCATCAACTATCCAACGAGAAATGGTGTCTTTCGAGGCGTGCAAATGAGGAGCTTTGAGACATAATCACAGAGATTTTGGGTCATCTCTCCACTCCTCAGTACGTTTCTTATACATTTTCAGACATCTGACAGGACACCAAGCAGAAGAGTTTGTGTCATGTCTAATTAACCTTGGCAAATTGATCGGCTGTCCTGGATATTTAAGTGACTGATTTTTTGCCAGGAAACAAAGACGTAGTAGTAGTCTTAAACCTTTACCCAGTAACGACAAAACAGTCTTGTTCGGCAGAATGCGCATGAATTTCGCTTCTCCTCGCCGATGCAACCAAGAAAACTGACTTAATAGTTAACAGTTTAATATCTATAGATCTAATTGGTTTAAAGAGAGCATATGCCCTAAAACCTGTAGAACAAGAGATAGGGATAGGAATTGGCTGTCTAGGTCGCAAATTGCTCATTCCTTTAATAACTTCATTTAAAGTGTCGTTCTCCACTCCTACAGTGGCCAGACTAGGAACAACTGAAGTTAATGCAGACTTATATGCTGCTAGGGTTGAAGGTACAAGTTTGTCAACTTCGTATAAATGACAGATAAAATCTGCTACGTGTTGAACAAATGCAGAAAAGGGATTAATACTATCTCTTTCCTTACACCACTCTGCAAATTTGTTGATTCTATAATTATATGTCTTGGTGGTTGACCGCCTTCTGGCTGAAGCGACAAACTTCGCTGCTTGCTCAGAAAAGCCACCCTTAATTGCACGCTGCTTGATAACATCCATGCAGACAATTGGAACATCTCCGGTCTGTCGTGGCGATACAGACCTTTGTTCTGCGAGATCAGATCCCTTCTGTCTGGAAGAGGGATTGGATTGCAGACCAGAAGGTCCAGCAGATTCGTAAACCATGATCGGCCTGGCCAATGAGGGGTGATCAGTAGTACTTGACATATGCTCTCTCTAATCTTTGCCAGAACTTTTGGGATGAGAATCGTTGGAGGATACGCGCACGCGTACATTCCTTTCCAACTTATCGCCAGTGCATCTACTGCTAGAGCTGGTGGGTCCGGGATCGGTGACACGTATGTGACCATCTTTGCGTTTCCTTTCATCGCAAATAGACCCACATTTGGCTTGCCCCAATGCTTGAAAAGAACCTCCGCTACCGATTGGTTGAGCTGCCATTCCGTCGGACGGCAAACCGTCCTTCGACTGAGAGCATCCGCTAGAATGTTCAATCTTCCTGGAATGTGTGCAGCCCGAAGAATAATATTCCTCTCTTGGCACCACAGCAGAAGGTTCCATATCATCATACACAACTCTGGTGATCTCGTCCCGCCTTGGCAGTTCAAATAAGACACCACTGTTGAGTTGTCTGACCTTACCAGGACAATCTTGTCTCGGATTAAGTTCTCGAATTTTCAAAGTGCTAATGCCACCGCTAATAATTCGAGAACATTTATGTGTTTCTGCGCATTGGTCCGATCCCATTCCCCTGACAGATTGTCCAGTACTGCTCCTCAACCCGTCGTCGATGCATCTGTAAAGATGGACCT
Organism: Chaetoderma sp. LZ-2023a; assembly: GCA_034401795.1. NCBI lineage: Eukaryota > Metazoa > Mollusca > Caudofoveata > Chaetodermatida > Chaetodermatidae > Chaetoderma > Chaetoderma sp. LZ-2023a. The sequence continues at coordinate 50,203,448 of CM067372.1, forward strand.
CTGCGGTTGAGGAGGTTGTAGAGGAACACCTCGCAGGAGATTCTGTTCTGATAACCACCACTGAAGATGGAATATCAATGGTTCTTTTACTGGAATCCTCAGAGACAACGGATCCGTTCTCCGAGACCAGAATGCCATTAAGTACATCTGAATCGCCTGAGTGCCGCATAAGGAACCACCTTCTCCACAGATACTAGTAAACCCAGTATTCTGAGAAAGTGACGCGCCGTCAGATAGGCTCCTAGAGAAACTGACTCCAGAACTGCACTCAAACTCTTGACTCTGCTCTCCGCCGGAAAGGATACACTGTCCCTGAGATTGAAAAGAATTCCCAGATACACAAACTCCTGGGATGGAGTCAATTGTGATTTCTCTAGATTCACAATCCATCCTAGGTCCTTTAGTAAGGCCAGGACTACCTGAAGATTGTTGCGAAGTGACTGGATTCCCCACCTTTAGCAGCCTGTCGTCTATGTAAGTATGAACAGCTATATTTCTCCTGCGAAGATAAGAAGTCATAACGAGAACCGCTTTGGTGAAGACCCTCGGTGCTGTGGTCAGACCGAACGGTAACATATTGAATTCCCAAACATTGTGTTGGACTGCAAAGCGAAGGTATTTCTGAAAATGAATTGACATTGGAATATGAAAATATGCATCATTCAGATCTATCGATACTGCCCACATGCCTTTTCTCAGCCCTGTCATCACCGCTGCCATAGTCTCCATCTGAAACTTTGGTGAGAGAATGAATTTGTTCAGAGGTTTGAGGTTGAGAATCGGTCTCCAACCCCTGGTGCGTTTCGGAACGAGGAAAATTATCGAATAGCAGCCCAGGGAGGACTGATTGCGGACTAAATGAATCGCATTCTTCTGCTGAAGATCTAAGATTTCTGAGCAAATGGCATCTAGACGATCGGATTCCCTTGGAAGCCAATGACAGACTAAACAATTTTGCACGACCTGTTCCCACTGGTTTGAGAACAGTTGAAGTCTGCCTCCGAACGTAGGAATCTGCACACAGCTCACGGTCGATGTAGCACGAGAAGACGCTAATTTGCTTGGGTGAAGATTCTCGACTCCCTTCGTTCCGGGCGCCACCGGAACGGGTCTCGCCGGAAACCCGTCAGGACCGTCCCCCATGGCCACTTCGCGGCTTCTTGGGAGTATGATGGCCCGGGACCGCTGGCACGGTTACCCTTACGGTAACCGCCGTGACCCGAGCTGCCACCCTTCCTATCATCTTCATACAGCCTCTTAAAAAGGACTTGTATGAAGACGAACGGCCAGGTCCCTGTGAACCGGATGCCCGATGGGTATCACGGCCAGAAGGACGGAAAAACAATCTCTGGCGCTGCCTCTGTTGCTCCTGCTGATGATGCTTGTAGGACTGCTGTGGCCGAGTCCTCTTTGTCGACTTCCACGACTTGCCGACTACTTATTGCTCTGCGACCATTGACGCAACTTTGGAAAAAGCTTGCCGTGCCGAGCCACCAAACAAGCCCGGACCAATGAAGGCGCAGAAGATAACGCAGCCCTCATCTCTCGTCCTGGTTCTACGCAATCGAGAATCATTCTCCTTGATTTCGCCAATGATCTTGCGATCACCCTGGCCAGACATTCTTGGGACAAGCACAGTGTCCCGGATAACTCCGGGAGCAACCTCTGGCACTTCCCCACCTTCCGCCACGCAGGTCAGCATACCCTGCAAGATGGTACATCCGTGCGAGAGAGCAGCTATAGCTGCCCTCGCTGCATCCTCAATGAGATTCAACTCATTGAAAGGATCTTTGTTAGCCTGGGAAACCAAGGGTCGAGAACGACCCTTTGCTTTCCCGGCTAACGGCCTGTTCAGTGCTTCTCTTTCCTCGACTGAAAGCTGAGGAACACGAGCATACTAATGATAGGCCTGCTCCGGGAAAGCGGGCCCTACTCCTTATCCCCTTAGGAGCCTTGGCCAAGGAATAATCTGGCTGAACCAGATGACACGTTGTGAGCGCTAGCCGCACGCTCTGACATCTGCTCCATCGCCGGATCGTGCCAAGATCCTTGAACCGATGCCAACCCGAGACAGTCGGACATCCAGCCAAGGACCTGCACCCATTCAGCCTCTGTGCAAAAGGATGATTCGTCCATCAAAGGACTACCATTCTTATCCTCCTCACCCTTGGATGAGTAGGCCACTGACAATCCATGCTGAGAACTACGGACCAAGCCTCCAATACGAAGTGAATCCATAGCCAGACTACTTGCGGCTCCAGTATCTAGCGAATCACCAGATACGGATTCACCGCAATCCATCAGCTCCAGCACGGGAGCTGGGACTACGGCCGCTACTACGGCAGATGGAACTACGAGAGGAGCCGTCATAACCGCCTCCGTGATGCCAGCGGGAGTAGTAAAACACAGCTCCAACGGCAACGCGGCCTGAGCAAGGTCCGGGTGAAAGATGCCCGACGGAACGTCGACATCTCCATCCGGCTGGCAAACCTGTACAAAACCTGTGGGTGACCCGCGAGAAGTACTAGTATCTGCTACCTGAGAAAGCTCCGGCAAGCCAGAGTCTTCCATCAGGATATCTTCCTCCTCTGCCGTCGGTTCTTGAGCCAAAGCGGGAGGAAGGACAGGTGCTTGTCCCTCCGCAGAACTGGCCGGACCACCGATGGGTAGTCCTGCACCAGCCTGCATTGTTGGGTTCGTGGACTGGAATGACTCAAACATCGCCTTGAATTGGGCTGCCCAAACACCCAAGGCTGAGTCCATACGCTCGTTCAGACACTCTTCAAGACCTTTTACCGATGCCTGATCCACTTTGGCCGCCTTGTCCCTCGCGATCCTCTCCAAATGCGTACGCCGATCATGATCGAACCCCGCCACGATCTCTGATGACCACTTCACACATACATCGCAAGGACTTCCAACCTTGTACTTCGCGCAGGCAACACAGTGATAACCGGAAAACTTCCGTTTCATGAAATGGTTGCAGCCCTGACAGAGGGTGTCAGGAGGGGCCTTGCCCTGCCCCTTCACTTTCTGCGAACACAGAATAAGAATTAAAACGCTGCACATGATGATATGATGACGAGCAACACGCACAATTTACTTGATTGTAATTTTAAAATTACTTAGAAACATTAACTTTCTCTTAGATTAATGATAATCAAGTTTAGGCAGGAAATATTTGAACATTTTTAGAGTGAAATTTTATAAACACGACTTGGTAATTAACTAACATTAAAATAGCCAAGAAATAAAGACCGCTCGCTACATACACCCTCGGCAATGAAGCGAGAGCTAAGAACGGCCTAAAACAGAGTGCATAGACACGCCAAGCCAAAACAAAGTGTTAATCATGGGCGCTGCCACCTTGGCTACGGGCGCATCCATCTTGGAAGGAACCGAGTCGCAAGAGAAATTAACCGAGTACCCGGATAAGATTAAACAGTTAATGGGTAATGGAGCGACTCCAACAATGGCTACCATTGTGCCAATTTAAGGAAATTTTAAATAGTCATTACGGCACGAATGTATAAATTTTAGATTGATACAACCTGCCCCTGTGATGACTTTCCCTTTCCTTCCATGAAGCCAGCGATGGATAACATTAGACACGCTTAATTCCGCTACAAATTGCACAATTTTAGAGCTAAAAAAACATGCGACTTTCAAAGTCAGCAAAATAGACGAATCTGACTATGATTGGGAATTGACTCGGTACCTGGGGCTATGGTAATTCCCGGACACAGTATGGGCAGGATCATGGAGAGTGCGGAGTTTTAATTGTTTATTTTGAGCTAGACTAGATAATAGACATTATCATAATAGTACATCTGGTAAGTACTATTCGAAGTAGAATGTGTGATCAGTACTGGTACATTTTCTGTTGAACGGGGTAACATACTGTCAATAAGAATGCCATATATTATATATAGGATCTATATGCCCCGTAGAATGTTCGCAAGATCTGCCATACAGAATCCAGAGTACAAAAGCGCCTCTTTTCGTCATAAGCTTATCGTGCAAAGGATGCCGGGTTGGAAAATGCTTTTTAAAACATGTTTGTCCGAAATAGACAGAATGCACCTTTATAGGCTTTTTTCTGCCTCACCTTTCGACAAGAAGGTATTGCATCAGACATAGTATCATTACCAGTACGATAATTTTCACATTAGCTCATTAGGAAATGCATTAACCCTTTCACCAACAAATCACTGAAAAAGTAAATTCTTTACGATAAAAGATTTATTCTGTTGAATATTTTGAAATTAATTTGACTGGAAGCGGTTGCTGCTTCCAGTGAAATTAATTTCAAAATATTCCAGTTTTGCTGTAAGGTTGCCTTCAAAATGAGATATGTGGAATTCATTGCTGAAAGGGTTAACTAGTTTATCCTCACCATTCCTTCGTTGGCGAGTCCCATTCCAAGACCAGTTTAAGTACTTGAGGACCCTGATCCAAATCATGAAAGGCCAGTGCCCTACAATATAAAAGCAATATATTAATATGAAATTACTTTACACATGAACAAATGCAGTATACATAGTGCTCATAGAGCTGTATTCACAGCATGCGTAATTTACACCTGTCAACATACCAATCAGAAATTAAATTCTTTTATGATCTAAGGAATGTGCTGTTGATTATTTTGAAACTAATGTGACAGATATGTTCCTGCCTATACGGGTTCCAGCCAAACAAGTTACAGAATATTCAACAGCTTTCCTGTATAATTGTCTTGAAATTGAGACACTCAAATTTTAAAAGTTAAAAAGTTATTTTAATAATACTACTGCCATCATACTTATCAACTGCTTCGGTGTAGAGTGGCATCTCAACATCAGCTGTCAGATAGGAATGTCTGCCACGAATACCACCTACAACGCGCACATGAAACAGTTCTGGTGTAACCTGAAGAAGATTTGAATACCATTAGTGAGTAAGTTAGTTAGTTGATTGGTAGCAATGTTCCAATCCAAATATGTTCAAAGATTTAACAGAACATTTAGCATATCTCAGGATAGATGGGATGAACAGTATGTGTAGATAGATAACAGATAGATGGACAGAAGGATGGGTGGATAGATGGATAGAAGAATGGGTGAATAGAAACAGGATAGATGAGATGAGGACTGAAGGATGGGTGGAGATACATGATAGATGGCCAGAAGGATAGGTGGGTAGATCAGGGATTGATGGATCTTGATGAAGGCCCTTTCTACATTGTGTATCTAGATCACCATTTCAAATGACAAGCAGATTATGAAGAATAGTTCACAAATTTCATTCACAATCACATCAGCCATTGTTGGGTGCAGAATGATTTCAAACATCTGTTTATTCCGCAATGCAAAACTATAAAATAGATCCTGTTGGTTAAAGCGTAAATGAATAGATTTTATACCGTGACAGGGTCTTACACACGTGGTCTCTTAACCCTTTAACACTCACATCAGCCAAAAACGGCTTCTGCAGTGGTCTTGAGAAATGTCAATTTGCAGACCAGTAGGAGACTATTTTTGAAAATTCACCATTGGAATGACTGGCTCGATGGTTGAGCCAAGTCTCCTACTGGTCTGCAAATGGACATTTTCTATGAGAAAACTTAAATTTTCTTGAACAAATTCAAGGGTTAAAGGGTTACAACAAGGGACTTGCAATGGAGGGATCTGATCTATCACTCAAGTATGTGACATCATAATCAATTACGTCACTAGAGAGCTGACGCTACAATCATTATGACATATCTAGCGCAACCATGAACATTGAAAATGTCAAGTGTACGAAATTCTATGTCTTTAATGGGTTTACTATTTAATAAAGATTCTGATGAATATTTTGAAACTAATTTGACTAGGCGCTGTTGCTGCCAATAGTGTACCTGTATAGTTACCTTGAAATTAGGATTCTGGGAATTTAAGATTTAAAGTATGTTATAAATTGATTCCAACACTTGTAACTAGTGAGCTTAGCTAGAAATAGGCGGGGCATCGATAGAAATGGATCCCTCGATAGGATGTGCCTGTGGAGGTAAAGGATGCTGGTCATTCAAGCTGGTTATCTGATGACCTGTCTTAACCCTTACCACTCTGGTATTAAAATTTTTAATTTTCAAATTAAATTAAAAGATGAACTGGTGCTCTTTTTCAACAAATTTGGTGGAAGACAGCAACATCATCCACCCAAATGGTAGAAAAATGTACACCAGTTTCTTTGCTATTGCCACAGTAAAAGATAGAATATTGACATTAGAGTGGTAGGGGTTAATCATTTTACCATTACACATAAGAATGACAAATTCTTTATCATTTAAGGAATAGTCTGTTACAAATTTTGAAAGTAATTTGACTGGAAACTGTTGCGACAGTAACATCTCCCAGTCAAATTAGTTTCAAAATATTTGACAGCTTTCCTGTACAGCTTGCAGAGGCACTGGAATGTTAAGGGTTAAATAGTGAGTGAAGAAGCATTTTTGGTTCCAGAAGGGAGAACTGACAGTAATTAACAAGCGTACTTCTGTATTGCGATCAATAGTGACAGTCGTGCGCATGTGCTGAAGTAAACATTTCTGCAGCTCATCAAAGCTCACATCCCTCTCAATCTCAACAACCTCAGGACTTCCAAACCGATAACTACAATAAAAAACACAAACATAGCAGGGGTGGAGTGGCCTTCCAAAAAGTGGCACGGGCAGGGGCGAGTCACCACTCCCTCCATAAAGCGTGCGTGCGTGCATGTGTGTTGCTAACTCAAAAAGTTCCACGGCGGCAGTGCTGTGGTCCCGTGGCGCCGGCCTTGCATACACAGTAGTTAGACATACATGTATAATCTTAGCTTTATTGATCACTTAACAGTTGGCACTAGTTATTACTTTATTACTATGTTACAACTTTACATTAGAGCTCATCATTACATTAACATGTTTACAAAACACAAACATGTTAATTAGTAGGAAATGTTCAGTAAACGCTAGAATATTTTGAATGCAATATGTTTGGAAGACATTATCTGCTTTAGGCAGCAATGCCTCCAAATCCAATTATGTTCAAAATATTTAACCGTCCATTTTTCTGTTTTGTAAACACCACCTATGGCATGTCCTGATGGAGGTGATGTTTAGCGGCTGCCATAGGATTATAATGGAATTTTCTCTAAGTACTATTTTCCTAGTCTTGTGAGAGACTAACCTGCGTGAAGGACTCGTCACTTTCTCTACATTAACAAATGCAACTGTTACAAAGGACGGCTGATAAGGTCCCGAGCGCACATGCGGCGGCGACTCAAGAGCGTACACAACTTCCGATTCTGCGATATCAGAAAGAGGCTGTGTGTCCGCAAATGTGTTGTAAAAACCATCATCATAAAGTTGTACCAACAACAACTGAAAAAATAATCAAAAGTCACGTCCATTACAATGAAACAATGATATCAGCAACAGATGCTGTCAAACAAACAAAACGAGAACTAACTAATATCAATGCACAATATCGATGTACATGTTTGTACACACACAGAATAATATGACATTCACTACGTTCTTTATTTCTTATGGTTTATAGTTATATTAGGGTTATTTTCATAGGGAAGAAAAGTCAAACAGAAGTGATCCAATATGGAGAAGTACAGCTTGTTACAAATGAGATATCATCGGTCTGGCAGCTCAATCAATAGCTTCAGCCAATTAATGGTCACTCGATCAAGATCGATCATCAAGAAATGCTAGAGCTTTGCTTAGTCAATGGCCATTTTCCGGCATAGGAGACTTTATTTTTTAAGATTTACCATCACAGTGATTCTAGTGCTCTTTTGAAGTATTTCAATAGAGATAACTACGGGGAATATAAACATGTTTCACTGATCATAAGCAATACCCACCAAAGGCATATAGAGTTGACCAAACAAATTTGAAATGAATTCATCCATTATAAGTGAAGTTATTGAGCAGAAGCAAAATGCATGGACATTTTTAATGAGTTTTAAGTATTTCCAGGGAGAATACTCCCGAACTAACTGATCTATCCATGTTGTAGATTGAGAAACTGTGTCTTTAACTTAAATGGATTTCACCAGTGGTCAAATATTGGTATTTCAATCATTGTCAGTGAATGTGGCACCATATCTAGAGTAGCTCTTGTAGTGTGTCTAGATGCCGAGTTCTTTCTTGTTGCAATGGTTTGGAAAGACTTTCTAGATCTTTTATCAGATTGCCACTTGCGACATACATGTCATGGAGCATCATATCATGAAAATGCTCAACCTTTAACTCATGAATTCCCCATATCTTATTTTCAAGGCAACCATACATTTGGCAGCAACAACTTCCAGTCAAATTAACTTCAAAATATTCCACAGAAAAGGTTTTATATCGTAATACTTGTTCAGGGATTTGTCAGCAATGATTATTCCGAGAAGAATAACTTCCAGTCAAATTAACTTCTGTTAAAGCTGGTACTGACTTAGATCTTAGAAATTTTTCTTAGTCTAATTTGGTGGTCTTGGCAGCTTTAAAACAATAATTCTAAATAATCAAATTAAAAATGAAAACCAAAATCATCATAAATCCAAACAAGACGCCCATGGGGGCCTGTAGCGCTCACCTGGAATTATTAGGCCATTGGTCCACACTAACAAAACGAGATGACCACTGAAAAAATTTGCCAATATAATTTCTGCGCAGAAAAAATTGGCCCAGTGATTAATAAGTCGTCTTATATTCATGATTTTCTCTGAAATTATCAGAAAATCCAAGATGGCTACCAAACATGCTACATTTTGATTGGTCCATGAAACCATAACGGGCATAATTTTTTACATATGAATTTCCCTTGAACAGACTTTAATGACCCTTAGTCTCTAATCGTATCTCCCAAATTTAGTCCCGATCCGTTCCGCGGTCCAGAAGAAGTAGTTTTTGCAAAAAATAGGTCATCCAAGATGGCTACAGAACTATTTGGCCAATCAAGTTCCCTTGAACAAAGTTGGTTCACCTCTTGCCATAGACGATATTGCATGAGTTTGGAATCAATCCTGCAAGTGGTTTCGGAGAAGATTTTTAGATGTTTCAAAAAATCCGCCAAAATCCAAGGTGGTTGCCAGCAAAATTAGCTGATCATCTATCTTAGAACAACCTCTCTATGTCAGAAGGATGTTTCCTGCCAAATATAACTGAAATCGCCAAATTTCAGCATACCCAAAGACTAAATTACTAATTTCGGCATCAAAATCCATCACATAAAAATATCCAATATGACCGCCAAACACCATACATTTTTACTGGTCCAGTGCCGACATGGTTTTTTTACATAGCCCCCTAATCGTATTTCCCAAATTTCGGCCTAATCCATTCATCGGTTCCAAAGACTACATCATTTTCTCCAAAACAAGGTCATCCAAGATGGCCACTGAACCATTTGGCCAACCAAATTTGCTTGATCAAACGTGGTTCATCTGTTTCCATAGATAATGATTTCTCAGTTTGGAACAGATCCCCCAAGCGGTTTCAAGAGAAGATTTATAAAGACATTACTATAAATCGGTGGTCAGTTACGTTTGCACAAAATTGGATCTCTATTTCCTAAGGATGTTTCCTGCCAAATATAATTGAAATCGGCCAATTGCTTCTCGAGAAGACAATTTAATTTTCCTGCTTTAGTATGGTTTTTGGTGGGAAAACAATCAAAGATGGTCGCCAAACAGTTTATCTGACTGACTGACTGACAGTTTCGAAAATGGTAAATTTGAAATCAGCATACCGAAAACTTATATAAAACCAATTTTGCCTTGAAACTCCATCAAATAATAGAATCCAATATGTTGCCACCCTACATTTGGATTGGTACACAGCGGCCATGTCTTTTTCTATATAAACTTCCTTTCAACAAATTTTAATGGCCATTAGTTCCTAATCATATATCCTAAATTTTGGCCCGATCCATTCAGTGGTTCTGGAGAAATCGCTTTCACCAAAACAAGGTCATCCAAGATGACTACCGAACCATTTGGGCCATCAAGTTTGTTTGAACAAACCCGGTTCAGCTGCTACTATAGATGACATTTTCTGAGTTTGGAATCGATCCCCCAAAACGGTTTCACAAGGATTTTTAAGACATTTCTAAAAATCTACAAAAATCCAAGACGGCCGCCGGCCAAATTGGCCGATCAGTTTCTTTTTAGCAAACTTGGATTTCCAAGCCCTATGGTTGCTTCCTGTCAAATATAATTGAAACAAGAGGCCCAAGGGGTCTGTATCGCTCACCTGGACCATAGGCATTTCAACCAGAATGCTCTTTATCAACAAGATGGCCACCGAACCATTTATCTGACAGTTTTGAAAATTGCAAATTTGAGATCAGAATACCCAAAAACACATAAAACCAATTTCGGCCTCAAAATCCATCAAATAAAAAAATCAAATATGGACACCAAACATGCTATATTTTTATTGGCCCATGGTGTCCAGATTTTTTGACAGATAAACTTCCCTTGAACAAACTTCAATGGCCCTTAGTCCCTAATAATATCTGCCATATTTCGGCCCGATCCCTCCAGCGTTTCCGGAGAAGTCGTTTTCACTACAACTAGGTCAACCAAGATGGCCGCCAAACCATTTGACCAATCAAGTTCCCTTGAACAAACGTGGTTCAGCTCTTGCCCTAAATCATATTTCACCAGGTATGCATCAATCCCATAAGCCGGGTCGGAGATTTTTAGACGTTTCAAAAAATCGGCCAAAATCCAAGATGGCCAACGGCCCAATCCGTTTCGTTTGAACAAACTTGAATCTCTACACCGTAAGGATGCTTCCTGCCAAATATAATTGTAATCGGTTAGGTAGTTCTCCAGAAGAAAATATTTTAAATTTCCCATTACTTTATTATTATGGGAGCTTATGGCGAGAAAAAGATCCAACATGGCCACCAAACCATTTATTTGAGTTTCGAAATTTCCAAATCTGAGCTCGGAATACCCCAAAACGCATACAAAACCAATTTGGACCTCAAAATCCATCAAATAAAAAAATCCAATATGGCCGCCAAACATGCTATAGTTTTATTGGCCCATGGTGTCCAGATTTTTGTCCAATTGGACGATTGGCTTCATTTGAACAAACTTGAATCTCTATGCCCTAAGGATGCTTCCTGCGAAATATAATTGAAATCGGACCAGTAGTTCGCGAGAAAACATTTTAAATTTCCCATTGCTTTAGTATGGGAGCTTTTGGCAGGAAAATGATTCAAGATGGCCGCCAAACCGTTTATCCGACAGTTTCAAAAAATTTTAATTTGTGATCAGAATACCGCAAAACACATACAAAACCAATTTCGGCCTCAAAATCCATCAAATAAAAAAATCCAATATTGCTGCCAAACACGCTATATTTGGATTGGCACACGGATGGACCAACTTCTCTTGAACAAACTCTAATGGCCCTTAGGCCCTAATCATATCTGCCAAATTTTGGTCAAATCCCTTCAGCGGTTCTGGAGAAGTCACTTTCGCTACAACTAGGTCAACCAAGATGGCCACCAAACCATTTGACTAATCAAGTTCCCATGAACAAACTTGGTTCAGCTCTTGCCCTAGATCATATTTCATGATATTTGCATCAATCCCCTAAGCGGTTTCGGAGAAGATTTTTAAAGACGTTTCCTAAAATCGGCCTAAATCCAAGATGGCCACCAGCCAAATTGGCCGATTGGGTTCATTTGAACAAACTTGGATCCCGATGCCCTAAGGATGCTTCCTGCCAAATATAATTTAAATTGGCCCAGTGGTTCTTGAGAAGTCGTTTAAAGGAAAAGTTGACGGACGACGGATGACAGACAATCGCCACGGCATAAGCTCACTTGGCCTTTCAGGCCAGGTGAGCTAATAAGCCCAATGGGTATCGAGGCGCTTAAAGAAAACGTTGACGGACAGACAGATGGACATTGGATGGTTGCCACGGTGTAAGACCACTTGGCCATTCTGGCCAGGTGAGCTAAGAATGGTGTCACTGTGGGGTGCCTTCACTATAATCATCTTACCCGATTCTCATCAATATCTGTCTCTTTGGCCAGTGCCAACCTCAACTCACGCAGGCTGTCATAAGTATTCAAGCGTAGGCCTATTTTCAGCTGACGAGAGCGCATCTGAGCTTGCTCATTGAATACAACAACTGCATAAATTGCTCGCAATGATTTTTGTGGAAGTGGTAATGAAATACAAAGATCAGGATCAAATGTGTTGCTATGCCGATGGCAATGTGGGCATTCGAGCGATGAGCGATATAAAACCTGCGAAGTACATGAAATGAATATAGCATAACAGATAAGAAATTATTTCAAATGTAAAGACATGTATAATAGATCTTGAACCCTTTAATGGTCAAGCCGGCCAAGACCGGACTCTGCGGTGGTCTTCAGGGATGTCCATTTGTCATGTTTGTAGGCCATGAGAAACCTGTTTGAAAATTTATCACTGAAATGACTGGCTCGGTTATCGAGCCAGTCATTTCAATAATAAATTTTCAAAAATAGTCTTCTCTTAGCCTGCAAATGAATATTTAATAGACAAACATTTTGATTTTCCTGACCTAATTGACCATTTAAGCATTGAAATTCCAGTGTCTTAATTTCAAGACAACTACAAAGGAATGCTGCTGAATACTCTGAAACTAACTTGGCTGCCATAAGCAGCAAAATATTCAACAAGAAATTTGCTACATCATATAGAACATGTTCTTTCTAGATAGTCAATGAGGGGTATGTTTCTATAAAACACATTGTATAATACTCAAATCTACTTGATAAGCATGAAGATGATTGTTTTGTTAGCTCAGGTAATTAATATATGGAATCACAATCTTGTTGTTACTCCCAAAACATCTGGCATGCCGGTTATCTCACTTGATTTGCACCATGGGATCGAATGATACTGATGGTAACATACTCATATTTCTTGCTGAGTAAGGTACTCTAAGATATACACACTGAATTACAAATTAGTTACAAGATCAATTTCACTGCCATCGACAAGCAATTGTTGGCATGTTTAAGACAATGAGACTAAATTATCAACCTACCTGAAACAGATTATAGACAAAACTGCGATTCTGTGTCATTACTTCATTGGCCATTTCACAGTCAGGTCGTGATGAAACATTCTGCAATGAAGAGAAATAACTGTTCAAATATCATTGGTAACCTTTCAAAAAAAAGAAAAACCACACACACACACACACACCGCCATGACTGTGATGAACACAGGAATTGGAGTGTTCATCCAATACATACAACCATCAAGAACATAGAAAATACACACTTTGCAACAGGGAAACACTGTTCCAACCACAACTTTATTTGGCTTTATGCAGATGTCCAGGCCTTGATCCTTGCTACCTTAATTATATTACAAAAGTCAGAGTTGGCAGCAATTTCCCGTTGCAGGAAATACCGGTAAATACACACGCACCCCCACTCACACACACACCACCCCCACCTCCCCCGAAATACTCCAAAGAGTGGGAAATATTGGGAAATACTCCAATAGGTGGGTAATACCTATCAGAAATGGCCATTTTAAAACTAAATATTCTATGTATGTATGATTACTGTATTCTGCGGCTGTGGAAATAGAAACATCCTACAGCTGCAATCAGTTCTTCTTCGCTTTTGCCTACTGTGTCTTGTCCTCAGCCGAAATCCTTAGCTTCCTCAGGTCCATACTTGACTTGAGTGTACCAAGTCCTGCTTTCTTGAGGTCACCTCGTAGCAAGCTTAGCAGATTTATGCAATGACTTCCTCTCCTGCATATGCATTTGCTGGCTCCGAATAGGAAGAATTCCAAGGCTCTCTGTGCTGTTGTCTCTTCTGGCATCCTTAGCACATGGTCAAACATGGACCATCTTTGGTGGCTGCCTTTTACAGACAATGACGACGTATTATACATTTTGTACAGTGCATCGTTAGAAATTATGCTATCTGGCCATCGGTGTCCAGTGATGGTGCGTAGGTGTTTGCGGTGGCAGGCATCGAGTTTGTCTAGAGATGCCTTTGGAGCTGCCCAGCTTTTACAGTTATACAGCATCAAGGATACGCAAATTGCATTGTATAAACGTAGCCTTTTTATCAATGGCATCTTTGATCTATGAATCCATAGCTTCCAGAAGGACTGGAAAGCTATGTTCCCCATGACGCAGTGTGCAGCAATGTCAGCAGTATTGCAAAGCAGTCAGCCCAGGATTTTACCTTTCCTCAATGGTTGCCGCCACGAAGTGGATCGTCATTTTCTCTAGTTTCATGCTTTGTAGATAGGTATATGTGGATGAACTCTGTTTTGGATTCATTCATAAAGAGATTCTTAATTTTTAGTTTGATTGCAGCTATTGGGAAAAGTTCGTCAATGGGTTTCTTTTCCTCATCTATCAAGTCCACATCGTCGGCATATTCCAACTCTAGCGGCATACCCAGTATTGACACTGGGGGCTTGGTCTTGTGGAACTTTCCCGCATGGATTTCAACGCAGCATCCATAACAGGTGAAAAGCAGCGGAGATAGACCATCTCCCTGTGGGGAGCCGATTGCTGTCTCAAGCTCTACATACTTCATCCAATGAAGTCATCGATCTGTCTCGGATGCGGCATAGAGTAACATTGGATAGGATTTTCCGTATGCTGTTGAGGAGCACAATGGCTCGCAGATTGGCTGGAGGGCCAGGCGGCTTCTTGGGCTTGGGTAGCGCGATAAGGGTGCCTTGGCCTACAACCTTGAAGGGAAGGTGGTGCATAAAAGCTGAATTGATTAGATGCATGATCGGTTTTGAGACAATGCCACTTGCATATTTGAATAGTTCATTGCTCATGCCATCAGGTCCAGATGCATGTCCATTTTTCAGGGCTTTAAGTGCCTTCTCAACTTCTGCTGTTTTAATTGGTGTTAGTAATGGCCTGGGGTCTCATGAGAATGGGTGTACAGGCTCATCATCATGGTCAGTAAACTGTTCTTTGAACCATTCTCGAATCGCCTTGGCTTTTCCCTGGTCAGTCCCGATAGTGTCCTTCAGAATTGTGTACAGTGAGTGGTGGTGTGTAGTCAGTCACTCTCAGGGCTCGGGCTGCCCAAAACATTTTGTGACAATCATCCGTGGCAGTGATTTCATCTGCTAGGGAGTCTGCTTGTTGAATAGCAGGATCTTTTAAGCATTCGCTAATCTGGCGCAGAATGGCATTGCGCTCCCACCGTAGTTTGGTGCGGCCTTCACTTTGGCCACTTTGATAGATGCGCAGCTGTAATGCTTTCTGCTCTGCTGACAGTTTTATTACTAGAGGGTCGTCAGTATATCTAGTTTGGTTGTTTTTAAGAACACCTATGGTGCTGGTAGCTGATGATTCCAAAGATTTCAGTATTTTGGTTAGGGCTTCATTTGGATCAGAGCTGACATCGATGTTAGCTATCTGCTCCACAAGGACCTTTTTGTATGACATTTGAGTGTCAGTGTCGTTGAGTAGCTTGAGTAGGCTGTAGGTGACTCTACCCTCTTGCCTGCTATGGCGTATATATTAGGTAGAGCTCATTCATATGAAGGCATGTAATGACTGGCTTATGGCCTATATTCTATATATATATATATATATATATATATATATATATATATATATATATATATATATATATATATATATATATATATATATATATATTAGCCCCTATATAATACAGCTTGACGTACGTGGTCAAATAGGCACATCCTAGCATATATCCATAACCCTTTCAACTCTACATAGCAGATACAACACATACTCTTTAATATGCACAAACAATTCAGTTGCATTTTTTCAAACCATTTCAAACAACAACTTCCAGTAAAAATAATCTCAAAATATTAAGCAACTTTCACATCATAACAGGTTTACTTAAACTGCAGCTATATATACAACGCATTATGATCAGTATGCTGTATATACGTAACATGTATATGCGGACATCAAATTTATACAAATCCAATATACACCCAGGAATTCTCAGCCTATCAGAATATAGATTTAAAATAGAGATCTAGGCTTAACTCAACAAACCATGCTGGTATCTTCTTCTTGACAATGTATATCCCACCAGTTCAATGCGCACATCAAACACGCGACTAAGTGTTGTCGTCTATCTAAATAGACAGGGACCACGAGTCTTCAGCAGTCGCAGTCTCAAAGAATATATGAAGTATATCCAGTCTCTACCTATTTTCTCAATTTCATTAACAAGTGGATTAGATGGATGTATCAGGAAAAGTGGGTCTAGCAAAGCTTGAACCATACGGCCCGGAGTAGGATCAGTGACGCCAAGATCAGAGAGGATCTGGCAGAACCTTCTGTAGTGTGGGACACGAACCTCATCGAGCAACCGGCACTGAACCAGGAAATATGTTCTGGTTTCAGCCGCATCCATACACAGCAGGCATGTTGTATCACACAAATACTGATTGGGATTGACGTAAGACATCTGTAGACGTATAGTGCCAGTTAAAATCGTAGCGTTATATGTGGCTTTCTTTGTTTCATGAGTAGACATTGGTACAGTTGACCAGACTAGGGATATTGCTGACAGGTCAAATTGGCCTCCAAACAGATAATGTAGCCAACTAAGCTCTTTCGTTTGACATGTTAGGCCTTCAGATCAGAATAGCATGATGGCATGGCTAAAACGTTTTTTCCGATCCTCTTTGTTATTAGGTGCTGCTAGAAGTTAATGCGCGGACAGTAGGTTATATTTCCACAAGATGTGTGATAACAAGGAGAACCAACATCTGTCATCCACAGTTTTTAGTGAGAGTTGACGAAGTGCGAGTTCAAATTCCCTTCTCGTTTGGTCGCTGATGACATTGCAGAAAAAAATAGGGCTCGCCTGTGCATCTCGGCTGTTACTGGCAGCACACCAAGTAGGGCATAAATAGCTGGAATTGCTACATTATCAGGGCGACTGTAGTTGCCGCAATAGCTCATGTGCGAAATGCTCTAGTGAAGAATGATGGAAATTTCAATTTCCCTTTCTCCAAGATCTAACAATACTTACCATTACATTACTCATTGACAATATGTACAGCTAGCTGGCTCTAGGAATCTAGATCTAGAAAGCTTTACCGGCTCCTGGAACCGGGTACCCAACAACTGGGTACCCGTCTGCCAGAGATTCATATTGTTTGCATAGTTACCAAACAAGAGAATACTGGGGCTGGGAGGCTGGGTTCGTAATATAATGATAAGTATTGTTAGATCTCGGAGAAAGGGAAATTGAAATTTCCTTCATTCTCCTTCGATCAATACTTACCATTATATTACTCATTGATAACACCAGATTTAGACGGTAACCTGGTGGAAAGGGGCAAGCCATAAATAGCTTCTTTTGCCCCTGGAGAAAAAACTTAGACTTAAACTTGACATACAGAGACCTAAAAAGGACCGCCAAGTTTGGGACCGAATCACATTCGCATCAGCGCTCCCCCCATCCTTTTTCTCCTAAGAAAGGGAGAGAACTCACGAACATGCATCTCGCCTGAAAACACAAATATGCGAAGAGGGTTAACTGCGCTTTGCATATATTAGCCTGGGAATGAGCATGAATATATAAGATGAATGATCATGATATATAAACATAATACAAAAAACTGTCTAACTTGAATTACCTCATGAATTGCAGATGTGGAGCCACCAACCAACACACTTTCGACCAGACGTGTTCCATACGGTTGAATTCCTCTCGCCTGACCATGTCTGTTCTTACTACTTTTGCTTTTCAAAGTACAAAAAGGAGGAGAGCAGTGTGGCCATAAACTATCATCTCAAAACAATTAAAGCGAGTGGATTGGCTGAGTTTGACATGTCCCTCATATAATAATCTGTGAAAGAGGACTCACAGTGCCATTGTGCAACGGCCATGATGTCCTCTAACGGGACACCATTGAATAGGGCGGTCGAGGAGGCTATTCCTCTAACATTGTGAGCCCTAGCCCATTGCACTTGGTGCCCAGTCGCAATCACATGGGTAGTCTGAATGCATTCAACTACCCAATGAGAGATAGAATCTATGGATGCGGCGCCATATGGCTTCTCATGGCAGATCCACAGATGTCTATCATTTGACCGTAGAGAGTCCGTCCGTTTCTTGTACTTGATCAAAGCACAGACTGGACACCAGGCACTGGCATCATGATCAAACCTTGTTAGCTTTGGTATAATGATCGGTTTGCCGGGATATTTCAAAGATTGATTCTTTGACATAAACTCTACTCTTGGCAGCAATCGCAGACCATCTCCGGAGACAATAAATCGGTCTGTCCCTCTCTGCTGAAAGCGTATGGATCTCACTGCGCCTTCTTGCTGAGGAAGCTGCCAATAGAAAAAACTCCTTTAGTCACATGCTTTAGACTAGCCGAACCCAAAGGTTCGAAAGGTGCTTGGCCAGTACATTAAGCACCAAAGATAGACTCCAGGCTGGAATGACTACCGGTTGTCTCGGTCGGAGATTGCTCATTCCCTTCACCATCACATTTAACTGGGCCACCTCTGGACTATCCCTGTTGGCTAGACAAGGGATAACTGATGCCAAAGCTGACTTGTATCCAGCAATTGTGACAGGAGCCAGTCCTGTAAAGAACAGCTCACAGAGAAAGTTGGCTATTTGCTGAATAGTGGATTGAAAGCTATCAATACCCTTTCCTTCACACCACTCTGCAAATTTGTTACCCTTGTGGTTATATGACTTGACTTGAAGGTTGACCTCCTTCTCGTGCCTGCGACGAAACTCGCAGCCTGTTGAGAAAAGCCTTCAGAGATGGGCCGTTGTTTGATAACACCCACGCAGTCAATTTGAACATCTCTGGCCACTCGTGTAGGAAGCGGCCCTTGGCCTGGGAGATTATGTTCGGAATCTCGGGCAGCTGCACTGGATTGTCCACCAGCAGATCCAGAAGATCTGTGAACCACAACGTACTGGGTCAAAATGGCGCAATTAGCAGGACCAGGCACGGCTCCTCCCTGATCTTCACCAAAATCTTTGGCAGAAGAATGGTGGGCGGATACGCGAAGCGTGCATCCCTCTCTAACTTATCCCCAGAGCGTCTGTATCGACGGCATTTGGATCTGGAATCCGCGAGACATAAGTCATGATTTTAGCATTTTTCTTAGTGGTGAACAAGTCCACGTTTGGTTTGCCCCAATGCTTGAAGATCCTTTGAAGAACTGGAGGGTTGAGAGACCATTCTGTCGGCAGAATCCTCTGTCTGTGAGACAAAGCATCCGCCAGAATGTTCAATCGCCCATGAATGTAAGCTGCTTTCAAAACAACCAAGTAATTCCTGCACCATTGAATCAAGTGCCACACCTTCATACACAGTGTGGGTGACTTGGTCCCGCCTTGGCGATTTATATATGATACTACTGTCGAATTGTCCAACCGTATCAATATCACCTTGCCCCTTACTTTAGGAAGAAACTTTTCCAATGCCAGTTCCACTGCCATCTTTTCCAACAGATTGATATGTAGCTGACTCTCTTATAGAGCCCATGTGCCCGAAACCTGGTATTCTGCCAGGCAGGCCCCCCCACCACCCCTCCAGCGATGCATCCACCCCTCCAGCGATGCATCCGTGTACACGGACAGCTAGGGGTGGGGTAGGTGAAGCGAAACTCATACTAGGAGATTCTGAAGCTCCTTTCACCATACAAGATGCGACATCATTGGCTCCAAAACTGATACCAGCTTTGACAGGGGTTCTGTTCTCAGTTTCCACAGAGACATCAGATACAACTGGATAGGTCTTCGCATTAGAGCAGCGTACGGGATTACCTGCTCCATGGAGACCATCATGGCCAGCATCTGAAGAAACTTCCTTGCCTGAATGTGGTTTCCCACTCGAAAACTCTCGAAGATGGCTAACAGAGACACCACTCTGGGCTCCGACGGGTAAACACTGCCTTCCTCGAGATCGAATCGCATCCCCAAATAAACGAAGTGTTGAGTGGGTGTCAACTCGGATTTCTCCCTGTTGACTATCCCGCCTAGATCTGAAAGCAATTTCAGAGTCAGAGCAGTATCCACTGCTAACCTGGCTGGCGTGTCTGCCTTGATAAGCCAATCATCTATGTAGGTGTGAAGCGCCACGTTCTCTCTTCTGAGAAACGCTGTCACCGCTCGGACCACTCTGGTGAAAACCCTTGGTGCTGTCGACAGGCAGAATGGGAGGACTACAGACTCCCATAAATGATTCTGAAACGCAAACCTCAGAAACCTGTGACAACCCCTGTTCATTGGAATGTGGAAATATGCATCTTTCAGATCGATTGACACACACCACATTCCTTTCCTCAATCCTGCCATTACCGATCTTGGCGCTTCCATCTGAAACCGAGGCGTATGGATAAGCCAATTCAATGGCCTGAGATTGAGTACGGGTCTCCACCCCCTGTGCTCTTGGGGACAAAGAACATGTTTGAATAGAAGGCTGGAGTGCTCTGGTTTGCTGGTTTTATTGCTCCCTTCAGAAGCAAACCTGACACAATGGCTTCTAACTTGTCTGGCTCCCTTGGTACGGGAGTCCAGACAGGTGTCAAAGACAGATTTTGTGGTGGAAAGTCCCACCACTCTGGCATGTACCCCTGGGACATCCATCCCAAGACCAGACTGTCTGACATCACACCTCGCCAAGCCTCGATGAAACGCATGAGCCTTCCACCCACTATAGGTGCATTGATGCCTAATGCAGGTGTCTGACTCGTGATTGGCTTGACTGGTCTAACTGGCACCGCTATTCCTGTCACACAGGCGCGGTCCAGGCAGATACGAAAAAAGGAGCTACCATACCCTCAGGTACGATCAGGTCCCTTTTTTCCGCCCTTGGTGGACTTACCCTTGCACTTCCCCTAGCCCTTCCCACCTCCCTGGTGATCAGGGCCATCACTGGGGTGGGCAGGAGCCTTCACAACTTTCCTCGCCTTCTTAGCCGCATGCGGCTGCGAAGGCACAGCAATAGCGGAAGCAGCTGGCTTGGCTTTCGCCTTGCTCTTCTGCTTCTTCTGTTTCTTGGAGGAAGGTTGAATGGTCAACGGTTTAGCAACAGCCCCTAGTGCACTAGCTCCAGCTGATGGTTAACCGCTAACCGACTCTGCACTATGTTAGCAGTGTCCTCTAAGATGGCCCACACTTGGCCACCAAAGATGCTAGGGCTGTTCATGGGCATTCCAAGAAAACACTCCCTGACGGCCGTAGCTGGACGCATATGGTCAAGGCCCATCTGCCTCCTGGACTGCGTAACACGCACTTGCACCCTGGCCAAAGCGTCCATTGACAGCACCAGGGTTTATGTAAGACAATGCCACAGGGCAGCCTGCCCCAGTTCAGCCCACACCTACTGAAGCAAGTGATAAGCATGATTGACAGCATTCTTTGTTGCCCTCACCCCCTCATCGCACAGGGACAGGACCCTCTTTGTGTGCTTGGGATCTGTCCACAAGCGCCTGAGCGGAACAACCCGCTCCAGCGCTCTGAACCCCAAGAACCCACCGGTCATCCTCAGTGGCCGTTGGTACCACACCACAGTGCTCGTACTCAACTCTGGGAATACGGCACCTTGCCCGCACCTCCCTAGAGGCCACAGGGAGCTGGCTCTTGGTCAAAGGTTGCTTGCTATAAATAGCATCGAATAACTCCTTGAACCATGGATCCAGCCCAATGGACTGAATCCGAGGCACGGGCAAGACCCCCATCCGAATTGATGCAACCGAAGGATGGGGCATGTCTTCTTCAGCGGGGGCCGGAACCACAGACGGGTCCACCCTGGCTAGCCAAGCCAGAGCCTCAGACCAGTCCGTCTCCGAAGAAGACACCCCCGAGAATACCCGTTGATGTATTCACAGGTCTACCAGCAGCGGCCTCACAACTAGGAGCCACTGCTGGCAAGCCAGCAACAACGGTACCACACGGTTCCGCCACCACCCCATGAGACAAACTGTTCCATGGAGTAGGCCTGCACAGAAACTGTAGCGGTTATGGAACTGTGGCCATACATGGGGCACCCCACGTTTGGTCGCTGGACCAGACGAGATAGGCGTGTACGAAGCCTGGCCAGCAACACCCATCACTGTGTCAGGTGGTGGCAAACCAACCAGCACTGGATGGCTGCCCGGTACCGGTGTGGCCTCAAGCACGGGTGGAGCGGCCGCAATGGCTTGTGCCAAGCCAGACAAATGGAGGGCAGTTCCGTCCAGGACAGAAACGACCTCCATGCACTCCATCCGGGGTATCTCAGGCCGCAACAACCTTTCCTCTTCGGCCTCCTCATCCTCAGACCCCGAAGAGTCATCACCGGATGAGGAAACACTGGAGCCGTCGTGGCGAATGGCTTCCATGCCCGACGGACCAGCTACCGCTACTGGACCACCCGGAGGTGGCCGCAGAGAAGCAGTACCCGCCAGGCCAGAGCCCGATGGGACCGCCAGGGAGCCATACGAGATGGCCCCCTCGGTAACCAGTCCAGAACCCTGTCCAAGGACAGGGTCCATACCGGTCATGGAGAGATTGCCCTACAGTCTTTGGTATCAGAGACGACACCAGCGTGGGTAGGATGCTATGCTAGAAGCCTTGCATAGCGGGCCCAAACCACGCTAGAGGTGCCATCTCCGAAGCCTCTGACTGCAGACGAGAAGCGCCCACATGAGCCGAAACAGACGCTTCCCGATTTCTTTTTGCATTGCCTGACCCTATGTTAGATCCAGCCAAATCCTTCTAGACAAGGAACTCAACTAGAAACTCAACCGGCCACACTGCACAAACATTACATCTATTGTCAACATTACACTTGGAGCATTTAAAACAGACATGGTCCTTATAGGCAACCTTATAGGCACAAACTTGTGGCACTCAGAGCAAGATGGCGTGGTAGGCTTGGCCTAAAAAATAAGCACAAAACCTAAAATAAGCAAGCGGAATGAAACAGGAATGGAAGGTAGACAAATAATTTTCAAATATTTTGACCATAAATTAAATGTTAACCCTCCAGCACCCCACATCCGCAACGTTACAACCAAGGTCACGTAAGCTGGCGACAAGAACGATAGCGGGCCACTAATACACCCATATATTGATCCTGAAGGACATATCAAATGGAATGGCATCTTTTGTTGTAACCACACGTCCCAGATTCGTGGTCAGAAATTGGGACATGCAACACAGACAAAATTTCAGAGACTTATGTCTCCATATATGCTAGAGAATAGCATGAAAGAATATGACCTGAGATTCAGTGGTTCCTTCCATGGTAAATCCAATAATTCCGGGTGCGAAACTAGCTTAATTAGGCACAAAGAAAACTTTGAGAAAAATCTAAGCTCTTTCTATATGCAAAAAGCATGTATTGCTCTTGTTACTATGCAAACAAGAATGAGTCTCTCTGGCAGACGGGTACCTGGCTGTTGGGAACCGGGTACCCGGTTCCAGGAGCCAGTAAACCTTTCTAAATCTTGATTCCTAGAGCCAGCTAGCAAGCTGCTGCTAGCTGTATTATCAATGAAAATATAATGGTAAGTATTGATCGAAGAACACTCCTTCTCAGAACACATCTAGATTTCTGTTCTATGTAGGAGGCGAGGTTGTATATATGTGATCCAGATTTTCCAAGACACTACTGGGTTTAAGCCATTCTTGCCGTGAAAACCAGCCACAGGATGTAAAGATCTGGTGTACTGTTATATCCACAAACATAGTTTACTTCATTCTAAAGCCTTAGATTTCTATGTAAATCAATGCTCAACTAGGCATGCTAGACAGTCTCCCATATTCAGCTCATAAATATACGAGTGTGATATTTATCTAACAATGGAAAGACAGGAAGGTGTGTAATTGACTAATTGGGGATTAAATAATTGAGATGACACATTTCATTCTATTATCTATGACTACGTCATAAATACTCGGTAATATAAATTTATACTATTACATGTTACATTATGGCTGACAAAAGATTGACTTTCAAACTAGTTTCAACATATTCGGTAGATTTCGGGTTTAACCCTTTTAATGGTCATGCCAGCCAGTCTTGTCCATTTACAGGACAAGAGAAAACATTTTTTTGAAAATTTACCACTGAAATGACTGTCTCGATAACCGAGGCAGTCATTCAAGTGATAAATTTTCAAAAATTGTATTCTCTTGACCTGTAAATCGATTATCCTGACCAAATTTTATCATTAAAGGGTTAAATTGCAATTACAATTTTCTTACTTCTGTAACTTCAGAATGAAAAGTATTCAGTTATCATCACACTCACTTGGAGATACTGGCATCCCATCTAGTGAATTAGTTATTTAACCCTTTAACACTCAAATTTGTTCACGCAAATTTCAATTAGTTGTTAAATTTTCTAAAATAATCTTCTTGGTCTGCAAATGGATATTTATTAAGACCACTGTAGAAGCACTTTTTGGCCGGCTAGAGTGCTAGAGGAACTTAGCAAACAGACAGCAATGGGGAAAGACCTCATGAGTAAGTTTATATTGTATGTTGTGATAGTATGACTTCAAATCCTGTGTACACAACAGTCATTTATTATTGGGTAGGTAAATGTGTATATAATATCCGCTTTTCCGTTTTAAATTATCAACTCAGTGATTTCCATTTATTTTCCATTATCGTGGAAAACCACTAGTCTTAGCTCAGACCGAGTCCTGTTCAACAGTCACTCACTAAACTCCAGGGAACGCTGTATGGGAGGACTGGAGAACCGCATATTCAATACCTGATTATTGTGGGATATATACCTGATAGACACTAAGAAAACTAAAATTATTTTCCATTTCACAAGTTTGCTTTAAATAATGATTTAATCTGCAGAATCTAATCAAGGAATATAATTTAGTCATATAGTTGGCAACTTAACAGCAACACAGATCAAAACTGGAGTAATATATAATACGCCATTATAGATGGCATACAGTAATTGATGCCATCATGTTCAATGCTTTATGAAATAAGACTATGTTACAATGAGCTCACCTTATGCGCTTTTATCTTTTTCTTTGTTCCTGTATACACAACCAGGTCTTCATGTACTTTATCCAGTAACCACAGCAGAAATTCCTGTGCATCGTGTTGGCAGTTCCCTTCATATTGCCGATTGTTAAAGCCAACAACTGTCTTAAACTGATTTGAGACATCAGGGTGATATTTATTTTGCCACACACTCTTGATAAGTTTTGCGAGCTGCTCAGTTACTTCCCCTTTCAAAGGAGACTTTTTAGAAATAGTTCTATTATTAGCATTATTAATATCTTTTCTATACTTGTCAGTGACAAAATATCCTGTCAAACTGTCCGTGTTGCTGAGACACTGTAATACTGCATTCATAAAACAAGTATTGCCATGGTTTCGCAAACCAATTATTCCAGACGGAAGTCCTCCATTATGAACTATGTTTGGTACAGATTCTGTAATCAACGGACGACTTGTAGAATTATTTTTTACCGCAGCATCACCATTCACTTTGTTTTCTTGGTTCTCATGAGTCTCGCTTATAACACGCTCTTTTCTAACCAATCGCCGTCCAAATGTTGGGGTTACGAGGGCACTAATATTGTATTTTTCAGGCACTACTTTAGACCTGTCATGTTCATGTGGTTGTACCCCATGATGTGAAAATGCTTGTTTTACCATTTTCTTCATAGAGTTTTTAACAGACTTCAATGATTTACTGTTATGCCCTTTACTTGAATAAGATCCTGATTCACTTATTCCATCGTGTTCATTTACATTTAGATTGTTATTTATTTTCCTAGGATTTGCATAATTGTAATTTGCTAAAGTGTTCCTTGTACAGGAATTGCCATACATTAATGATTGTTCATTATTAGGGTAAGAAGTAACACTTCCGTAAACACCACTACTCTTGTCGTCCAAAACATCACTTTCTGAGTTCGCGCGCTGTCGGCCGCCCGGAATTTTATGCAACATCGTATTTACAATCATGAGTACATGTTCTATTCACCGGAATGCTTAACAGTAATTGGCATATGATACCGCCAGTTCCCCAGACATACTCCGAATCAAACAATAACAAACGACACTGAATGACATTTTCACCTGGTTATGCGGCCATTTTGGACCAAGTACCTTGTCGATATGAAATCGAGGCTGACCCAGTTACCGTGAGATTATTGTTGTCATACCTGGGGAATGCCTGACGTCATTTCTCATTGTCATAAGGTTTTCATTTAACAATCCAATTATTTTATCCCGTAATAACTAATCCAACAACCTGACGTTCGATAGATCTAATTAGGGAATTGTTTGAACACACATTTTCATATGCAGTAATTGTAGATAGCCAGATCATATGCCATGTAGCGTTTGTATATGGATACTACGCAGTCTGAGTCTGTAGTATGGTGTCAGGATGGGCGACCCATCTGATTGGTTGACATAGGTGTAGGGTGTAGGAACAGGGGTGGGTGGGTGGTGCATATCGCCCCCCGGAGTTTTCTCCCATAGTGCATTGCCATAGCGCCCCCTTTATAGGTTTAGTACCATCCATAGTTTAGCCCAACACCCCCCCCCCCCTCCCCACCACCCCACACCCAGGTCAAAGTACGTTGCTACACCTCTCGTTGAGAGTTGTCATGTATAACTTGTGAGGTCTCTTCTGCCTTTTGTGACTTTGCCATGCTAATTGTGACAATCAATCTCATTTGCATATTGTGGGCATCACAGGTGGACGATGATCCACAAGTAATTTTCTGTTCCCATGCTGCATTCTCTGCCACACCATCCTCTCGCTGACACTGGGTAGCTCCCATCGTCACATTGTATAGAGATCTGCTGCTCCCTGACTGGTGTGCAAAAGAGATGTCTCTCAGTTGAAAGGTGTTGGCAGGTGACACTCGCTCATGATCACATGTTTGTCGGAGTGCCCAGTTCCTTCTCAGCTGCCCCTTCTCACTCGATCTGGTTGACAGCATAGCTGAGGATCTCTCAGATGCAATGATGATATTGATGCTATACAATGGCCCTGGAGACATCTGTTGGTGAATAGGACTGTAAATCTTCACCTTTATGCTCCATTTCACCTCTGGTCCACAGAGTCCATCGTGTTGCTGGTCCAAAGTTAAGTGTGGGTCCGGCTATATGATAGCACTGTTTTGCTTGATACAGTACTAACTACATAATACAGTTAAATCAAGTCTTCCAACAGCTTCAGAACTGTGATATGAAGCTTAAGGAATCCAAACCACACCTTTTAAAACTGCGCTATCACTGCATGCTGCTGTCTACTGTTTTACTTAGAATACTTAAATATGTGTTATATCTTTATATATTCCCTTAAATTGGCATCAGTTTTTAAATGTAGATAAATTATATAACTGACTTTTTAATAAGAAAAGGGTTTTTTACATGATTTACTTCTATTATTTAAAAATGGATGATTGCAATATCTACTTTTTAAAATAAGTTTTCTTAGTAACCAAACATTTTTTATTATTGATTAGTAGGCTATTATTGAACAATGTGCTTAGAGCATTGCATGTTTTTGATAGTCACTATATAAGAATTCCAGTTATTACAACTCTGCATAGATCTTTGATGGCTTAAGAAACAGACTGTCATTGATTCATGGAGGCCCTCTTACACGCATTGAAGAGATGTTCAATATTTCGAGTGGTTCTCAGTAATTCTCATGTCAGCATGTATGCAGCTGGTATTTCAAACTGAGATAGCTGATGAACACAATCATAAGACAGCTTTCACCATCCCACCCACCCCCTCCACTCCCATCCCCCATTTAGCCAGTACTTGTGAGAATATATGCCATTCAGACTTATGAACATGCCAGTGACTTCAATGCATGATGAAAACAAGTATGGGTGATCCAAATTTAGAGAAATGTTTATTATACATCAACAATATTATTGTATTTTCTAAACCTAGAACAGCATGTGCAATGGCTAAAGCAATTCTTAAATAGCTCTAGAATTTTGGGCCAACGCTTAAAGGGGGGGGGGGGGGATGGGGGGTAATCAGCAGTATTCTTGAAATAGAAAATAAGGCATGATATATATGCTACATTTACTAATTAAAAAGATGGTAATATTTTCCAATATAAATAATTAACCTAAATAGCAGATAAATGCGATAAAACAGTGGTATCTGCTTGTAAAGCAAGAACGGTGACCTTTGACCTGTGATGTGTATGAGGGAACATTTTGCAGTTTATTTTCGCATGTACTATTAGCGGATCGCGAGGCTAGTGTATTCGTTTGTACATAATGCAATATCGGCAATTTTCGTCCTTTTGTAACTTTTTCGTTTTTTAAATTTTCTAAAAATATTAAGGGCCAGAATGTTCCTCATTCACTGCAGCATTTGAATATAAACAAATTTCGGAATTTTGTTTTCTAGAACGCAACCACAGGCAATTTTCGTAGTGCTTTCAACATCCATGGCCGTTTTTGGATAAACTACTTTAGTAGAACTACCGATATTCTGCGTTACAGCATAGACTAATTATATAATTAGTGTATGGCTATACTAAGAGAAACTAATTTTTTTTAATTTTTCCTAAATTTGTTCATAATCATAAACCAGTAAACTATTGAATTCAGTGATAAGCCTTTCGATATTCACTGTTTGGATCATGAATTTTACTGTTTTTCATGACGCTGTACAACGCTTTTTTGGTGAATTTTTCGTCAAAGTAGCAGAAGGCTTCTTAATTTTATTCAATTTTTCTGGAATCAGGGGATGGGGGTTGGACAAAGGGGCGATACCCCTAGAGTTTTCTTCTCCAATAGTGTATCCCCCATAGCACCCCCTAGCCTTTTGCCCCATTCATCATCAAGCCCCCCCCCCCCACCACTGGTCAAAGTACGTTACCGCAACCCTGTCTTTCGGATGAGACAATAAACATAGGTCCAGTCTGCCAATGCGAATGTTAACGACATCATGGACTGCCGTTAAAATTCCTCAGAAAGTGATATTTTTGTTTGGCTTTTTGGTAACAATTTGGAATCTTTTTAACCATTTAATGCTGAAGTCGTCCTAAACCAGCCTTTGTAGTGGTCTTGAGAAACAGCCTTTCACAGGCCAAGAGACTATTTTTGAAAATGTACCATGGGAATGACTGGCTCGATCTCCACGCAGTCACTCTAGTGGTCAATTTTCAAAAATAGTCTTCACTTGGCCTGCAATAGACTGTGAGACTAAGTGTTTGTTTATTGGTGCCGACAACCCACACTATGGTGACAGGTGGCAATGCGCAAACTCTGAGATCTCATAGTGATTCAGTGTGGGTACAAATAGCAGCGTTATTAGATGAAGTTTACACACAACACCAGCAATGCTAACATTGTGAATTGTCTGAAACCACACTTCAGTTGCGCCATCATCCAGCGTTGTGCCATCCCAACAATGCAGTGAGCAAATACCTTATCCTTCCACACATATTACGTGCATCTTATGCAACACGCTTCAAGGCTCAATAATCAGATATTCTCATCAAAATACCATAATACGTCCACAATGCCTTACGCTTTGATAATTGACTCTCTTAAAATCTGCATTCATCTGCCCAGTAGTGCAAAAATACAAACTCATTTAATTCTTGATTTCTGTATATTTAGTTGTTTGAAGTTACTTAGATAATTTCAGACTATTTTGTTTCATTCTCAGTCCTACTGTGCAAGTATAACATCCGCCAAGACTTAGAAACTTCTATGCAACTCTGCCTATTGGCATTCAAAGTTACCCTGCAAGGGCATCAACGTGTTGCCGAACATAGAAAATGTATCACAAATTACGTCTACAAGCACTAGAAATACTCCTTGCAGGACATAGTCTAATTAGACACACTTCTGCCAAGCAGTCTTTAAAGCTACGGTTGGTGCTTAGAAAAACCAGCAGCAAATAGTTGACAGAAATTGAAAATCCTTTCGGCCAAAATTCAGTCATACTAGCACACATGCTAATATGTCTACTGCGCAATTAAGGCGTTGATCCTCTTGCAATTTAAAATGTCAATACTCTTACAATTTAAAAAGCTCTAAATTTTAAAACATAGAAAATATTAGTTGCGTGTACAGGAATACCTCTACTGTACAGTAGATGCCAGCAATCAGTGCTAACAAGACTACTAGCACGTCTAAAGTCTTAGACAGCAGTGAGCACCTATTCTAAGGCCATAGTAAATTTTCATACATTTACACCACAGAATACACAAATCAAACATGCACCGTCACCATCCACATACACCACAAACGCCAAAGCTATAACTGCACTGTACACTTTGTTGTACACACATACCATCCCATCCACACACGCTACCCTAGGTTGCAGGGATTGCCAACGCAAACATGCCACTGACACCCATTGTCCCAACAGTTTCACCCAACAACAAAACCATGCCTGCATTTACACTCGGTGCACACATGACACTAACAGAACTCACTGATAAGAATGTAGAAGATTTTATCAAGGGTACAGATGACGACGTCAGGACCATAAGGGTCACCGGCACCACTTCATCTTTCCGACGTAGAAAGTGCAGAAGGATCTGAGTGATGCTGATAGCTTTACTCTCAACGCCTTGCATGCCATAACTTACCAAACATTTATAGCCCTAGTTTTGATACAAGCAAACGCATCTGCGCTTGTTCATTACGCCAACAGTTGGGTACAACTCATACAGAATCCTCATACTCTCGCATGCAGCATCTATCATATAAGGTACCCGAGATACAAATCAATCAAAGGTACATACACACGGCCGCTGCATCAAGAGTGAGCATATTCGATTTGGAGGCAAGATTGCCAACACTTAGCAATCTTGCACTCACACGTAGCTGTAATGTATTTCCTGTAGCCGGCGAAGACAATCTCATGCTGGAACTACAAAGGCAAATAATAGAACGATCACTAAGGCCAGAATAACTAGCGCAAGAGCGGTAAGAACAGGCACATGATCAGACAGTCAGAATATCATGAATGGAGACATTTGTAGTACAATTGGGCGAATATCTCCTTAGTCAATCAAAGACTGAGCGCGCTAACCAAGAACCAATTGATCTGCCCACGCCATCTGCTATTAATATGTTCATGTATTCAGTTTATTCGATATTTATACTTTATAAGCAGTTTTGAAACTGTCAGTGCGTGATATCAGTTTTCAATATGGTATCAATATATTGATGGTGGCCAGCATGCACTTTGTCTCCACGGGATCAATAGGTGGGTATGAGTAAGTAGATCAAGGATATAGATGAGCTGAGGGAGGGGGGAGGGGGGAGGGAGGGAGGGAGGGAGAGAGGGAGAGAGAGAGAGAGAGAGAGGGATGGGGGTGGGGATGTTGTCATCCGAGCAAGATCTGGTGGGACATACGCTAAAAGGTGGACAGCTGGATGGGTTGTGAAAGGCAGGTACAGCACCTCAAAGCGCCTCAGCTATTTGTGATCGCTGAGATGTTAGCTGTTCCATCTTAAATTCTAAAAGAGCTAGAGTAGTTGACACATAATTTATGGTGGTGTGTTATTTTGCCACTCTCAGTTTCTTTCAGAGTCTTACATGATTGGTGTTTCTTGGATGTGCGTGCGTGCGTGCGTGCGTGGGTGCGTGGGTGCGTTCGTGCGTGCGTGCATGTGTGCGTGCGTGCGTGCGTGTGTGGGAGGGGAGGGGGGGGGGGTGTCTGCTGCAGATGGAATTAATGTAATGAGTAGTAGATTCAGTCATACCTTCTTTTACTTGCTGAATCAACTGGCTAGCAATCTTTTCTGTAGGCCCTGATCCAAGAACGGATTATTAACCCTTCTCTGGCCATAAGTCAGCCACAGCACACTAGAACCCAGTCATGTGTTATCCTTACAGAGCCATGGCATGTGACACACTGGAGTAAGAGAAAGTTTTATGGTTGCCTTAGAGGATCAGTTTGGAAGCGAATCTCCGTTAATATGTAAAGCTATCCTTGATTATATTGTTTAGTTGAAATAAAGATGTATGCCGGGTCGGTATTCAATGTGGAGCGTGATAGTGTAACAGAGTATTTTTTTCTTTCTGATGATGATGATGAGTATCTGTTTTCTGCCATTGAAGTGAAACTTCTTTCAGCTGCAATCCGTTTTTATTCAACCTTCTCCATTGTGCCTTGTCCATTGCGAGCGTCCTAAGCTCCTTTAGGTTCTCATTCATATTCGTGCTCCTAGGTTACATTCGTTGAGTTCTGATCTCAAACCACTTAGCAAATTAATGTTGTGGCGTCCTTTGCATGCCTGTGTTATGTAGGTTTCTTGGTTAAGCATATAGTGATGGGATCTCTTTCTTATGCTGATGGGGATTCAGCTCTCTAACTCCACGGGGTTCCTAGAAATCAATGAGAGAAGTCAGTTTTCAAATCTTGTAAAATAATAAGTATGTCTTTACTGTTCCAAGCCAAAATTCAATATCTTTCACAGTATAAAATGTACATCTAATAACGCCTTATATTGGCGTGCCACAAACCATACAGTACATATTAAACACATTATTATTATTATTATTATTATTATTATTATTATTATTATTATTATTATTGATCACTATGGTAACCCTATGTAATCATTAGATCAATTACCATATAGATGTAAATGGTTAAAGTATCAGGTCCATGACACTATGGGAAACAATGGGTTAACAATCGGTTTACTTGCGTTATGGGCTCCAAAGGGTCAAAGTATCAACCTATCAGGTCGATTACACCATGGGATGCAAGGGGGTAACAATTGGATGAGTTGTGCTATGGGGTCCAAAGGGTTAAAGCATCCAGACAATTACACTATTGGATGTAAGGGGTTAACAATTAGGTTATTTGTACAATGGGGTGCAAATGGTTAAACTTTCAGATCAATTATACAAAGGGGAGCCAAGGGTTAAACCATATGGTTCACTGTAATGTGGGACAAAGGGTTAAACTTCAGATAACCGTAAATACACGATGACAAAGGTCATACTATTGGTTACCTGGCGAAATGGGCGAAGAATGGTTAAACAGCTGAAAGTCAATATAGGCTGCAGATCAGATTAATTACAAACTGGGAGCATAAATGGTTAAACTATCAGATCAGCTACAATATGGGAGTGTCAAGGGTTAAACTAGCAGATCACCTACAATATGGGAGAGTCAAGGGTATCAAACGTTATACTATTTGGGTCTCTGGCAAGATGGGTGAAGAAAGGTTAAACTCCCATATCGCCATGTATTTTCAAGGTTAATTGTAAGATTTCTGCTTCAAATTATCATGAAAAAACTGTCTGATATCTTTGTAAATAACTATCATACACTATGCACTTACCTAGAAAGCAATGAGAGAAGTTAGTTTTCAAATCTTTTAAAATAATACGTATGTCTTTACTGTTCCAAGCCAAAATTCAATATGACAATTTTGGCTTGTAGTTGATATTCTCTCACTATCACCCTGGTAACTATTCAAACATGACAGGTTCAGACATAACCCAGAGACTTGGATATTTTGTGTTCTAAATTAGGTGTTGGATGGGTGGGTACGATGGGTGGGTCTGTTGCTGGTGTAGCTCGCCGGGTAGTGTCGGGCCGTTCCGATGTCTCATGTCGACCCGCTGCGCCGCAAGTGCACGACGAGTGATGACGTTGGTTAGCATCCGGTCTCTGAGTGACGGACCTTGAACGAGACTGCCCTGCGGGAAACAAAAACCGACTCCTAAGGCTGGTGGAACTCAATCATTCTGGTGGGGCCGTGCGACCATTATCGCGAACATTAAACACAACAGTCTCATCCCAAGAATGTGTGTCACCAGTATGCCCGTCCATAGCAATTTCGTGATCTATGGACTTACAAGTTTGATTTGGTGACCTAAAAATATAAGTCTACACAATGCGTTTACCTAACTAATTGAAAATATGCTGGATAAAACTACAGTAAGAGCATACGAAAACACAAGACATATAGGCAGGTAGATGAACTTTTAAACATGGGGCTCCCAGAGGTACCACACAGACTCATAGGTCCGCAGAGGTATCCCCGCAAAGGAGGCTCCCATACACGAGACATAGCTATTTAACTTAATATAAGTTATTATACCTCTAAGCTGAAAGGAAGAAGGCTATCTCAGACGAAAAAGTGATGTGCCTCACGCGGGCACTACTCCTAGTGCTAGTTTGGGTAAGGAGTATTATCCTGGCGTGGACCGTCATCGCTGAATCCTTGCGAGAGGCAAGTGCCTTGCGCGGGCCTCCGTCTCGGGAAAGTGTCGCCACTGCTTAAAGTGGGAGAAGAGTAGTAGGCAAAAATGGGCCTACTCTAATATTTCAATCAAAAATGCTTTTAGAGAGAAAAGACCATATCTAGTGAGATTATGACTCTAGGGGTGCGTACTGTTTTATGTGAAGACGGAACAGAAGATTCCCGATGGATTCCTTCGTCACCGTCTTATGTGATTCCTAATATGCTGAGTTAGTAGTTGCCGCTTTATTTCTGCGGGCCTTCTGCTTTGCTTAATTCCTTTTAGTTGTTTTCAAAACAAGAATTAGTTTAGGCCGCAACTGGCCGATATCTACCTAGCTATTAGACATGGCTGTCATGGAGAACAGATGCCCAAGGACATCAATACTGTAGACAGCGCTCATACGTGTTACTTAGCGGGATCTCCGAACTGGGTGAGAATCCAGACATTCCGCTTCGCAACCACATGAAACATTACAAGACATGGTTTACATTTCACGAAAGCATTATTAGGCCATATCTCCTATCGTTATGGTGGGGGTAAGAGAGACGAATGCACACCATAAATGTCCTTCCCGTAAGGGCGTGGCAGATCTAAATATCATGCCCAGACATTTTAACAGAATTCTGTGAGAATATGTATCTCGCCCGTCACCGGGTCCTATGGAACTAACCGTTTAACCTGTCGTTAGGGTTATATACAAGTTGCTAGTTTTGCATTACGGTGTGGGAGGAATGTCAGTAAATAAAATAATAATTAATACATGTGTTTTCGCAGTGCTTTCCTACATTGGCTTAAAGTGCTAACTACTAAGTATCCGAAGATACATGGGAATGTGTATGTGATACCGCACCCTAGCCATCACCACTCGGAAATCCCAATAGTTTCCCAGAGTCGGATCATCCCATTGGTGCGGATAGGGACATCCAAACAATTAAGAAGCCACAAGGCTAACAGGAATATGAAGAGAGAAGAAATCTTAGAGTTATGAGTCTTACCGGAGTGCGGGGCTAGATTATCGCACTGCTGGAAGAGAAGAGTATGTTACACAGTATGTAATGAAGAAAGTGTCTCTAATCATTTTGAACCTATCCTATCGAGCTGAATAGAAAAGGTTTAGTCGGTAGCATGCCATGCTAAACAGAGTTATAGCACGGACAGCGACCTCAGTGAAAAGGTGTTGGTGGAAGGAGAAAATGCTGCATATATAAATGTTGCTGTATAGTGTTTCCTACGTGCACTGCAGTCCTATATTTTCTATGACTAAGCAAAATAAGTTAACGGATGGCCACTGGCCATATACATACATAATCTAACCAGAACAAACAATACGGTGTCAAATGATTAAGATATAAATATTAATACAGGTTAATGAACCTACTGTAGTGCGGTTAGCAACACATTGAAGAAAATGATAATAACTATTAACAAATACAGAAATTATAACTATCGGTCCTAAGACCGTCATGGTTCCCTTTAGTCATCGGAACCGTTAGTATGGCTACGAGATAATTAACAAAACCTATATAGAGAAATAATTAAACTCTGGAGTATAGTTACTTGAATACTTGGTAGTCATTCCCAAGTTAGGCTACTGTGTTACTGAAATTGACACATCAATCCATAGTCGACGTGAGATGATGCGCTCTCTGGAAGCTGCAACGTTCCCGCAGGCTGGTTCCCGTAGGTTGGTTCCTGCGAGCTGTTGTCCGCAAACAAGATTCCTGCAAGAACGTTCATGGCGGGGGAAGGACATCACTCAGCATTGTAAACCTAATAGAATGTCTAACGAGCAGTCAGCAAAAGATACGATAGTACTACGTGGTGAAGAAAGTTCCCGTACACCGATGGCACGGATGGAAGGTGTAAACAACCCGATCACTAGCGGGGGGGTTGTTAGAGGTAAATGAAGATACAAAACAAGGCTTCACGGTGCTGGGTACGTCAGCTAGCTCTGAAGATGCACCGGGCAGAGTTTACTTGCTGCGGTCAAAAGTTGAAAGAACCTACATGATTGGTGCCTCGTCGTTTGAAATACCACTTTTAGGCATGGCCGGCAGATCCGGTGAGTCATCCATCAAAGAACATCCTGTCTCTACATCTGTAGACTCACATATTCAGGCCGTAAAGGCCTCACCGCAAGCTTGTGTTCCGAATGTTGATGTAATATTCGTGAACGATTATCAAAAGTTCCAAATTACTCTCGCAGATGGGGAGTTACAAAATTGTTTTAGTGCGGTGGGTTGGAGAACTGCACGCTACGGGATAAAAACCTGACACATAGCGATTGATAGTAGTTGGTACAGCTACAACCTGTTCGGCCCCTGGCCGAGGATGCTCTCGATCACTGGGTCACTTCTCCTTTTATACTCTCCGTGACGTCACAGGTGCAGGCTTCATCCAATCATCGATCGAGCAACAGCCAATCAGCGCACAGCTAATAATAGCGTCGTAGAACGTTCTAGAACATTCTAGAAGCTTTACGTCCACATGGTTATGACGTCACGGCAATATTTTGAAGATAATCAAGGAGAGGTTTTCCTGGATAACTCAGCCATTTCTCAACCGATTTTGAAATGGTTTACATATTTGGAAAGCCCGTCGAATTCTGGTCCTGATTAATGCCAGATTCAACGAGAAGAGACACTCAATAAGGATTACAGAGTGCCAGCTCGGTACACTAAAAGCTCCATCCTATCTAGGTCACAACTACGCGCTCCATAGAAACAGCGTCCCGGCGCGCGCATGCACATAATGCGTTTTAACGTTTTTTCGACACTCTCTCTCCCATAGGCCTATATACGCTTATAGCTCGACCCAGAGGGGCGTGTTCAGGAAACGAATCCTAGACGGGCGGCGCGTACCCAGCTTAGCTGGTACGGCCGGTACCCGACCGGTCGATCCGAACTACACCGGTCAGTTAACTACAACACCCAGTTGTGTATATGCTAAGTAGGTGTGGGTCAGGGCATGGTGTGTGCACAATAGGGAATACTATCTGAGTTCTAGAAATATTGAATAAGAGGTGGGTGGGTGGTGGGTCATGGCAAGGCTCGTCAGCGGATTTGGCCTGTGTGTCAGGAGTCGCTCAGGTGTGAAAAATCAATACTTCTGATTTCTGATTTGGTTTTTAAATAATAATATGGAATAATTAACTGTACTGATTCAGATATGCCCACCATAGGTAAAAGTTAGCTGACATCTACCATAAGATTATTAACCCATTTCATTCTAATACCTGTTACTACCAGTTCTTATGCAAATACATCAGAATTCTGTTGATTATTTTGCAAACCCCTAGACTGAAAGTTATCTTAATTAGACTGCCATAGCTTTCAATCATATTATTTCCAAAACAACCAACAGGCTGGCACCTCAGAATGAAATGGTTAATGTATTTGTCAGCTAAAATGTGCAGAGGGAACTTAGGTGAGCTATTCCTTAAGAGGACCACCAGTCTATATGACCACTCTCTTTCAGGGCCATTTCCTATATAGCTGGCTATACTATATACCCTTCCCGCTAAAATCAAGGTTTCGACCTCGAAACCTGAATAAAATGTACCATCAAGTATGTACATTATCATCAAAATAAGTGATATGCAGTATCAAAAAATTACTTTCTATCACGAATATATATTAATTGCAATATATACATGGTGTTAATAAGATGCAAAAAAAATCAATCTAGAAAAATCAAACAGTATCTTATCAAGAGAAAAATAAACGATTTCGATTCAACCGAAATATTAGAAATAAGAATTATGTTCAATATTTACAATAGTACAACTCTTCATGATCTAATGCTTTCTGTATACATGCATGTGTTGCAAATGGGGAACGTTAAAGTCATTCACTGTGTTCTGGTCAACATTATCACACATTGTAGCAGCGTGCACTCTGTTACAATAGATATAGGCATATAGGCCGTTAATCCGTGTTGTCTATCAAGCTGATTCAGCACACATTCACAGTCAGTATTATAAACATAAATGTTACCATTTAAATAAATATAAATACCCAATTCTCTCGTAATTGTTCATATTGCCGTCTTCATGCTTCATGATCGACACCAGTTCATCCTGTCTCTTTACCATGGACTAAGAACAATCATTATTCAAATGACATTTATGAACATTAATAACTCTGTAATAGTCAGCAATACAGCTGTTAGCACCATTGTTTAGAATAATCTGTGAAGACAAAGAATGAATTGCTTCAGGTATACTTATTAACCCTTTATGAAGTTTTCCCCGGTATCATTCAGGATGAATGATGGACATTCACATAAAGCCTTTTATTATATCAGTAACCTGACCGATATTAGACCATAAGGGATATAAATATGAAGCTTTAACAATTACCTGATGTCGATGATCTAAGGTGGATATAATGGGCCAATCCATTCTGTTGGACTAATATATACATACAATAAGGTTTTTCTATAACCTTTCTTACCTTCCGAGCGGACAGTATAGATAATGGTATAGTCGGTGGCATCATACGTGTATCGCGGTTCAAGCAGTTGGACATAGTAAAGTCTTGCCAGTTAATATATAACTTTGGTCTCAGAATGTAACCATTCACTTCTATTTCAGTCATAAACTTTGATGCTGTGAATTTCATATATTTCAAGCAAAGTGGTAATGTCATAACTTTTATCGCAATGGTTTGTTCTCCATTCGTGAATTCAATCATTAGTGTGGGTTGTTGTCTGGGTGCTTTAACCTTTCTAATTATCATGATTATTAACATTAATGCCAATGCTCCTAACATTATATTCATTCTGTTGCTGTCAAAAAGGTTTATTATTGTTTCATTATCCATGAATGGTGTTTCTGTTGTTGTTGTTGTTGTTGTTGTTGTTGTTGTTGTTGTTGTTGTTGTTGTTGTTGCTGCTGCTGTTGTTGAGGGATGGACATAATTAAATCCAGGTACTGACAACGCCATTGATTCTGGTACTCTTGTCTGTCTCCAGCCCCTGGTAATATTATCTGTAGCCAGGTCTCCAGCTCCTGGTAATATCATCTGTAGCCAGGTCTCCAGCTCCTGGTAATATCATGTGTAGCCAGGTTTCCAGCTCCTGGTAATATCAGCTATAGCCAGGTCTCCTGCTCCTGGTATTGTCATCTGCAGCCAGGTCTCCAGCTCCTGGTAATATTATTCGTAATCAGGTCTCCAGCTCCTGGTAGTATCATCCATAACCTTATTTCCAGCTTCTATCGTGCGTAACCAGGTCTCCAGCTCCTGGTCATCATTAACTATCACCAGATAACCAGCTCCTTGTTAACGTGGTTGTGGGTCAGATAACCAGCTTCTGGCCATTCGCTAATCCATCAGATCTTTAGCTTCTGGCGGCCCGTGGCCAGGCCTATTCAGCATTTCAGATCCACCTACGTCATAGGATAAATTCTGGTCCTTTATATTTTTGTGTTACGCGTTCGTCTGGGTGCACCCACATCTTTCCGTCGTCTTCAATACGATATCAGAATTCGTATTGTGATCATTCATCCGCAGGACCCTTTCGTCTTCAAGCCACAAAGAAATGACTGTTTCCATTGAGCATTTACAACAGCTATACTACATTCAGGTCGTATATTATTGATTTATTATATGAAAGTTTTATATTGATTGTTGTCATAACTATTAACACATTAATTAGGTTAATATTTTCAAGGTTAAATTTTGAACCAAGAACTGTTAAGTCTTAAGTTTATCGACATACAATCATACGTGCTGCCATAAACTCTGGGGATTACCCGATGGTCAATATCCATCCCAGGTTCTAAATGATTCAGTAGTCGATAGTGGTCTTATGGATCAGATCGAATGGGGATCATTTTCAACTTGGATAGTGCATGTACCCGGATCTCATCTTACATTAATTTTGAGCATTTATGATTTCTGAAGTGAACTAAATCGTCTGTGATATTCTTTGAGGATTGATATAAATGACATCGGATCGAAAAATCGATTTGATGTGATTGTTATCGAAACTCAAAGGAAGAGCAGGAATTGGATCAACCAGGATCAATCCGTTGGATCGATAATGGTAGTTTCGATCTAGATATGACCTCAATGATTAGAGTTCTTGTTTTGGGTCAAATTAGTTTATGAATATTCAACGTAAGACATTGAGGGTTTCAGTAGTTATAATTTTGAAATCCTGCTTCAACAGAATCATTTTATATTCATATAATATATCAATTGTAACAATCATGTCAACTGTACAATACTGCTATAATTTTACAACAGATCAGAAAGTAGGCAAGAATGAATGAATAATATTTCTCAAATCTGTCTTTGTTTATTTCCTCTTAATTACCACCATATTTTGAATCAATAGGTTAAAGTTCAAATGCTAATGCAGATTACTCTTCCATACGTCGAGCCAAGATAAGGAAGTGTTGGAATTCACCTCAAATCGGTCCCATAAGCTTTCCTTCGAATAAAAGGGTTAACCATTGATAATGGAAATCATTTAGATACCCCTAGACATCTATTCTATTGTTTCCATTTTGGGTTAAGCATTTTGGCAAAATAAAATATCCGGTAATCATTGATTAATGACGTCATAATCATTACTGAGGTGTTGTCTTTTGGATAAAACGCATTGGCGTTTCACATCGTACAGTAATCTAATCCACACCAACGTCAGCTAATTCCCTTACAGTATAGTACATAATCCTGTGGCATCTGCTTTTCTTGAGCATGAGGTGTTTACTGGTGGTCTTACATCCATTTCTGTCATGGGGGTTTCAACTGTATATGTCCAGTGTCCGTCGTCTGATATCAGCATACTGAACCTTTGAAATATGATGCCATAATATGTTCGCATGACTGTCGGCTTATGCGATGTTGCATCTACTCCTATCAGTAGGGCTCTCATGGTTAGCAGCATTAACAGTAATCTGTTCATCCATGATATCCCTACAACCAAAAAGAGGGAAGTCTTTAGTGAATGGAAGCTACACTTACATTAAAAATATTTTTTGGAAGATTAAGTTCATGACGCTTACAGATCCTAGCACTAATTAACTGTAATTTGTAGCTAAATTCCACTAAGATTTCCATTGTTATTCGAAAAGTGGGCACAGTGAGAAAAATGCATAGGAGTAGTGTTGCAATGCCAATTAATTATTTGACCAAAGTATAATTTAATTGTGTGGTATAAAGAATTTATGTTTTTGTGATTGTAATGGTATTTTTCTTCGTCGCCCCTCCATTGTGTGTGTTGTGTGAAATTCTTGCATTAATTTGTCATTCAGTGTATCTGGAAATTCCCATGTTGACTGTTTTTCATTTTTCCACCTTACTCTATAATACATTTTACCATTGTAACGCTTACATGCTATGAGTTTTTCTGGTTCTCTATTGTTTTGTGATTTCTGGTTAGTCATGTTAGTAGCTGTGTTAGTATCTGTATTATCTCTAGTATTAGTTTCACTTGCTGTGTTATCATTGTTGTCAGCATTCTCATTATCATTGTTGGTATTGTCATCATCATCATTCACGTTATCATCCTCATCATTGTCATTAATATCCTCATTAGTATCATTATTAATATTGATATCATCATCATCATTATTGACAATATCATTACTGTCATCATCATCATCATCATCATCATCATCATCATCATTATTAACATCATCATTATTAACATCATCATCATTATCATTACTAACATCATCATCATCATCATCATCATCATCATCATCATCATCATCATCATCATTTTTTAGCTCACGCACAGCACTAGCTGCTGTGTCATTGTATGCTCTTAAACGGCTTGCATGTGTTAGGGAAGTTAATTTTTGTCCATTGCTACTATGCATTAGTCTATAAGTGGTATTGGGCCCTAATGCTATTATTCGATATGGTCCTACCCAATTTCTGCATAGTTTCTTTGACAAACCTTTTTTTGTTTTTTCAACATGTAACCAAACACTGTCTCCTACTTTGGATGTGGGTGGTTTGGTTTTCTGGTCATATTCCGTTTTGTACTTCACTTGAGATTTAGTGATATTTTCTTTTGCAATTTTCTCTGAGTCTCGAAGGTTGTTTAGCATGTTAGTTAGGTGTTGCTGAGTGGTCTTTGTTAGTGTCTGTTTTGGTGCGATGGCTGTATCAAATGGTAAGTTCATTGGGCTCCCAAACAATAGTTCAAACGGTGAATATTGTGTTGATTCGGTACATGACGATCTTCTGAATGCTGTTAGAATTCCTGGGAGAGTTTGTGGCCAGTTTGTGTGTTTTCATCCACATATGCTCTCATTGATTGAGCCAAGGTATAATTTTGACGCTCTACAACGCTATTGGACTGTGGATTATAGCTGATTGTGAAGTGCCTTTTTATATTGTACACTCCACATATGACTGAGATTAATTGGGACATAAAGTTCCTACCTCTATCAGAGAATAGAATTTTGGGTGCCCCATACCGGCTAAATATGTCCCTATATAGGACATCAGCAATTTCTGTGGCTTCAATTGTATAGCTTCAGTCGATCGTGTGAAGCTTTCCACTACTATAAGAATATACTTGTAGCCATCAGGTGTTGTAGTCAATGGGCCAAGTATGTCGATATGCCATGTGGCGAATTTGTCATCTACTGGTAAGGGTGTAAGGGGAGCTTTCTTAGCTGTGCAGTCATGCTTCACTACTTGGCAGACTTCACAAGTTTTAGTATACATTTCAACATCCTTATACATGTTAGGCCAGTAATATTTACATTGAAGTGACTTGTATGTTTTGATGAAGCCTAAGTTGGTCCCACCTACTAAGGAGTCATGATATGCATATAAGGCATCCCGTTGGAGTACTTTTGGAAAAGCAATCAGATTTATTCTTAGCTTCTTGGCTGATATTGTCTGAGGGTGATAATACAAAGTGTCATTTTTCAGATGATACTTTTCAGACCTCTGTACTTTTGATTTAGCAAGCTTGTTATCTGTAGGTAATACTCCTGTGGTTAGATATCTGATGATTGTTTTATAGTCGGGGCATTGTTTCTATAATGAGGTGATGTCTTTATCAGCTGGAACCTTGTGGATGCAGTACCGGTTGGCTGTTTAATATTTTGGAGCCATTTTAGAGCACTGTGGTCAATTATTGCAGTAAAGTGATTATTGGCTAAATATGGATGATAAGCTCGAGTGCCTTCCAGTAAAGCTAAGCATTCTAACTCTGTGGTGATCCATTTGCGCTCACCATCTTTTAAGGATCTGCCACCATAGGCTACAGGATGCTCATTACCATCATTATCTAAATGACTTAAGATGTAGCCTATGGCAGTACCTGATGCATCTGATGATACTATGAACTCTTTGTTCATGTCTGGATATGCCAATACAGGAGCAGATGTTAAAGCATGTTTCAGTGCTTGAAAGGATTTTTAGCATTCATCCGTCCAATTGAATGCAGCACTCCTTTTCATTAGATTAGTCAAAGGTGATGCTATCTTTGCAAAATTACAGATGAAACGCCGGTAGAAATTACAAATGCCGACAAAGGACCTAATGTCATGAAGATTTTTAAGTGTTGGAAATGTTGTGATTGCGTCTGTTTACTTTTATCAATTTCAATGCCATTTCTAGAAATTATATGTCCGGGATATGCTACACATTTTACTCCAAATTTACATTTGCTTGGTTTTAGTGTGAGTTTAGCTTTGCATAGCTGTTCAAATACTAAATCCAGATGATTGAGATGTTGAGAGAAGTCTTTCGAAAATACTAAAATGTCAACGTAGACTAATATGCATCGCAAATTCAGATTACGTAAAACCTTATTCATAATCATTTGGAAGCTAATAGGGGCGTTTTGGAGACCAAATGGTAACCGCCGAAATTGGAAGACGCCTTGGTGGCTGATGAAAGCAGTTTTGTGCTTGGATTCCGGATCCGTAGA
Organism: Chaetoderma sp. LZ-2023a; assembly: GCA_034401795.1. Classification (NCBI taxonomy): domain Eukaryota; kingdom Metazoa; phylum Mollusca; class Caudofoveata; order Chaetodermatida; family Chaetodermatidae; genus Chaetoderma; species Chaetoderma sp. LZ-2023a. The sequence goes on from CM067372.1 coordinate 50,247,589, forward strand.
TATTTGCCAAAATCCAGAAACCATATCAAGTATGGTAAAGTATTGAGATTTTGCCTCCCCCAATGTGTCAAAAACTTCCTCGAGTTTAGGCAATGGAAATGACATTGGGCGAGTAACTTTATTTAAACCTCTGTAATCAATAGCAAATCAGTATTCTTCTTTGCCCTTTTTCTTGATTATTGCTACAGGTGAAAACCATTCTGAATCGGATGCTTCGATGATAACTTCTTTCAGCATCTCATTCGTCTGTCTTTCAGTTTCTGCTCTGATCAGAGGACTTTGTCTACACATGCATTGCCTGACAGGTGCAGCATCTCCGGTTTCAATTTTATGGTAGCAGACATCAGTTTAACCTAATTCTGCGAGTGATTTGGCAAAAACATCTCTGTTCTTTGATATTAAATCTATTAGCTGTTGCTTTTGGTTATTATCTAAGTCGGCATCTGCCATGTCAATGCCTAATTCATCACAAATGCTTTTAGATACTGAGTTAGTGTTAGTACGTGTGCAAGTGTTCTCTGATTCTGTGCTAATCACATTTAGAGAGTTAGAATTAGAGATATTTGATGATTTACCATTAGTAGTAGTAGTAGTATTATTATTATTATTATTATTATTATTATTATTATTGTTGTTGTTGTTGTTGTTGTTGCTGTCAGTGATGGTGGTGGTTATACAGTTAGAATTAGTGGTACTTGATGCTTTACAATTGGTAGTGTGGTTATTGTTGTTGTTGTTTTTGCTGCTGTCAGTGATGGTGGTTGTGGTGGTGGGCTTGTCATTCATGACCTGTATTGAATTTTGAATCACTTCGCAAGCTACTGCTAAAGGCATATTTCTGTGAATGTATATTGAGGATTGTGTTGGATTAAGTATTCTGTATCTAGCTTGTGATTGTTGTACATTAACTAAGCATTTACTTCCCATTAAATTGTATTTACTCAATGATTGTACTAGTTCGAGTAGCAATAATGAAGCATTTGAGTGTTTTGGGATTTTAACATTTAACTCATATTCACAGCTAGGTGGAATAATTAAAGATTTGGTTGACCTGGCTAAATAAGAATGATTTACTTGGTCTATTAGGTTGATCTCAACCATACCATTTTGTAAAGTTATCATTTTATTACCCAGGTCGAACCTCCGCTTTATTATTCTCCAAAAAGTCCATGCCTAGTATTAGTGAATGCTGTACATGCTGGAGTACATACAATTTCTGAAATAATTTGAGACCATTTATCATAACAGGCAAGTCGACTATTCCAATTACTTCATGGGATTCACCACCGACTCCTCTGATTTCACCGACATCTGTCTCTACGTCTATTTTATCTTTCAATTTGGATACAAGAGCTTTGCTGCTACAGGAAATGCTAGCTCTTGGCTGATATTGTCTGAGGTGATAATACAAAGTGTCATTTTTCAGATGATACTTTTCAGACCTCTGTACTATTGATTTAGCAAGCTTGTTATCTGTAGGTAATACTCCTGTGGTTAGATATCTGATGATTGTTTTATAGTCAGGGCATTGTTTCTATAATGAGGTGATGTCTTTATCAGCTGGCACCTTGTGGATGTAGTACCGGTTGGCTGTTTAATATTTTGGAGCCATTTTAGAGCACTGTGGTCAATTATTGCAGTAAAGTGATTATTGGCTAAATATGGATGATAAGCTCGAGTGCCTTCCACTAAAGATAAGCATTCTAACTCTGTGGTGATCCATTTGCGCTCACCATCTTTTAAGGATCTGCCACCATAGGCTACAGGATGTTCATTACCATCATTATCTAAATGACTTAAGATGTAGCCTATGGCAGTACCTGATGCATCTGATGATACTATGAACTCTTTGTTCATGTCTGGATATGCCAATACAGGAGCAGATGTTAAAGCATGTTTCAGTGCTTGAAAGGATTTTTAGCATTCATCCGTCCAATTGAATGCAGCACTCCTTTTCATTAGATTAGTCAAAGGTGATGCTATCTTTGCAAAATTACAGATGAAACGCCGGTAGAAATTACAAATGCCGACAAAGGACCTAATGTCATGAAGATTTTTAAGTGTTGGAAATGTTGTGATTGCGTCTGTTTACTTTTATCAATTTCAATGCCATTTCTAGAAATTATATGTCCGGGATATGCTACACATTTTACTCCAAATTTACATTTGCTTGGTTTTAGTGTGAGTTTAGCTTTGCATAGCTGTTCAAATACTAAATCCAGATGATTGAGATGTTGAGAGAAGTCTTTCGAAAATACTAAAATGTCAACGTAGACTAATATGCATCGCAAATTCAGATTACGTAAAACCTTATTCATAATCATTTGGAAGCTAATAGGGGCGTTTTGGAGACCAAATGGTAACCGCCGAAATTGGAAGACGCCTTGGTGGCTGATGAAAGCAGTTTTGTGCTTGGATTCCGGATCCGTAGATATTTGCCAAAATCCAGAAACCATATCAAGTATGGTAAAGTATTGAGATTTTGCCTCCCCCAATGTGTCAAAAACTTCCTCGAGTTTAGGCAATGGAAATGACATTGGGCGAGTAACTTTATTTAAACCTCTGTAATCAATAGCAAATCAGTATTCTTCTTTGCCCTTTTTCTTGATTATTGCTACAGGTGAAAACCATTCTGAATCGGATGCTTCGATGATAACTTCTTTCAGCATCTCATTCGTCTGTCTTTCAGTTTCTGCTCTGATCAGAGGACTTTGTCTACACATGCATTGCCTGACAGGTGCAGCATCTCCGGTTTCAATTTTATGGTAGCAGACATCAGTTTAACCTAATTCTGCGAGTGATTTGGCAAAAACATCTCTGTTCTTTGATATTAAATCTATTAGCTGTTGCTTTTGGTTATTATCTAAGTCGGCATCTGCCATGTCAATGCCTAATTCATCACAAATGCTTTTAGATACTGAGTTAGTGTTAGTACGTGTGCAAGTGTTCTCTGATTCTGTGCTAATCACATTTAGAGAGTTAGAATTAGAGATATTTGATGATTTACCATTAGTAGTAGTAGTAGTAGTATTATTATTATTATTATTATTATTATTATTATTATTATTATTATTATTATTATTATTATTATTATTATTATTATTGTTGTTGTTGTTGTTGTTGTTGTTGCTGTCAGTGATGGTGGTGGTTATACAGTTAGAATTAGTGGTACTTGATGCTTTACAATTGGTAGTGTGGTTATTGTTGTTGTTGTTTTTGCTGCTGTCAGTGATGGTGGTTGTGGTGGTGGGCTTGTCATTCATGACCTGTATTGAATTTTGAATCACTTCGCAAGCTACTGCTAAAGGCATATTTCTGTGAATGTATATTGAGGATTGTGTTGGATTAAGTATTCTGTATCTAGCTTGTGATTGTTGTACATTAACTAAGCATTTACTTCCCATTAAATTGTATTTACTCAATGATTGTACTAGTTCGAGTAGCAATAATGAAGCATTTGAGTGTTTTGGGATTTTAACATTTAACTCATATTCACAGCTAGGTGGAATAATTAAAGATTTGGTTGACCTGGCTAAATAAGAATGATTTACTTGGTCTATTAGGTTGATCTCAACCATACCATTTTGTAAAGTTATCATTTTATTACCCAGGTCGAACCTCCGCTTTATTATTCTCCAAAAAGTCCATGCCTAGTATTAGTGAATGCTGTACATGCTGGAGTACATACAATTTCTGAAATAATGTGAGACCATTTATCATAACAGGCAAGTCGACTATTCCAATTACTTCATGGGATTCACCACCGACTCCTCTGATTTCACCGACATCTGTCTCTACGTCTATTTTATCTTTCAATTTGGATACAAGAGCTTTGCTGATACAGGAAATGCTAGCTCTTGGCTGATATTGTCTGAGGTGATAATACAAAGTGTCATTTTTCAGATGATACTTTTCAGACCTCTGTACTATTGATTTAGCAAGCTTGTTATCTGTAGGTAATACTCCTGTGGTTAGATATCTGATGATTGTTTTATAGTCAGGGCATTGTTTCTATAATGAGGTGATGTCTTTATCAGCTGGCACCTTGTGGATGTAGTACCGGTTGGCTGTTTAATATTTTGGAGCCATTTTAGAGCACTGTGGTCAATTATTGCAGTAAAGTGATTATTGGCTAAATATGGATGATAAGCTCGAGTGCCTTCCACTAAAGATAAGCATTCTAACTCTGTGGTGATCCATTTGCGCTCACCATCTTTTAAGGATCTGCCACCATAGGCTACAGGATGTTCATTACCATCATTATCTAAATGACTTAAGATGTAGCCTATGGCAGTACCTGATGCATCTGATGATACTATGAACTCTTTGTTCATGTCTGGATATGCCAATACAGGAGCAGATGTTAAAGCATGTTTCAGTGCTTGAAAGGATTTTTAGCATTCATCCGTCCAATTGAATGCAGCACTCCTTTTCATTAGATTAGTCAAAGGTGATGCTATCTTTGCAAAATTACAGATGAAACGCCGGTAGAAATTACAAATGCCGACAAAGGACCTAATGTCATGAAGATTTTTAAGTGTTGGAAATGTTGTGATTGCGTCTGTTTACTTTTATCAATTTCAATGCCATTTCTAGAAATTATATGTCCGGGATATGCTACACATTTTACTCCAAATTTACATTTGCTTGGTTTTAGTGTGAGTTTAGCTTTGCATAGCTGTTCAAATACTAAATCTAGATGATTGAGATGTTGAGAGAAGTCTTTCGAAAATACTAAAATGTCAACGTAGACTAATATGCATCGCAAATTCAGATTACGTAAAACCTTATTCATAATCATTTGGAAGCTAATAGAGGCGTTTTGGAGACCAAATGGTAATCGCCGAAATTGGAAGACGCCTTGGTGGCTGATGAAAGCAGTTTTGTGCTTGGATTCCGGATCCGTAGATATTTGCCAAAATCCAGAAACCATATCAAGTATGGTAAAGTATTGAGATTTTGCCTCCCCCAATGTGTCAAAAACTTCCTCGAGTTTAGGCAATGGAAATGACATTGGGCGAGTGACTTTATTTAAACCTCGGTAATCAATAGCAAATCAGTATTCTTCTTTGCCCTTTTTCTTGATTATTGCTACAGGTGAAAACCATTCTGAATCGGATGCTTCGATGATAACTTCTTTCAGCATCTCATTCGTCTGTCTTTCAGTTTCTGCTCTGATCAGAGGACTTTGTCTACACATGCATTGCCTGACAGGTGCAGCATCTCCGGTTTCAATTTTATGGTAGCAGACATCAGTTTAACCTAATTCTGCGAGTGATTTGGCAAAACATCTCTGTTCTTTGATATTAAATCTATTAGCTGTTGCTTTTGGTTATTATCTAAGTCGGCATCTGTCATGTCAATGCCTAATTCATCACAAATGCTTTTAGATACTGAGTTAGTGTTAGTACTTGTGCACGTGTTCTCTGATTCTGTGCTAATCACATTTAGAGAGTTAGAATTAGAGATATTTGATGATTTACCATTAGTAGTAGTAGTATTATTATTATTATTATTAATATTATTATTATTGTTGTTGTTGTTGTTGTTATTGTTGCTGTCAGTGATGGTGGTGGTTATACAGTTAGAATTAGTGGTACTTGATGCTTTACAATTGGTAGTGTGGTTATTGTTGTTGTTGTTTTTGCTGCTGTCAGTGATGGTGGTTGTGGTGGTGGGCTTGTCATTCATGACCTGTATTGAATTTTGAATCACTTCGCAAGCTACTGCTAAAGGCATATTTCTGTGAATGTATATTGAGGATTTTGTTGGATTAAGTATTCTGTATCTAGCTTGTGATTGTTGTACATTAACTAAGCATTTACTTCCCATTAAATTGTATCTACTCAATGATTGTACTAGTTCGAGTAGCAATAATGAAGCATTTGAGTGTTTTGGGATTTTAATATTTAACTCATATTCACAGCTAGGTGGAATAATTAAAGATTTGGTTGACCTGGCTAAATAAGAATGATTTACTTGGTCTATTAGGTTGATCTCAACCATTCCATTTTGCAAAGTTATCATTTTATTACCCAGGTCGAACCTCCGCTTTATTATTCTCCAAAAAGTCCATGCCTAGTATTAGTGAATGCTGTACATGCTGGAGTACATACAATTTCTGAAATAATTTGAGACCATTTATCATAACAGGCAAGTCGACTATTCCAATTACTTCATGGGATTCACCACCGACTCCTCTGATTTCACCGACATCTGTCTCTAGGTCTATTTTATCTTTCAATTTTGATACAAGAGCTTTGCTGATACAGGAAATGCTAGCTCCTGTATCTACCAAAGGTGTTGTATTCAAATTTCCAACAGTGACATAAATCAAGTTTTTATGCAATTTTGTTTTTACTTTAGCCTTTGACAAAGCTGTTACTTCTGGAGGTTTCTTACAATTTCTACAATTCTGAATGGTCTGCCTATCTAGTCAGTGTGCAATTCCTATAGACAGGCACCTCATCCTAGTGATGAAATGACGGATTCGGTCGATTCAGGTGACAGGCCTTTTTGATATCCCCCCCCCCCCCCCCATTTATGGCATCTGAAGCAATTCATTCTCGTTGCAAAACAAACCATGTCTAAACGATGGTATTCACCACATGCATTGCAGAGTTGTTCTTCAGGTCGTTCTTCCCTAGATGACCTTACACTCGGATAATGGGCTTGCCGGGTATGTCGCTGTCTGGTGTCATCACGGTGGTATTGCTGCTGCTCATCTTGCCATGTTATGCGACGGTCGCCTCTGTCTCGGTGTTGATACTGGTTTGGGTTGCTATTGTATGTGTTCTGTCGATCTCGCGATGATGAATGGTCATTGTATTGGTGCGACTGGTAGGTTTGGCTGTTATTCAGTGGCTGATTATTGTACCTGGGCTGTCGATCTCGGGAAGGGGTACGGTCATACTGGCGCGATTGGTAACGGTTATCGGAGTGGTATCTGTCTTTGATGGTTTGGCAATGGGTCTTGTCTGATGTTGTTACGATGAGATTATGCACTAGCGATGGTAGCTACTGGGTTTTGTAATGAATTTAAAGTTATCATGCTTATCTGCTTTCTAATGTCCTCGAGCGTTTCTTTCATACTTTCCTCTGGTGTTTCAGAGACTGCATTTGCTGCAATGGAGGCTGCAGCCTGTAGTTCGTCTATCGAGTTTGGCTGTCATTCTAGGATGATGCTTCTTTGACGGCCACTGATACCGTTAATAACTGCATTTATTATCTGCTCATTTGGGGCTTTTACAGATTTCCCCATACGCGATATCTTTGAGATACAGTCTAACAAGTGTTCTCTTGCTGTGTGTTTTAACTGGAACATTTCACCTACCACTTTCCACTGTGGCTGTGCAAGAGTTATATATCTCTGCTTGAAAGTACTGCAGAGCCTATCGTAGGTGTATTTCTGATTATTGTCTAGGCATTCAAGCCAGTCCTTGGCACTATTGTTTGTGTAAATATAAAACATTGAGATCTTGTTAGCTTCACTACAGTTAATTAGAGCACAATAATGATCAAACATATCTAGCCACCTCTGGGCATTTTCATATGGACATCCGCTGAATACCTGTATAGGTTGTGGTGGCAAAAGTGTTGGTCCAGCTGACATTGTGTCTGGGATGGTTTGTGGCACTATCACTGCAGGTTCTTGTTCACTTGTACCTGCCGTTTCTTTGCTTCATAGATTTTCCGCTGGGGGTCTGTTGAATTCGTGGATCTGGTTGTTGCTTGGCTGCGTGCGAGGCATCCGGGATCGCTAAACAGCTAATACGGCTGACGTTTGGTCTCCACCAATCTGTTATGTAGGTTTCTTGGTTAAGCCTATAGTGATGGGATGGCTTTCTTATGCTGACGGGGAGTCAGCTCTCTAACTCCACGGGGTTCCTAGAAATCAATGAGAGAAGTCAGTTTTCAAATCTTGTAAAATAATAAGTATGTCTTTACTGTTCCAAGCCAAAATTCAATATCTTTCACAGTAAAAAATCTACATCTAATAACGCCTTATATTGGCGTGCCACAAACCATACAGCACATATTCAACACATTATTATTATTATTATTATTATTATTATTATTATTATTATTATTATTATTATTATTGATCGCTATGGTAACACTATGTAATCATTAGATCAATTACCATATAGGTGTAAATGGTTAAAGCAACAGGTCCATGACACTATGGGAAACATTGGGTTAACAATTGGTTTACTTGCGTTATGGGCTCCAAAGGGTCAAAGTATCAGGTCGATTACACTACGGGATGCAAGGGGTTAACAATTGGATGAATTGTGCTATGGGGTCCAAAGGGTCAAAGTATCGGTCAATTACACTATGGGATGCAAGGGGATAACAATTGGATTACTTGCGCTACGGGCTCCAAAGGGTTAAAGCATCCAGACAATTACACTATTGGATGTAAGTGGTTAACAATGAGGTTATAAGTACAATGGGGTGCAAATGGTTAAACTTTCAGATCAATTATACAAAGGGGGCCCAAAGGTTAAATTATCTGATCAATTGTACTATGGTGTGCAAAGGGTTAAACTGCCAGAGCAATTATACCATGGGAAGCAAAGGGTTAAACCATATGGTTCACTGAAATGGGGGACAAAGGGTTAAACTTCAGATAACCTTAAAAACATGATGACAAAGGTCACACTATCGGTTATCTGGCGAAATGGGTGAAGAATGGTTAAGCTGCTAAAAGTCAATATAGGCTGCAGATCAAATCTATTACAAACTGGGAGCATAAATGGTTAAACTATCAGATCAGCTACAATATGGAAGTGTCAGGGGTTAAACTATCAGATCAGCTACAATATGGGAGTGTCAGGGGTTAAACTATCAGATCAGCTACAATATGGGAGTGTCAAGGGTACCAAAGGTTATACTATTTGGGTCTCTGGCAAGATGGGTGAAGAACGGTTAAATTTCTAAAATCCCATATCGCCATGTATTTTCAAGGTTAATTATAAGATTTCTGCTTCAAATTATCATGAAAATACTGTCTTATATCTTTGTAAATAACTTATAAAATATTACACAATAACTATCACACACTATGCACTTACCTAGAAATCAATGAGAGAAGTCAGTTTTCAAATCTTGTAAAATAATAAGTATGTCTTTACTGTTCCAAGCCAAAATTCAATATGACAATTTTGGTTTGTAGTTGGCATTCTCTCACTATCACCCTGGTAACTACTCAAACATGATAGGTTCAGACATAACCCAGATACTTGTGTTCTAAATTAGGTGTGGGATGGGTGGGTATGATGGGTGGGTCTGTTGCTGGTCAGTTAACTACAACATCCAGTTGTGTATATGCTAAGTAGGTGTGGGTCAGGGCGTGGTGTGTGGACAATAGGGGATAATATTGGAGTTCTAGAAATATTGAATAAGAGGTGGTTGGTGGTGGGTCATGGCAAGGCTGGTCAGTGGATTTGGCCTGTGTGTCAGGAGTCGCTCAGGTGTGAAAAATCAATACTTCTGATTTGTTTTTTAAATAATAATATGGAATAATTAACTGTACTGATTCAGATATCCCCACCCCATGGTCATAGGTAAAAGTTAGATGCCATCTACCATAAGATTATTAACCCATTTCATTAGAATACTTGTTACTGCCAGTTCTTATGCAAATACATCAGAATTCTGTTGATTATTTTGCAAACTACTAGACTGAAAGTTATCTTAGTTGGACTGTCATAGCTTTCAGTCATATTATTTCCAAAACAACCAACAGGCTTATCATTCATAGATTCATGTTTCTGGCACCTCAGAATGAAATGGTTAATGTATTTGTCAGCTAAAATGTGCAGGGGAAACTTAGGTGACCTATTCCTTAAGAGAACCACCCGTCTATATGACCACTTTCTTTCAGGGCCATTTCCTATATAGCTGGCTACACTATACCTGCCACCTGTTGACACCTTGCAACTGCACACTCCAGTAGTTCCTGAGCAGGCATATTTTCTGGCATTCGAAGAACATGTCTGGCTCTGTGTTACACAGTGTTTAGAGTGCTGCAATTCATATTAAACCATGTGGCCAGCGATCTTCTTCTTCTTTTCGATCGCTGGTATCCCACTTGGAGAGCCGTTCTCAAGATGAAATCTATGGTTTTCTGCAGTTCTTCCACAGGCCCATACAGCTTTTCAAGAAAAGAGGTTGACAAAGGTCAGATCTCTTCTCTCAGCAGCTGATATGTACTGCAACATTGAAGTATGTGCTCTGTTTTCTGTTCTGCTTCTCCACAAGGACAAGCGGGCGATGTCGTAAGGTGGAACCGCCTGTACATGTGTTGGTTTAGTCTGTTATGTTCAGTTCTGAGACAAAAAATGGTCACTTTCTCTGGCCTCGAGAGATGATGGTAGGTATCTTCTGATTGAGGCGTTCTATAGAGTGACTTGATGATAGTCTTCATCTCTGTGTGGGTAACCATGTTTTCTGTCTGATTCTCTTCTGCACCCACATTTGCCATCTTGTCTGCTTCCTCATTTCCTTGGACTCCACAGTGTGAGGGGATCCACTGCAATGCTATCCGAAAGCATTTGATAGTTTGTAGTGCTTCTTCACGGTGTGGCAGCTTACATTTGGTGATAGCCTCAAGGACGGAGCGGGCATCAGATAAAAAGACAATCTGTGCACTAGAGTCTGCTGTTCAACTGATGGGATTAGCTGCATGAACCAGTGCTTCGACTTCAGCTCTGTAGTTTGTGCAGTGTTTGCCTGTCGGTATTGCAGCTGACTCATGTTGTCCATTTGGATACTGTATGTGCAGTCCGGCACCTCCTCTTCTAATTGCATCTTTGGCCGGTCCATCTGTGTAGATCCGTATCCATGTCTCCTGCGGGTACATTTCTTCCAGCATGGCTAGGGTCAGGGCCTTCTTGCTCACATCACTATGTTCACCTTTGGTTGTGAGATGAGGTACTGTGGTGCGAATAGCTATGCTCTCTAGTTTGTTTTCCCAGGGTGGAGGATCAAGGGTGTGGTTTGGGTCTTCTATTTGTGCTGGCAACATTTCTTGGTGTTTCCTTTGAAGTCCTTTTGTCTCTTTCACAAAACTTGATCTTTTAAGTCTTCCTGATGACAGCTGTGCTTGCCTGATCTTCATCGGGTGGTTGTTGAACGATTTGAACTTTGCAGCTTGGATCAGTGCTTTGCATTCCATTCCTTTGCTAAGTGGGGGGATGCCTGCTGTCTGCTCCATTTTTTCCTATTGTGATTATCTCATTCCACCAGTGATGATGCGCAGTGCCTGGTTTTGTACTCTGTCGAGGTTCTGTTGATGAGATTTAGCTGCTGTCATCCATCAGCTGGATCCATACTCAAGGTGTGGTCGTACTGTATCTAGGTAGATGGTCCTTTCATTGGCACCCCACTTTGTTCTTGCCAGCTTCCTCGTGATGTTTAGCTTTCTTCTGGCCTTTGCCTCTGCGTTCTGGATGTGCTCCTTCCATGTTAATATTATGTCATAGGTGACTCCCAGGTATGTCTGCTGGTCTTCGTACTCGAGTGGAGTACCGCCCATTGTCAGATTGCCAACCTTGGTTTTGGTGGACAGTGAGAATAGCATGGCTGATGATTTTTCTTTGTTGATGGTCATACACCAGCGATTGGCCCAAGCTGTAATTCTGTCCAAGGCGAGCTGCATTCTGTACGTGGCAGTCGTTGTGCACTCCTCGGTGCACCAGAGTACGAGGTCATCTGCATAGAGTGCTGCTTGGATCCCATTGGGCAGCTCTGCTTCAAAGTCATTAATGAAGAGTATGAACAGAGTTGGTGATAATACTCCGCCTTGTGACACCCCTTTTCTCAGCAATACATTATGTCCAGATTGTCCATCCACCAGCACCCTAGGTCTGCGATTGTGTGGGTATGACTTGGTCCATCGGAACATGTTGCCACCGATGCCTGTGTGCCAGAGCTTCACGAGGAGGCCATCCTTCCACACCTTGTCAAATGCCTTCTGCAGATCAATAATGGCAGCTAGCATCACTTTCTTGGCTTGAAAAGTGTCCTCTATGACCTGTGCAAGATGTGTTGTTTGATTTTCTGTGCTCCTGTATCTTCTGAAGCCGGCCTGCTCTGAAACCATAATGTTCTCCAACTCCAGGTACCACTGCAATCGCTGGTTGACGATGTGCTCCATGGTCTTGCATATGCAGCTTGTAAGACTGATAGGACGGTAGCTCAGCACTTTCGTCTTGGTCTTCCCTTTTTTCAGAATAGGAGTCATTCTGGCTTCCTTCCAGCACTGAAGAACCTCTCCATTGGTCCAACTGAGATTAAAGATGTCTAGCAACTTGCAGAGAGATGCATTACCAAGGTGTTGGATCATTTCATTCATAATGCCATCTGGCCCGGGAGATTTCTTCTTCTTCAATTGGTGGATAGCCTTCTTCAGTTCTGATAAACTAATGTCAACTTTCATTGCATCGTGAGTGTTGGTGTCTGTTCTTTCCTTTCATTCTTTTCTAACCTCCTTTTGACGCATTCGTGGTATAGAAATGTTGCTTTCTTTTGCATATGCCTTCGCAAAGGCATCTGCAGCCATCTTTCCTGTCAGTGTTTGTCCATCTTCTTCAAGAGTAATCTTCTCTCCCCCGACACCCTCATCATTCAGTGCTTCAGTCAGTCTCCATAGCTTTGTGGTGTCTCTCTCTAAATTAAACCCTGCCGTCTTTTCCCTCCAGCTTCTTCTTTTGGCTTCCACTTGGTCTTTAGATACCTGGCTTTAGTTTGTTGTAGCGTGAAGTGGTTTTCATGACAGTGGTTACCCTCTGCACCTTCTCTGGCCTTGTCTAGTTTATCATGTGCTGCTTGCAGTCCTGTTGTCCAGAAGGGGCAGTAGTTTTTCCTGAACCCTCGAGGAATCGCTTCGTTGGCAGCCTTGAGGATACTTGAATTAAATTTCTTGACCACATTGTTGATGTTTCTCCCTTCTTCTGCTATATTTTGGGTAAGCTCATTGGAATGAATGCCGAACAGACTCCAATTTGCCTTTTTGTAGTTCCACCTTGGATGTTGAGGTGAACTTGTCGAAATACTTCCAGAAAGAGAGAGGAGGACTAGGTGGTGGTCGCTTCCTCCTAACTGCGATCCGACCACTCTACTGAGGTTTCTGTGAATGTCTTCTGTACAAAATACCAAGTCCAGCATTGTTGTCGAGTGCCATCGGCGTGGTGCTTTTCATCTTGCCATGCTTCAATGTCTTCTCGTTTGTCAAGTGTGCTGTATCCTCAGCTCTGGGACTGGCTATTAAAGTCTCCCGCAGTGAGGAAGTGGCAGTCCGGGACCTGGATTGTGTCAAGTGAGATATTCTTGTCATTAGGGCAGTAATAACTGACAATGTCAATCACAGAGTTGCTGGTTGTTACCTTGATCTTGATATATTCTGCCTCTTCCATAAAGCTTTTGATCTGGCTGGCGTTCACGCTGTTTCGGACCAAGGTGATCACCCCGCCTTTCTTTCTTCCTCTTCGATCACACCGGAAAATCTGGTAACCTCTGATCTTAAATGGTTTTCCTTCTTGCAGGTGTGTCTCTTGAATGCAGCAGATATCAATGTTGTTTTCGTACAGGAACTGTTCGAGCTCTGATTTCTTGTTGGTAACCACTTCTGCGTTCCAGTGCATGATGTTGATACTGGGGTTCTCTTTGGGTTTGGTCTTCTCTTTTGGTTGGCCAGTAGCTCTTCATCCTCGTCCCCTGGCTCCACAAGACGAGTTGATGGGACCTCCAGTAGCTGAGGGTGGGTTCCTTCGAGGCGTGGAGCCCGGCGCTGCACCTGCCTGCTGGATCCTCGCAGGGCGAGCACCATTTCATTAGCATTGTGCATAATGCTCCGGTTAGCCCCTCTAAATGTTTGGATTGACACCCAGTGGGTTACACCCCTGCGCCACATTGAGGCCGAACATATAGTCTTAAACAGGGGATGTGGCCAGCGATGATTTGTAATGGTTTGCAGATGCTTGCGGTGGCATGCATCAAGTTTGTTCAAGAGTGCTTTTGGAGCTGCTCAGCTGCGGCGATTGTATAGCATTATAGAAACACGTGTAGCATGATAAGATTAATATAATTGCATCTTAACTTTTGCAATAAGAATGTGCTGGTCATAGCGGGGTTAATACTGTGCTCTCAAATTGAGCCATAGTCATCGCAAAGAAAGGGGGTGATATTGGACACAGGGGCACACAAGATGACTGCTCTTCCACCCCATCTCATCCAACTATTTGCTGAGAATCACAATTACTTTGGTCCATGCAATTTTTTTGCGTTTGCACCCAACAAACAGATGTGTCTTCATATGCTTACTCGCCACTACATCCAAGTTATCAGCTCACTGAGCACCTTCGTGAGCCATATTACCAAGGAATTGAAGAGTTTGGCGATAAGTAGCTCTGGCAAGTTTATGATTTGCTCTTTGATCATCAAGATAACTTCTCAGCTAATAACTTGGACCTCTTGATCAAACACACATTGATACGGGAAATAGTAGGCCAATTCGATAACCCATGCACCAGTTACCTATACACAATACGGAGGCACATTCTAAGGCTGACAAAATGTTGAGACCTGGGCTCATTGAACCTTCAGCAACATCTTGGACGAGTCCCATTGTCCTGGCTACAAAATGGAATGGGTCTCCATTTTTGCATAGATTATCGCTGTTTGAGCAGACTGTGTCAAGGATGCTTATCCACTTCCCGTATTGACCATACCCTGAATTCGCTGGCCAGAGCTGTGTGGCATTAGCAGGTTGCAATGGATCAGATAAGGCTAACCCACTTGTGTATGCATTGGGGGTGGGTGGGTGGGGGCAGACTGTTCCAGTTCTGCAAAATGCCTCTTGGGTTATGGCATACAATGTACCTGGTACATTCGAATGGTTAATGAGAGGTTGTCTGCCAGCTCCAGTGGCAAATCTGCCTCTGCTACCTAGATGGCCATGGTATTTGGTTCCCAGTTTGAGAGTGCTGTCCAGAATTTGTGCAGTGTCTTAGAATGCTTTGTAGCAGCCATTCTCACGCTAAGGCCAAAAAAATATCATTTATTCAGAGGTAGAATTCCTGGGCCACATAATTTCTGTCCAATATGGTTTCAAACCAGTCCGTAAAGATAGCTGCATTGGCCAGCTGAAAAGCACCCACCTCCACACCAGTGAGACAGCTCTCTCTCTCTCTCTCTCTCTCTCTCTCTCCCTCCCTCCCTCCCTCCCTCCCTCCCTCTCTCTCTATCTCCTCTCTCTCTCCCTCTCTCACTCCCACCTCCACATCAGTGAGACAGTCTTTCTCTCTCTCTCTGTTTGACAGCCCCTCCATTAACATATATGCCAGCACGGATGGGATATCTGACGCCCATTTAGAGTTTACCCTCTTATTACTCATTGACCTGACATGATATCACACCAGGAATATCTGACCTTTCCCGAGATGACGAAGAGCCAGCTACAGGGTTGCCCCTTCATAACCCCTGCACAGATAAAGGCCGTAAACAAACAGATGTTCGCACTGCAACAAGGAGAGCGACTACAGCGGGAGAGCTGGTATCAACAGAACGTGAGCAATGCAAGGAGGTGAAGGAACAGTGAAGGTTCCCGATACTGGCAGGCCCTCCTGGAGGAGAGTAAGCGGGATGCAGGAGTCTTGACAGACGACGATGAGACAGATGTCTACGACGATGTCACAGATGAGAATGAGCCAGATGTCATACCGTGGGAAGAGGACATGGTGCAGAAGTGTAAGACCAAGAAAGCCATCCAGCGGCGGACCTACTATCTTGGTCATAAGGTGACGTTCCAGATGTCACGTCTCAGAAAGCTACTGGCACCCGACATAATGCTGGATGACCCCTGTATAAGAGACATCTGTCTCAACACCAGCAAGCTGGCACCATTCGCCAGGCTCTCCAAAATGAACCCTTCTAGGACTCATGAGCAGATTCTGCAGGTGATGCAGGTTTAATCTCCAGGTATACTATGGCAAAATCAGAGTGGTGGAAGCAACCAGAATTATACCCCTCCCTGATGGCTGATGAGGGCGGTACCATCCACGGCTGGCGACTCCAGCAGATAGATACCATCAGGCAGAATCTCGTCCATGAAGCAGAAAAGTACAGCAGAATGTGCAGGCGATATAAGACAGCCTACAACGTCCTCGCGTGTACAACCACTGCTGCGGGTGTGATTGGAGCCAGTGCTGGGGTGGCAGCTGTGGCCACTCTCGCTACAGGGGTGGGTGCCATCGTCGCCATCCCGCTGGGTGGCGTGACACTAGCTGCCACTGTCTTGGCCACAGGCTTGGGGTGGGGCAGCAGCAGATCACAAGGAGGTTGGAGAAGCATGCTAAGTACGTGGCACTGGCACAGAGTATGCTACGGACTATCGACGAGTCTGTCAGCAAAGCTCTCAAGGATGGCCAGGTCACCGATGAAGAGTACCACCATATATTGAAGGTCCAAGCCCTGTACCGCATGGAGAAACGTAAAGAGCGACAGCAATATCTCAAAGGCTCCAGCAGGCGGGTTGATATGGAGGAGTTAAAAAACGAGATGTTACGGCGAGGTCGCCTTGCTGGTCTCTGCAGACGAGACGACTACAAATAGTGTGCTGCCTGTACGGTAAGCTTTAAGAACACCAGTATAATTGGCCTTCCCACTGAACCTCACGACAGTCATCCGGAGCCAACCGCCCCTCCTGGGTACACCCTTGACTGGCCTGAGAGGTCTAATGGATGATATACCAGAGCTAACACCATTCTCCATCACAGTGGATGGACGATCCCAAACCAGCTTCTCCGTCAACCCACGACTGCTGACCAACCGCCCCATCACCATCAAGGATGTGAAGCAAGCTCATACTTCGATGGCTGCTTCAAGCCTCTCATACTGGAATCAGCAGCTGAACTTTGCCGTGTGGCGTGCCAAGGCAGGATGTGGAGTAAGTTCCACCCTGCTTCACTCCTATTCTCGTACTCCTGAAGCTGTGCTCATCGCCAGCTGTCTCAGATTCCATGTGTACTTCACGGTGTGACAAATCCTCCATGAGCTGGTTGCAAGCCTCCCTGATACAAACGACTTCGACCCACAGCTCAACAGTCATAGCGTCTCAGCGAGATGTGACTACTATCGAACACCCCGACGAGTAGGCCGTCGGAAGACAGCGACATTCTCGTTCGCTATAACAACATGATAGTCGAGGGGAGTTACCCTGGTGTCCACTTCGGCTTCAACACTGACATCAACGCACCTACGTGTAGTACGGGCCATAGTTGTTCCACCCCTGACACTGTAGCCAGTTGACACGGCAGCTCCAGGCGTTCCGACCCCGACACTGCAGCCAGTTGACACGACACTACTTCCTGTGGTAGCTGTACGAGTGTTGTCAGGCCTAGCTATCGTGGCGCTCTGGATCAGCCTACTCTGCTGCTAGCAAATCAGCTATAAGACTATCCTGACTCTCCACAGTAGCAGTGGGGACCACGGTGAGACACTGAACCAGCTTGGCATGCCCTACAGCCCTTATACCCGCTGCCAACATGCACATCCAAGGACTGGAGGGTTCTGCAGCGCACCCTTTTTCCAGCTTGTAGTATCACAGAGACTCGTTCAGCTCTGAGTCCGGTGAGGCCATGGCGGTCTGCAACTGCCGGAACACATCTGACAGATACTCCCGATCCTTGTAAAGCTTTAGCTCACAGGAGCTGCTCGACGATACTCCCGCCCATGATAAGGTATTCGAGGAAGCAGATCTGTCCCTTGCCAAATCCTATATAGAGCTTCACAGCTGTCAGCTCCTCTGTCAGCTCAGCACAGGAGAGCTGAGCGAGCTCATCTGGTATCTTCTTCTTGTAGTCCTTCAACTCCCTCCGGAAGACATCATAGTACTTCTCGCATAGCGTGAGCCCAGACATGTTTAAGATGTCTCAATAGAGAGATGAATATTCCTGAGTACCAACCCGGCCATCTGGCAGACGCAGACTGGGAAAATCTTATTAGCTTTCTCGACAGGGGACGCAGACGTTTAACCACGTTGTATACTCAGTGCTTAAACAATGACGTCAATGGTACAGATCGTGAAACAAATGCCCGAGAGCCAGGCGAGTCTTTAGAAGGTGGATACCCTGCTGCGAACCAAGACACAGAAGTTACTGACCAAAGCAAAACCTCTGGCAGTCCATGTCGCCAGTAACGTGGCAGCGAATGTGGCCGTGGTGAAGATGACAGGGGGAAATGAGGTTCCTCCTGCCGCCACTGCGGCTGTCTTCGCTACAGTGGTGAGTGGGGTGGCTAGGCACTGTCTCGGAATAACTCACCCCATCTCAAAGATCGCCCTCAGTGGTGCCTCCTACACTGTTGCTGCCAAGATCATGGGTGAACGTGTTAGCCTAATGGATGCCACGGTTCATCGTCGCCTACGTTTAAAACCTCTGAATAGTGAGAGATGGATCACGAGACCCCTGCAGCATATGAGGCATGGCATGCCGGAGGGCGGTGTGTAGCCCATAGTCGAGCACACAGACTGAGGCTTGCCAATGCCCGGGAATGGTGGACCACCCACAAGGCGTGGCCCTGCAGAGGGCCAGTACCCTGAGCACTGCTACCTATTCCCTTGGCCGACTGCGTGGTCCTCATATGCCCAACTATTTAACTGGGGGTATGACTAGTAGGTTTAACCCATCTGTATATAGCACTATGCCTGTCACTCACAGACCTAGAAAGCAAAGAGCTAGGTGATCTTGCTCACTTGGGCGAGGCCCGCCTCGGTTCAAAGGACACTGTTGCCCCTATCTCCTTCCTAGACTTCGATGAGAAGGGAGACCCGCGGGAGATCCGAGGTACCATCCCAGCCCAAGATCTTATCAGGAACACTGATACGGTAGGACAATCGACCCTTAACAAGGCCAAGACTGTATACAAGGGGCATCAAGGAGAGGGCGATGGTGCGAGGTATGCTCGGAGTCGATGAGGCTGGAGCCATCAAGGTTATGGCCGAGTCCTTTGCACAAGACCTGGTTAAGGATCTCCTGAAACCACAGAGCTCATTCCGACAGGATGGAGAGAATCTCAAGATAGGCACCCTCGGCCTGAGCCATATCACTGTCGATGGCAAAACAGGTGTTACCACCAGCCTCCAGCTACCAGAGGTGAAGAAGTCAGGGTTCTTTGGTTTGCCGTTTAAGACCACAGGATAGTCATGGTTTCCTGTGCATGTATCATACATATACTGGATGCACTAGACACTGTGGGTGCTGACACAGGCCCTCTACGCTATCTTCAAAGCTGCTGCTGGGATTTCATGCTTGATGCCTCCATCGCATCCTTCGTATCCGGCGGAGGTGCAGGATTCCCTGCTCTGCAGGCGAAAGAGTTGGTGCAGGAAGTACTGCCGTTTAGTCTCCCAGATATAGACAAGGCTACCGCCGACCAAGTGCTAACCATCCTCCGCACGCATGCATGTACCTTTCGACAGTAGGCTGGCTGATGCTGGCCAGGTAGTGCTGATCATTGCCCTGTCAGGACACGGGAAAAACAACTTGCTGCAGGCTCTCTGGTCGAACATCTACACTCTCAATACATCCTTCTGGTGTCTGACTCTGCTGCTGAGGCGGTTGACAGTAATGATCAATGGTACAATGGCCCAATCACCAAGACGCAGAACCTGCAAGCACTGATGGAGAAGCTGCTGGTAGCCCGACTGACAGAACCACTTGTTCTAGTTATCGATGACCCTGCAATGGACCAGAAGACAGTCACCTACCTCACCAACATCACCAGGTGCATCCGGCACACAAAGATAACTGTCTTCATCCTCTTTCAGAAGTACACGGCGAGATCTCACCGGACATCCGCCACAATGCCCGGTTGCCATACTTCAGCTCCAAGTGTGGACGTGCCCTGCTCGAGACCATATACGACAGCCTAACCCTCAAGGAGAACAAAGGGGACTTTATCGCAGGTGTACAGAGGGCAGCTGATCTGTAACGCTTCATCTTCAGCAAAAAGCAGACAGGTGAGCTGTCACACTTCATGCCATCTCTGGAAAAGGCGCAGACCTTCACCTGCAAGCTGAATCCAGCCAGGAAACTAGCCTGCTCTACGTGTCATCGCTGACAGCCTGTCACAGTTGCTTGTTTTTCATTCATCAGAAGGCTGAGGAACTTCGTTCGCAGTCTCAGCTACTTTGTCAGATGCTTGAGGACCATTGTCAGAAGCTTGAGGAACTTCGGCAGTTTTGGCAGAAGCCTGTGGCTTCTTCTTAAGATGATACTTTTGCTGAAACTCTTCCCACCTCATCAGAAGGCTGAGGAACTTCATCCGCAGTCTCCGCTACTTTGTCAGATGTTTGAGGACCTTCGTCAGAAGCTTGAGGAACTTCGGCAGTTTTGGCAGAAGCCTGTGGCTTCTTCTTAAGATGATACTTTTGCTGACACTCTTCCCACTGAGGGTCCTTGTCTGGGATTTTGTTAATCTGGTGCATCTCACGGAAGACCCACTTTCCCCATGAGACCTTAGCATTTGACTTGCTAGGGGATTTGATGAGGTAGTCCTGGTAGTTAGCTGGGAATATCACAAATGCTTCCAGATCACTGCCCCCCCCCCTCCACTCTCCTGCACCATTTGTCGTTGAAGATGTGCTCAACAGCCTCCTTGTGGCCAACAGTCAGCCCCTCCTGAGTACCTTCTGCTACAGCGTCACTGACCGCCTCCCTGAGGGCGTTATTTGCTCCAGACTGGATTCTATCCAGCCACTCTCGCTCTTCCTGGATATGGAGTCTAAATATGTCAGCCCACTTGCCTACCGTTAGTAGATCTTTGGGTTCGACCCTCGCCCTTTGGAGCACTAGAATAACAGGACAGTTGGTTGGAGCCACAGGTAGGTCGATGAGTGCCTTGCCCTGGGTGCTGTCAAACTTCTGGTAGAGTATCCGAGTCAGGAGTTCTTTTGTACTACGAGCTGGCGCTCCTTCCTCTATGGCGGCCAGTATCTCCGCATGAGACGGAGGTGTGACCTTGGCTCGCTCGTGGATAATGTTGATGTCATGAAGCAGTCCTCGGATCCTGTCACAGTGGGACAGTGCACGCCGTGGCTGTGGTGCCACCTTGTCCTGCTGCCTATAGACAATCTGCTGGAGAACTTTACCAAACATGGCAGCCATTTAAAACCTCTATATACCCAGACCTTAAACATGCTGCAGTATGTGCAACATCCAGATGGGGCCATTGAACCCGCGACATCGCACTGCACTTGATCCTCGGAAGGACTGCCTGATGGTCATTCGACCCAGTATACACGATGAGAACCCGTTGTCCGCTGATGGGAAGTACATTGACTTTGCAATCTCGGCACAGATCCACGAGATCAAGAGCATGACACTCCAGTTCAAGCTTCAAAGCACAATAGAACAGACGGTAGAGCTCCCACAGGTTCTGAATAGGTGGAAGATCGTGCAGAGCAACAGCACCGTGGACATCAACTATGTGAACGATGAGTACCGAGTCCTTGGTCCGCTGGCTCATGGACCAACCTTCTATGCGAAGGGAAAGGGGTACTACGCTGTGGGGTGCAATGAGGGGTTCACAGAATTCAAACTACGGGCAGGTGTCGAGAAGCCTGTGGAGGTTCCACTCTTAACCCTCCCCGAGAAAACACACATGAATCCGGCTGCCATGTAGGATAGGCTGTTCCTCCGGGTGTACACTGAGCAGCTCGCAGATGCGACGATGAATGCTCCAAGATTTCATGTCTGGCATGACGAGAATGACCAGGAGCTGAAGCAAACGGGTTCCAAACAGCGGATCGTGCATGTGGAGCGAGAACACCAGCAGCTCCAAGCCACAGCTAACCAACGGCTAGAGCTGACATTGCATCGTGGTGCATCGGACTGTGTCGCTGTTGCGGTCCTGGTTCAGAAGGGAGGAGCCATCCAGCAGGTGGATAAGCTAGACGACTTCAAGCTTGTGGTTGCTGGGTCCAATGTTCTTGGTGAGGTATGCGAGCTGGCTGATTGCCAACTCTACAGACAGAAAACTAAGTCATATGCACTTTTGTGCCTAACCAGTGGAAGCGACAACCTCGAGTCGGCACTCGAGGGCCGTCACCACCTTGGGGGCAGGGACATCCCACCTAATCAGGGCAACCGGCTCAGTTCAACATCGGAAACCTCATAGCTGGGACTCGCTCATTAGGTGTGACGGTACTTTACTTTGACTATGCTAAGGTATGTGTGTCGAACACATCAGGTATTCAGCTTGAGCGTGCGTAGAGCATGACTCCTGTCGTCACAGCTGCAGCTGCCACCACTACTATAAGCTCTGCTGTCTTCTGACCTGTCAATGCTTCATAGTCGAGCGTTGGCTCAGATATCTTTACAGCCTCATAGTACTAATCGAGACTCTCATCTGCCTCTTTGATGCTCTGGTTGGCCTGAGCTCGAAGTTGTCATCGGTGTGCCTCCCTCTGGCGCATATGCTCGAGTGCTTTGCTGTACTCAAACTTCACCTTAGACAGCTTCTCCATCACCTGGTTATGACGCTCACGCTCGACCTCTGCCGCCTTCTTGTCGGCGAAGCTGAGTCCCCAGTTCGCTAAGGCAAACACGCCCGCATTCAAGATTGCGGATGCCATGCTATAGACTACAGTTTAAAGCTACTATATAGCTGCCCCAGCGACGGATCCCCAGAGCGATGTATGAACCAGAGGCTGATCCAGTCGAGGATATAGATGACGAGGACTATGAGGAGGATTATGATGCAGACTATGATGTCGGTGGTGAGTATGATGATGTAGAGCCTGAATCCCGCAAGCTAGTACACAGAGCGAAAGGAATCTATCGCACTTACGTAAAAGGTTCTATCGGGCCGCTGGCAGCAGTTGGGGCTCTGATATGCTCTGTTCACAACGAAGGCTGGCGCGACGGTCCGCAAGATCGCCAACAATGTTCTCCATGGTGTGGAGAAGATTTCTGAAGCCAAAGCAGCCATCGCCTCAGGAGTAGGTGCGTTCTTCGGAGTCGCAGGCCCTTGGCTACCGTACGTTGCCATAGCGCTCGTGGCCATCTAAGCTGTACTATATAAGGATGGCGTCTCTGTATGACCTGGTCAAGTCCCTTAACTTCTGAGGGTTGATCGATAAACTACCGTTCAGTGAGGATCCAGCAGAGATTAGATGCCAGTGTACAGAGGTGTTTGAGGTCTTCAGTGATGGTCGAATGAATGACGGCCGTCTGTTCGTCTTCTTAGAGTTCACGCAGGCCGTGCGTGACAGGACGGGAGTGGACGTCAGTGATGAAATCCGGGAGTTTATCAACCGTCTTTCTTGAGGAACTCTACTATCAGCCTGGTGGATATTACCATGAGCCCCCTCAACTACTCGAGTTTGCACGTTTCAAGGGCCTCAACTTCACATTGGAGACACTTAGCCAGCGGCTCAGCCACCAGGCGATGCAGCTGATATACAGACCTCGTCCACGGCACATCAAGCATGCCCATTTCGAGGAAACTGTCCCGAACAGAGTTCACCAGGCAGATGTTCTATTCCTTCCACACGACTCGGTTGGTCATAAGACCTACAAGTATGCCCTCACCATCGTCGATGTCGCCAGCAGGTACAAAGCGGCAGTACCGCTCACTGACAAGTCAGCTGGCCAGGTGGCCCAGGAATTCCAGGGTGTCTACGAGGCTTCGGAAAATCCCCTCCAGTGGCCGAAATTGTTGCAAGTGGATGAGGGTAAGGAGTTCAGAGGTGAGACTGCAGCCCTCATGCGGAAACACAGTGTGGCAGTTAGGCGAGGCGAGGTAGGGCATCACCATGCCCAGGCTATCGTTGAGCGGTGGAATCGGACACTGGCAGAGAGACTGTTCCCACACCAATACGCCCAGGAAATGGCCGCGCCGAGTGAACGTTCTAGAGTATGGGTGAGAGGGCTGCCTGCTTTGGTGGAGATCCAATGCCGAGGTTACTAGGCTAATCGGGAAGAAGCCGGTAGAGGCTATCAGACACTCTGCTGGTCACAGTTCTAGAGGAGCGAACAAGGGAGAGGAGTGCCTACCACCTGATGCCTGGTGAGCTGGAAGGTGGTCGACGGCGTGCAACAGATCCTAACTGGTCGATAGATGGTCACAGGCTTGACAGGTATGTGGAGGCGGAGGGGCCGCCTACACTTTACTACCTGGCACGCCAGCACAGAGTACCTAGGTGACCATTTGTCGTAGAAGAGCTTCAGCTAGTCCCTGCAGACACACAGCTACAACCACCTAGGGTGCTAACATGATACTCGATGGGCTGAGTATGGACACCATCTGGCAGCACATGGCGCTTATCATAGTAAGTGGAGTCCGAGTTTTTCCTGCTCATACATCACCATACCCTGGTTGCGCATGTGTAGGCCTCGGTTTTAAGCTCTGTCCACCCCGCCATGTAGGGCACTGTAGAACCTCTGCCAAGAGACCTCATTCTGCCGCTTTGACATTCCCTTAGCCGAGCCCTTACTTGCAGCTGTGCTCTCCACGTAGTAGTATTTGGAGCAGAGAGCGATACCACGCGAGCCTTCGAACTCGAGCTTGAACAGCCCGGAGTCCGTCCAGACCATTTGTCCCAAGCTAGCCAGTCCCGCTTATGAGCCTGGTACTCTGCTCGCATCTCAGGGTGAATGACGTCGTCGAGGTTGGAAGCCTGCTATAGCGATATACGCGGAGACAGTGTCCATCTGCAGGTACTCAAAGCTGTCACGAGCTACGTAGCGATCGAGGAAGTCGTAGAACTCCAGCATTCGCAGCTTCGCGAGCTCATAAACGGCAATCCCCACCTGGAAGGGCCTTCGAATAGTGATTCTCGGCATGCGACTCTGGAGCTCGTATGACCCACCGATCTCCCTCGAGATCTTCGAACCATGCAATATGCAGGGCTTTGTCTACTACGCGTTCATCCTTCCTGAAGCTGGTGTTACTATGACGTTCTAGGGCCTCGATCAGCTTCCCGTAGGCACCGTTGTCGAGGAGTTTGAAGAGATCTGCCCAGAGCACTTTGCTCTTATCTACATCTCCCGAGCGCTGGGCCTCCGTAACATTCTCCACAAACCACTAAAATGGGCGCTTGGCCTCATAGTCTATGGTGCGGTATACAGCAGTGATCTCCAGGCCATGGGTTATATACCACTTGAGTGTCGGTGCGTACAGCAGCCGCTTCTGGCCAGAGAGAGCACCGACCACCTTCTGGGTGGTGGGACGCTTCCTCCCTGCTCACCCTAGATATGCCAGCATCTCAGAAGAGATTGCCTCTACCGGGAACTCACGGTTATAGAAGAGGCATTTCCTCGAACTTTGCCGACAGAGTCTTAGGAACCTCTATATCCACCTCAGCAAACCCAAACCAGCTGTCTGTTAGGAGAGCCTCCTTAAAGCTAGCTACACCACTGGCACCGGACCAATGGAGCACTGTCTCCTTACCACATGGCATCTCTTTGGCCATCGTTGACAGGTACAGAGCATTTGCGTTGCAGCCGAGCAGACGCTGGCAGACACGCTCACTCTGGCGGATTCGAGTCAAACCGGCCTCGTGGTATCTGGTGAACATGATACTGGGACCTCCAACAACAGCACCCTTCAGCATCTCGTAGGCTTCCTTGCCCGGTGGATAGAGGCTAACATCCGGCATGTGCGGAGCGGTTCCACGTAGGAGGTACGTCCAGGTTGTTGTAGTATCGCAGCCAGTCGGCGAATGTCCGCATTCCATGCTCGCTGAATGTCTGGTTACACTGTTCCCACTCTGATCGCGTCAAGAGGTAGCCACCCTTGAGCTTAGATGTCCATGCTGAGTAGTCAGGAAGCCCTGGATAGTTGAGCTTCTCATGTGTGTCAAACCATTCATACGGGAACCAGCTCTTCTGGTGTACACCCGTAAGCTTTGACCCGTACCTCGTACGAGACTCCTGGGCCGAGGTAATTCAGCACATCGAGAAACCGCAGCTCAGGTGTTATGAGCAACATGATCTGACTAGCCATCTTGGCGACTTTCACTGTACCTATACTGTCAGTCAGCTCATCGACAAAGTACTTCTTGATGAGGTTCCGGTCATACCGCCCAGAGTTGAACCCCAGTACAGGCACTTAGTCACACCACTCGTTGATCAGTCGCTGCTGTTGTTTTGGGAGCTTGCCCAGGTCTGTCGGTATGTACTGTGCCCTAACCCTTGTCCAGATTAGATATGCTCGCTGTTGGATCTCCAGCATGAACTCTCTGATCAGTTCTTTGGGGTCAGGATTGCAGAGGTGAGTGGGCTCACTCGTGGCGCCATCTAAGGAGCAGCCAACTGACACAGAGATAGGTATGTGAGTACTCTCGATCGTGAGAGTCTAAGTAGGATGAGTCTTGATACCATCTAGGAGTGCTTTGAAGTCGTAAACTAGTGTGGGTATGGGACAGTCCGAACTCGTTTAGGGACACTTGGACAGCGTTTTATACAGCACTCCCATTGTACCACAAACGTGCATCCAGATGCTCTCAGCTTCTCCTCTCTCAGGACTGTCTTGCGGTATCTTTGTTCGGCATCCTCACCTCGCTGGTGTTGTGGACACCCGTGCTAGTAACAGCCATGGACCATAACCATCTACGGGAGCACCCTCGATCCAACGCTTGCCACCGTGCCCACACTCTACATGGTGTATGTGTACGCCTCTGTTTCTCGACTCATACTCGATCCAACGGGTAGCCGCTGAACTGGATGGTTGGGGCGATAGACGGCTTTCTCATACGCAGACTGTGGCGCCTCAACCTTCTCGCCAGGACACACGATTGTTGTTTTGCCGCCTGTGCAGCGTGGCGTTGAAGATGGCATGCCTGTGTAAACCTCTGCTGACAGTGACTGCAGACTAGTGTATGTGCCAGCTTGGAGATGTTCTTGATGTAGAAGTCATGGTGGTCCCACACTCCGATGATCATGGTGTCACGGTAGTGAGCCGCATGCCTGATCAAGTGCCAGGTGCCCTCTTCAGTTGGTTCATACACACGAATCCCGATCTTGGCGAAGAACTCTACCTTGTCCAGCGAGGTCTTGCGGACATCAGGTACTGTCACTGTCTTGCCGTAAAACTGTGTGGCAAGCTCTCGTGCAGGAGCTGTACTTCTATCAGCTCTCGCTCCTTGGTGGACTGCTAGACATCTCCAGAGACACATGTTGTCCCTGTAGGTGTCGAGGGCAGTCATACTCTTCTGTCGTAGCCAGTCTGGGAGAGGGCCTGTCCCAAGCAGAGGTTGGTGGTCGATGACAGCCCTGACCTCAACGTTGATTGATCGAACAAAAGCCCACTTGGTGTTGGATCGACCGATATTGTCTGCCACCCAGTCCTGAGCTGCTCCTATCGTGTTCAGCCACGGGCTCCCTGGAGCATTCTTGTGGAAGAGCATCACCCTACCGTCTTCGTTGTTATGGATGCGATAGGCATGGGTGTAGCGGAGGTAGAAGGCATTCTGGACAGTCTGCTGGATCTTTTGCATGATCTGGCCTGTGAGGTCTCTTTCTAGACCTCTGAAGAATGTCCAGCGTACTGACCAGCGTCCTCTATCCTGTCTCCCTTTCGCCGAGACACTGGTTGAGAATGTGTTCGCCTTCTCACCTCATGCTCCGGGCTAAGGTTTCAGACCTCGGCCCCCTCATCACTCGCTTAGTGATCCTGCGTAGGGGAGGTAAGCGCTCCAGTGGATAGTACGCCATCCGCCTCGCTACAGTCTTGGCTCGCAAGCTAGCAGTCACCTCCTCGTCCAACTGACGAAGCTCACGTATCCGCTGTGCTTTCTTGTGGGGATCATCTTTGGTAAGCGCTGGGAACCTTCCTGTCTTCATTGCTCGGGAGTCGCTTCTGCAACTCCTCGGCACGGGCCTGTCCGATCATCTGGAGCAGGTTGGCTTTCTTGACCTTAGAGTAGCCTATAAGGCCGAATTGCTTTGCAATAGCGTGAAGCTGTGCAACAGTAATCATGGTGTATATCACTGTGGACACCTATCTCTAAATGGGCATTCAGACCCTATTATGTGTGGTTGATCACAAGGTGATCAGACGTGTATATCACTGTGGATGCTTGTCTCTAAATGGGCATTCAGACCCTATTATGTGTGGTTGATCACAAGGCGATCAGTGGTGTATATCACTGTGGATGCTTGTCTCTAAATGGGCGTTCAGACCCTATTATGTGTGGTTGATCACAAGGCGATCAGTGGTGTATATCACTGTGGATGCTTGTCTCTAAATGGGCGTTCAGACCCATTATGTGTGGTAGTAGTAGGGTCGGGATGATACTACCTCCCTCAACTGGCAGCCGTTCGGCGATCCGTGGTGGCCCCCACCGCCCTCTCAATCCCTGGGGGGCCTCCATCTAGAGGCATCAACCAACCACCTGTCTCAACAACCCTGGGGGCCTCCATCTAGAGGCATACACCAACCACATGTCTCCACAACCTATGCCCCAGGGATTGAGAGGGCGGTGGGGGGCCACGGATCGCCGAACGGCGGCCAGTTGAGGGAGGTGGTATCATTTTAATCCCAACTCTACTACTCCACTTGATAGTAGGAAGGTTTGGGCATTTTAACTTTTTACTCTCCATTGCTATTACTATCCTCTTCCCTTCCATACTCTTGTCTTGAGGACGCAGGCACAACCATGGGTGGTGCGGGGTACTGGGTAGCGGTGGGTGGTCGAGTTGGTGACACGTGAGGACATTTATGTCTTGGTGGGTTCACGTTTCTGTTAAATTTATGCCCAAGTACATCATCTGAGCTGGGCCCTATGTACAGTTTCAACCGGTCAAAATGTACTATGCTGGTAACACCATCTTGTATGACATACACCTGACCAGTAGTTATCTTTGGCTCATCGACAGATAATGTCATGGCTGTGTAGGTGGTTGTTATGTTGGATTCAGTTCATCACGCACAAAGAGGCCTCACAAAACACAAAAAAAAAATACCAACCCATGACTGCGTTTCTCATAGCTCGACACAATTAATAGCTTTTAACCTTGCGAAATATCATAACCCGTTGTAGTTTGAAATATGCAAATTTATATAATTTCATACAATGGTCATAGCTTTAATACTTTTAACACAGACCTCCTGGCGTCTCATTGGCAAGTTGTTGAATATTTTGAAACAAATTAGAGTGGAACCTGTTGTTTCCCAACAGTTTCCAGTCAAATTAGTTTCAAAATATTAACAGCACATCTATCATTACCTTATAGATAATGGGTTGGAGATTGTCTTCTAGATTCAAAGGGTTAACAATTTGCATAGGTATACATCCTAACCTGCTAAAGAGACCACCTACCAATTGGTGCAAAATGTTGCTGGGACTTCAGCCCTTTACTGATCAAATTTAGTAAAGAAGATCTAAATGTTTGCTTATTTAATGCTCATTTGAAAGATAAGAGGCTATTTATTGAAAATTTATCACTGGAATGACTTAGCTTGGTTAAAACTTATTAAGCCAGGCATTCTAGTGGTAAATTTTCCTAAATAGACTCCTTTTGGCCACTACAGAGGACCATTTTGGTCGGCGTGACCATTAAATGGGTAAGACAGTTTGTCAAAGAACATCAATGTAATTGCGGACATGATTAACCCTCTAACACGCAAATTTGTTCAAGAAAATACAAATATTCATTTGCAGCCCAAGAAGACTATTTTTCAAGATTTACCACTGGAATGACTGGCTTGGATATCGAGCCAGTCATTCCAATAGTAAATTTCAAAAATATTCTTATCTTGGTCTGCAAATCGCCATTTCTCAAGACCACTGCAGAAGCTGTTTTTGGCCGATATGAGTGTTAAAGGGTTAACCGTTAACCTGTCTTTAATAATACATTTTTAGTGCGCCTTAAGATGGTCGATTGTAAAAGTTAAGTTTGACTCTCCTAATAGGTGTAACTTGACAGCTACATAAAGGCTTGTTCTAACAGCTAACTTCTGTAGCATGACGTAGTTATCTGGCCATAAACATCGAGAAAAACAACTCACATAGAGAGTTTGATTTGATTTTAATCAGTCAACAACATTAAATATAAACTATATATTAATAAGAGATGTAAATACATGTACTATAAATAGACTATCATTAAAAACCTGGATTACAATCAAATGTAAAGATATACATTATACAAGAAAAATAACATGAGATATTACAACGAGAAGCCCAAGGGGCCTGTGTCGCTCACCTGAAATATAAGTATTTGAATAATTACATGGACTGCATCCCACGTGTCGAACTCTTTAGTTATTCCGTATATCACACACCATGTGAAATAAGGGTTTCTTAAAATAGTATACCACCTTGATAAATCAAACATGTTAAATGTCTACTGAAAAACTCTAACATTCTTCTAATGCCTGAAAAGGAGACAAATCACACAGAAATAAACTAAGTGCAAACCATGTAAATGTAGGGAAAAACTTTTTAAATCGTGTTAATTTTTTTTATAAACTGAAGACACTGATGACATAGAACAAATCTGTAAAGTTTTGTTTAGATTGGATAAGCCTGTGATAAAATAAAAGATCATTGAAAAACTTTAACATTCTTCTAAATCGTGACGTGTCCACAATTAAGTCTAAACCACGTAAAAATATGTAAACAATTTGAAAATCATTTTCCTCATGATGAAATCTGGATACAATTATGACAAATATTCATTGAATAACTTTAACATTTACCTAATTCTTGTTGCAAAGTAAGTGAAGGCCAAACCCCCTAAAAATATGGAACAAATTTGAAAATCATGTCACTTACGAAGAAGACTAGATGCAATGATGGCATAGACCAAATCTGTAGTTTTATTACGATCAGATAAGTCCTTGATGAATTAAATGTCTAATGAAAAACTTTTAACATTTACCTAGTTCTTGGTGCAAGATAAGCGAACTCCAAACCGTGTAAAAATATGTAAAAAATTTGAACATCATTTCACGTATGATGGAGACTAGATGCAATGATGGTATAGATCAAATCTGTAAAGTTTTATGTAGATCAGATATGTCCTTTATTAACTAAATCTTCGATTGAAAAAGCTTAACATTTACCTAACTCTTGGCGCACGTCGAATGCCACACATTGAATGTCATTTGGATCCACTTTGCTATGTGCTCAACAATAAACTAAGTCAAAACTACATAAAAGAATTAAAAAATCCTTGAAAATTACTTTCTTTATGAAGCAGGCCGGATGCAATTATAGAATTCCAACAAAGCATAGAAGAACTCTGTAAAGTTTTCTTGAGATCGGATAAGCCCTGGTTGAATTAAATGTACATTCAAAGTCCCATCCTTGTAAAAGTATGGAAAAAACGTTCAATTCTTTTAATTATGATGTAGACTGTAGGTTTATTAAGATTGACTAAGCCCTGGATAATTTAATGTACATTTAAAAACTAAGATTTATCTAATTCTGTCTGCACACCATTTGGATCACTATAGCGGGCCATCCTATGCTTTGCACAGGGCTGGACAACAAATGAGCCAGTCATTCCAATAATAAAATTTCAAAAATAGTCTCTTGGCCTGCAAATGGATATTTACTAAGCAAATATTTAGATTTTCTTGGCCAAATTTAGCCATTCAAGGGTTAAAATAACTTCAACATGATGCATAATTAAGCCTGAGTAATGTGCGCAGCTAAACCGAGAGCACCTCTTATGGAAATTTTTTGGGGATGACTGTATTAGGTAAACTATGGCCCGATGTCGGCAGCCTGCATTGGCTGGACTATGTCTGGATATGAAATGGTTAAGTGGTACATCCAGAGAAATCATTTTTGTGAAAACTAGGTTATGCAAATTGGCTACCATGTTCTCCTGAAGATACTCAGTTCTGCTACTAGCCTTGAGGACCTTCGATATTTTCACATTAATCAGCCAAGCTGTTTCCATGATCTTTAAAGTGTTTCTGAAAATAGTAAAAAAATCCAAGAATGCCACTGACAAAATCAACCAATCAGCTTCATTTAAACAACCTAATTGGCAAATCACATCCAAAGTAAAAAACTAAAAAATCAGCAGGCCACACAACCTATATATTGTTAATTTGGCTGTTAAAATACAACTAACAGAAATTAAATTTTAATTGGTTAATGTCAGTCTATTTCTCTCGGACAAGCTTGAATGGCCATTAGGGCCAGAATCTTGGGTTGATTTTTGGTTGAATTTGGTCCTTGAGAAGTCGTTTAACGGAAACAGTTGGACAACAGACAGATGATGGACACTCCCCATGGCATATGCTCGCGTGACCTTTCAAGCCATGTAAGCTAATGGTATTATGCAAATATCCCTTTTCATGCAGAATTACAAGAAGTCAACTTTCAAGAAAACTAAACCAATACAAAACAATCTGAGAATTCTAGTCATTTGACAGAAAGTTATTTGGTGCCTAAACCCAAATGTGAGAAAAATGTATATACATGTAGAAAGGAAGTGATGTAATGCTCTAAATCCAGAAACTATCTGAAGTTTATGATTGCTATACATGATTCATGAAAACTGTTGAATATTTTGACAATACTATAACTGGAAACAATTTACCTACCATAGGTAGCAATGGCCACAGTTAAATTAATTTCATAAAGAGTACATTGTATGTCGTCTGTAGTGATGAAAAGGTTTATAAGATTATTAATGTGCATCCTAAATTACATGACAAGTACATACAAATGTAGAATACTATTGCATCGCATCAACAGATCTACACTAGACACGTGGCTCAGTATTGCAGTAGGCAATGTGTTTCCACTAGATACAACATACCATGGTACACTTGCCTTCATACTGGCCACGTGTGACAAGTGAAACAACTATTCAACAGAATAGGTTTTATATTGTAAAGAGTATAGTTTTCAGGGCTTTGTTGGTGAAAGGATGAGTAGTAGCAACTTGAGCAGATAAAGTAAAGTTATAATATTTCCAACACTATGCACAATTTCTATTAACGAATACAATGACATAATATTACAGCATAATGACATGACAAGCATACTAGAAATGTTGCCATGTAAACCATCTCATATAATTGCATTGTAAACATGGATGTCAAGCGCTATATAGACATGTCTAGAAAACACAGACAACTGATTTGTTTATCAACCCTTTAACGGTCAAAGTTTGTCAAGAAAAGATAAATCTTTGTTTAGTGACTGTCCATTTGCAGGCTACGAATACTATTTGTCGACTAATTTACTACTGGAATGACGGACTTGGTTATCTAGACAGTCATTTCAGTCACAAATAGTCCTCTTTGTGTCTGGAAACTGATATTCTTCATCAAGATTGCTTTGGATGAATTGATAATTAATCGGATAAATTGCACCAAAAATAGATATTTGCTAAAAAATAATCATTTAACCCGTAGCACACGGATGTCACTATTCCATCTTTTACGGTGTTCTACGACAGCACCATCTTCCACAAAATTTGTTGAAAAATAAATGCCAGTTCATCTGTTACTTTAATTTGAAAATTTAAAATTTTGACATCAGAGTGGTAAGGGTTAATAAAACAAGGGTCGTTCATATAATGTTCTGTGACAAACATATATGTATGTCATTTACATCGCTGTCTGAGACTTAACAATGAGTTAACCACATAGCTCAACAAGGTGTGAATTAATGATAAGCTGATATGTTATGCAAAATATCTGAGTCTACTAGTTTACGCAGTATTTACACTGACTGGCAATAAGCTCTCACATTGTCACACTCATTAACCATTTCATTAGGAGGTGACAAATGACTCAATTTAAAGTTTTTAATTAAAAGTTGTTGCTATCTATGGTAGAAACACTTATACTCAAATTGTTTTCCATGGGAGTTAGATTAGATATGTGACCATGTCATATAGAGACCAATATAGTACGTAAAAATGGTGTAGGCCTACTGAGGCATTTGCAGTAAGCAACTATATATTAACACTGCCATGATTGATGAGGTATCGCAAAATATTTAAAAATTAACAGCTGACATACATGTAAAGGATAAATCTAGAAGCTGTTACTAGGTTTGAGCATAAACCTAGAGATACAGTAAACTATGACATCTCTGCTTGCCTGACATTATTAACTACCACACAGGAGGCAATGCGTGCAGAGTGCAGACATTATGCAATGTTTGAAAAACATGAATTTAGTATATTGTAATTACAAATCCCATCCACATCCACCCTATACCACAATCAAAATACCCTTTTGATAGAATACTGTTTATCATGCAGAAACAAGTTTTATCTTTAGAAATTATGATGTTTACCTTTTGATCCACAAAAACGACAGGTTTCTACGATATGTCAAGGGAGAGCCTAAACTAAATACGACAGAAATCCTGTTGCTAGATCTTTATTTAACCCTTTAATGGTCATGCCGGCCAAAACTGGCATCTGTCATGGTATTGTGGAATGACCATTTACAGGCCAAGAAAATATGATTTTTGAAAATTTACCACTGGAATGACTGGCTCGGTTATGGAACCAGTCATTCCTGTGGTTAATTTTCCAAAATCATATTCTCTTAGCTTGTAAATTAACATTCAACAGGCAGATATTCATATTTTGTTGACTAAATTTGA
Organism: Chaetoderma sp. LZ-2023a; assembly: GCA_034401795.1. Taxonomy (NCBI): domain Eukaryota; kingdom Metazoa; phylum Mollusca; class Caudofoveata; order Chaetodermatida; family Chaetodermatidae; genus Chaetoderma; species Chaetoderma sp. LZ-2023a. The sequence goes on from CM067372.1 coordinate 50,282,189, forward strand.
CCATTAAAAGGTTAATGCATGGAAATTAATATTCTATTTTCTCAAATTTAGTGATTTTAAAATTCAACAATAAACTTTAGACCACAAAAACACAATGCTTCTTCATCTAGTCAAGCAGGAGCACATAGCAAACAAAGATGTTTGGCGAGATGTACGTTATCATGCAGGCAGAAATGTAAGCAATGGCAACACCGACTATGCGACCTCCCCAATACGCTACGCTTCTTTCTCACACAGAGGAGAAGCAGTATACCAAATGTTATGAGTATTAAAACAATTTATCAAAAGTGGGGCACAAATTCTATCTCAAAGCAATATCCTATTGATCGCTAAGCCAAAGAATAATATGATGCTTCATCAAGCTAAGGGGAAAAGCAAAATATTAATTTGAAATTATGTTGAAATCTGTTTGATAGAATATGGATTTTGCAGGAAAAAATGTATATAAAGTTGTCAGTTAACCAGCTTACTACTATCATTTACTGATAGCTCAGACAGGTTTAACTCTTACTACTCTGATGTCAATATTCTATCTTTTGCTACGACAGCAACATCTTCCACCAAATTTATTGAAAAATTAACACCAGTTCATATTTTAATTTAATCTAAAATTATACAATTTTGATGTCAGAATTGTAAGGGTTAAAAGTTATTAAACCGTATTGTAATGAGAAGTCTATGGAAATTTAGATAGAAGGGTTAATGCCATGAAGAATTTGTCTGCCAAGTTTGAGGTGAATTTATCATTCATATATATATATATATACAAGCAAATATGCCATCATTGTTGCTGAATAAAGTATGAAGAGATGCTTAAGTATTCATGAGTGTATAAGCTCACATAGATGAGACAAACAGTAGCACAATATAATAGAGCACATTACTAACCCTTAAGTACCAGAACTATTCAAGGATTGCCAGGTTCCTTTGAATATATTGCCACAGCTAACTATACCTTAAAGAAGCTTGCTTTAAACTAGATGCCCGTCTTTGCATGTCGAGCCCTCAGAACATTTTTTAACACTTTAACCTTCTATGTTATAAGTGCAACCCACACAGCATTTGGATCATTATGTCGAGCAATTCTCTGCCTCTCATAGGCCTCAACAAAAACTATCCATTAAAAACATTAACTTAAAAAAGTTAAAAGTACAAACATTGTATAGATATATAAAGTTCTTAAAAATGATAATTCAATAAAACAAAGACAAATTGCATGTATATGTAAGATGCAATAAAAGTGTAAAGATCTCTTGAAATCATATTAGGCCTTGTTAGGTTAAATGCCCATTGAAACAATAATTAACATGGAACAAGAAACAGTGGTCCTTTAAAATAAATGGCCAAGCAGACAAAGTACTCATGTGGACTAGACTGAATCAGCGCAATGTATAATAAAATATAAAGTAACTTCAAGGAAAATCATACCAGTAGAGTAGAATGGTCTATATTTTGGTCATGAAAAACCGGCCATGAAAAGACAGTTATTTAAAAGATATACCACTGAAATAACCGGCTCGGGTATCAAGCAAGTCATCCCAATAGTACAAATTTTAAATTACAAGCTGGTCTATAAATTGACACTCAATTAAGACCAATGTAGAGGCTGGTTTTGTACGTCGTAACCATTAACCCTGCTGTGGCAAAAGCGCTTCCGTTTAATGGTCAAGAAATTATTCTCATGGCCTGCCAATTCATCTTTCCAGAGTACCCACCCATCATATGACGTCATAATGAACTGTGTGATGTGTAGAATGACATAATAATGAATGACGTCATGAATGATGTCGATAAGTACATCACGAACGCATATTTGAAGACTGTCTATGCATTGTTGTACAAATTGTTTGCTTTTACCATTTAACAAATATTCTGTTGACTATTTTGAAACTAATTTGACTGGGCGCTGTTGCTGCCATAGGCAGCAACAGCACCCAGTCAAATTAGTCACAAAATATTCAACAGCTTCCCTGTATAATTTTCAGGAAAATGATAGCTAGGACATTTGGGGATCGATCAATCCCAACACGGCGAGGTGTAGGGGAGCTTAGCTAGTGATGGGCGGGGCATTATTAAAAATGGAAAGGACCATTGATATGCATTAAGATTGGCCAGCCTAACCATCAAAGGGGTGATTATGGTAAAGAAAACACACAGGCCTACAAGTCACCATCATCAAAAATATAGGACGAAATATATGAGCAAAATTTTAAAAACATAAGAGGAATATTGGAATTTGTATGACAATAATATAGGAAAATACAGGAATTTCCGAACCTAAAATGCTTCATTATCTTGATTTAGTGTCTTACTTGTTAATTCCATACCTGTAAAATAGGCTAGCAATCTAAATTTATACACTGTAACTCTTGGCGACAGGCAATGCTTTAATTCTAGACCATTCCGCCAGCATCTTGAGAAGAGAGACCATACTTTGGCACATATCATTCTCATTAATAGAATGCTGTGGTACCTTGGTCCTCAAAATATTGCCTATCATCAAAAGTCATTGTGATCTCCGTACATTCTGAAATGACATTTAACACAAAAAATTATTTCTTTCTGTAAATAATTTTAAAAATATAGGAAATATAGGTTTTGGCCCTAACATAGGAATTGCTACAGAAATGTAGGAAATATAGGAGTCACTTGTAGGCCTGAATTCAAGCTTTTCTTTAGCTAGGGCTCATTTGCATGACCAGATAAGACTATTTTTGACAATTTACCACTGGATTTACTGGTTCACTTAATGAGCCAGTCATTCCAGTGATGACTTTTAAAAAATAGTCTTCAATTGCTGGCATAGCCAGTCAGATATTTATCAGTCATATACGATCATATATGCCAAATCAAGTTGCTTAAGAAAAATAGCTCTGTGATAAAGGTTGTTCGTAAATATACAGTAAAATGGTTTTACTGTATAATTCATTGCAATATTTGTCTGGTATTTTACCAGTACATAACTATATTGCAGTACTTAGAAAGAATTACATAACTGAAAGAATCTTGTTGAATGTAAATTTGTTTCACTAAAATAGTAAGTAGCCCTCCTCTCTGGTAGTTAAGTAACTTGTCATGTGATCATACCAGTTGAACACAAAAATTTACTCAACGAGAAAAAAGTTCACACGGAATAGATCAGTCGAATATGGCAAATGTCACAATGAAATTATTTAAATTAGTTTCGAAATATTCACAGCTTATTTGTATGGTTGCTTTTATACCACACTGATGAACAAGATTGTAACTACATGCAACAGAGTGTATATGCTGCCGAGGTGGACGGTCAATGTTTTTCCCGATTGGTTGAAAAGTAAATCATGAAAACCTTTACAGACTGAACAAATACATCAGCATTGAACTATTAAAAACAGATTAACTTTCGTTGATGGCATGATGAACTTATCTGCGACATAATCATTACGTCATAAATGATTCTATTTGGCCCTCCTTAAATCTTAATAGTCTGACACATATGAATTGTATGTCTCTACTATTTAATAAACATGCTGTTGAATATTGTGAAACTAATTTGATTGGACGCTGTTGCTGCCATAGCGCCCAGTCAAATTACTTCCAAAATATTCGATAGCTTACCTGTAGTTTTTTGGAAATTGATAGTCAGGGAATTCAGATATCGATCGATCCCAACACGAGCGTCGTGTGGGTGGAGCTTAGCTAGAAATGGGCGGGTCATAGCTAAAAATGGAAAGGTCCATCCAAGCTTGCCCTTTGAAAACCAACTGCAGCTGCGAACACTTGCAAGCATGAAAACTGCACATAGCATACTACAAGCATGTTCTGATCTGCACTAGTCCTTAAGACAACTATGGAGGAATTCAATTTTAACCATGCCACGCACATCTCTAGCTAAGCTTCACCTACACTTCGCTCATGTTGGGATTGATCGATCCATGAAACTATCAATTTCCAGAGAACCAGACAGGTAAGCTGTTGAATATTTTGAGACTATTTTGAATGGGTGTTGTTGATAGCAGTAACACCGCCCAGATAAATTACTTAGTTTCAAAATATTCAACAGAATGTCTATTAAATAATGAATACATACCATTCATACAACAGTGCTTAGTCCGTCATCAACACACTTTTCCCATACTGACGTCATTACGTCGGGATTCCCCTAAATCAACGCTCAGAGCAAAACTGCTGGCTGGTAACACTGTCAACAATCAACTCAAGCCTTAAGTTACAATTGCACTAAAATACACCGCAATTTAAAACGTTCCTATGATAAACTAAAATTATAAGTCATACATCATTGGAAAGCTCATTTAATTGTCTAAACATTAATACATTATTTTCTATATATTTGGAAAATTTTCACTGGGTTGTTTGCGTATATAAAATACACCATTATACCTAGATTCATTAAATCAAGTGAACAATAGGGGCTTTTTTAAAATCACAATAAACTGTACTAAATTTTAGAAAAATATAAAAACAAATACAGAAATGTATAGGAAATTGGGTTAGCGTTCCAATGATGTATGACTTCAATAATATTATGAAATTAGTTCTTCATATAAACTACTTAAAGTGCGTTGTATCGGATTCCAATAGTAAAGTAATGCTGTTTGCGCGTTGGCTATCGCCGTTACCAGCCAGAAGTGGTATGCGCAATGCATTCTGAAAATACGCTAATGTGGGAAAGGTCCGTGTTCGTGAAATTATCTGCTTCATTCAAGACATAATTGATTATGATGTCATCCGACACATCATGTAGTTGATTATGGCATCATATGACTGATGGATAAACTGGTCCATTAGTTTCAACTTGCATGGCACAATGCCATCGGTTCGCGATTATGAGATTTGATGGCCAATGCTTTTTGATTGGTGATTAGGCTAGGGCTAAGCAGGGCTTTACATTATATATATATATATATATATATATATATATATATATATATATATATATATATATATATATATATATATATATATATATATATATAATCTCACCTGAAACTCCTATATGATTTCTGTCCCTTGGTATAAATGGGAATTAAATTCGTTGATGTGTATACAGGCCTATTATATGTTAATTTCTATGTTTGTAACAGCACCTATAAAGTAGCAGAATTACACGTATAGTAATCATCAAACCCATATCTGAACTGACCTTTATTTAGTGAAATAGGACCTCACAACATGGACATCATCTTGCATCATGACTGCTTCTAAGTTGCTAAGCTGCATGCAGCTTGGCCCACTTGAGACATTTGCAAAAGTAGTTAAAAATGACTAGATAATCCTTGGTGTATAAACTGACGTGTCTAAATTAAATCACCTCATTTTTTGCTGTTCTTTGGATCGATGGCGATCAATTTCCCTTTGTCTGGCTGAAAGTTGCAAGCAAAGATTATAATTACAGTTTAGTGTTTGAGCAAATAAAGTCAAAGGTAACTGCACTATTGTCTAATGAAAATATGTCATCATAAAATAAAATAATTTAATCAAAAGCAGCACTTTGCACCAGAATCGCAGAAAATTTAATAATGTAAATATGGCATTTTATGATATCAAAGAGGAAAACAAATGGCAAAGTGCATATTAATTTAATATCTGCATACCCAATTATCAGCTAACGAGAAAAGTAACATTGATCAATGGGGGCAGCCATCCCTGACACACAGATGGCCAGACTGGGAGTGATCGCTATAGCTCAGCTGACTGATAAATCAGCTGAGCTAAAAAATGGAATTTTAATGACAGTAGCTAAGTAGTTGCTTCACAAATTAAGAGTAATAAGAGATTGCAAACTCCATTTTTTGTCACATCGTAAGTTTTTGCAGATTTTTTAGATCACCAACACGGTTGTAGTATTCTAGACTAATTAACCCTTATTTGTGTTAAAATTAAAGCTGAATCAGAGCAGATGTTTCTGAGAAATACATAAATCCATGATTTGATCTGATCCTGATCCAGGACACTCATACATGTATCAGCCAAAACAGCTTCTGCAGTGGTCTTGAGAAATGTCCATTTGCAGACCAAGGGAAGGCTATTTTTGAAAATTTATCACTGGAATGACTGGTTCGATAGCCGAGCCAGTCATTCCAGTGATAATTTTTCAAAAATAATCTCCTTTGTTAAGTGTGTGTTTGTCCAGATTTTCTCACGTAAATGGAAATTTTCAATGAGAAAATTGAAAATTTTTGGAATAAATTTGAGAGTTAAATGGTTAAGTGTGACTGACATTGGTCAGATAGAATGTCACACTTGTATTTATGAAGTAGCAATCCTCATTAGATCTTTTCAGCAACTTATAGGGCTATACTTACTGGTAGAATACTGAATGAGCAAGTAAGGTCATCTGACATGATCATGACGGCTGCTGCATTATCAAATTCACCACAGTAATTTGGTGCACTGAATAGTGTGACCAGCTACAACACACAACAAGAAAACAGACATCATTATGAGAAACACTCCAAAGCTGCAGTTTGTGAGGCGCTTAAAAATAATGCTATGTATTTCAAGCTGTAAGCAATTTGCTTGACTGCTCTAGTAGAGATTAGTTCAACGGCCAGTAATCTTTGTGAAATGCACACTGCTTAGAATCTAGCATTTTTTATACAGAGCAAACCTTTGTTGAGATATTTTAAGTTTGTTAAGGAATATAACTCTGGTGAGACGGACTTAGCTGCAATGCAATTCTGATTGATCTGTCATGACACAGTCGTAAACCACAAAAATTGGCGTAAATCCATTAACCCTTTCATGCTGAAGGCGGCCAAAACCGGCCTCTACAGTGCTGATGAGGAATGTCCAATTGCAGAAGAGAACACCATTTTGGAAAACTTACCACTGGAATGACTGGCTCGATAACCGGTAAATTGGTAAATTTTCTAAAATATTCTCTAGACCTGCAAATGGACATTCAATAAAGAAATATTTTAATTTTCTTGCCCAAATAGTCCTCTGTCTGATACTGTTGAGTGTGTCAGCTTCCATTACTCATCCCTCTGTTACTGTTGAGTGTGTCAGCTTCCATTACTCATCCCTCTGTTACTGTTGAGTGTGTCAGCTTCCATTACTCATCCCTCTGTTACTGTTGAGTGTGTCAGCTTTCATTACTCATCCCTCTGTTACTGTTGAGTGTGTCAGCTTTCATTACTCATCCCTCTGTTACTGTTGAGTGTGTCAGCTTCCATTACTCATCCCTGTTACTGTTGAGTGTGTCAGCTTCCATTACTCATCCCTCTGTTATTGTTGAGTGTGTCAGCTTCCATTACTCATCCCTCTGTTACCGTCGAGTGTGTCAGCTTCCATTACTCATCCCTCTGTTACTGTCGAGTGTGTCAGCTTCCATTACTCATCCCTCTGTTACTCTTGAGTGTGTCAGCTTCCATTACTCATCCCTGTGTTACTGTTGAGTGTGTCAGCTTCCATTACTCATCCCTCTGTTACCGTCGAGTGTGTCGGCTTCCATTACCCATCCCTCTGTTACTGTCGAGTGTGTCAGCTTCCATTACTCATCCCTCTGTTACCGTCGAGTGTGTCAGCTTCCATTACTCATCCCTCTGTTACTGTCGAGTGTATCAGCTTCCATTAATCATCTCTCTGTTACTGTTGACTGTGTCAACTTCCATTAATCATCCCTCTGTTACTGTTGAGTGTGTCAGCTTCCATTACTCATCCCTCTGTTACTGTTGAGTGTGTCAGCTTCCATTACTCATCCCTCTGTTACTGTTGAGTGTGTCAGCTTCCATTACTCATCCCTCTGTTACTGTTGAGTGTGTCAGCTTCCATTACTCAATCAGGGACAATTAGTCACAATAGGTAGTCTCTTAACTCTTTAACCCTTTAAAGGTATTCCAGTGGTAAGTTTTCAAAAATAGTCTTCGCTTGGCTGACAATTGGGCATTTCTCAAGACTGCTGCAAAGGCCGGTGTCGGCTGGCTTGACCATGAAAGGATTAACACTCATATTAGCCAAAACATGCTTCTGCAGTGGTCATGACAAATGTCAATTTGCAAATGAAGAGAAGACTATTTTTGAGAATTTACCACTGGAATGATGATAACCGAGCGTCATTCCATTAAAATTTTCTTGCCCAAATAGTCCTCTGTCAAAAATCATCTCTGGTCTGCAAATTGACATATTCTATGAGTAAATTGAAATTTTCTTGAATAAATTTGAGGATTAAAGGGTTAATAGAGGTGGTCTGCTATATAATATGCCTTTGGGGCAAAAGATGGTTCATCAACCCTTTAATGGCCAAGATTGGTCAAACACTCAAGACCATTGCAAAGGTCAGTTTGGCTGGTTTGACCGTCAGACAGTCTCTCAAACATGTCTAGCTCTATGCTTCTTTCTTGTCTAGAAACTCACTTTTCTTTTCTGGAAGAATTGGTAGCCATCTTCTACAACCTGCCCAATAGAATACAAGTGAATTATTGGTATATAATATTGATACTAAAACAGGCTTTGAGGAGAACATGTAGCAATCAGACTGGTTCCTCCTCCAGTCAGACTGGTTGCTCCTCCTCCTCAACTTAGAAAATCAATGCCATCATGAAGTACATAAATATACATAAATATGATCATCACATGTACCATATACATGGTTATATGCAACCTTCTATCACTGGCAACCAAGATTCTGAAACTGTTGGTATGTCTTAACAAAAACCACACCATAGCCTTGCAACGCAAGAAAGTAGAAGTACCAAATTTGCCATAAACAATCATACTTCGGCTAGAGAGAGAGAGAGAGAGAGAGAGAGAGAGAGAGAGAGAGAGAGAGAGAGAGAGAGAGAGAGAGAGAGAGAGAGAGAGAGAGATATGGTTATCAGGTCAAATATCTAGGTCACAGGGTCACGAGACTTACACCAAAGTACACATTTTGGTTATAAATCGGGAATACAAAAATGTTAAATCACCTTATTTGGCACGTCCATTCATATTGTGGCTGCTTAGAAATACTAAGTTTCATGTCAGAAGGTTAACTATCTAGGTCATAAAGCACACTGGAATACTCATTTTAGACCATAACTTGGGGATGCAAGAGGTTAGACAGACCAAATTTGGCACATATAATCAGATTGCTGTAGGCCGAGTGTCTAAGTTTCAGGTCAAAGGCTCAAATATCTAGATCACAAGGTCACTAAGTGCATGTTAAAATATGCACTTTTCGCCATAACTCTGGAATGAGCAAATTTAGCACGTCCATTCACATTGAAGTGGACTTTCAATTTCAAATCAAAGGGTCAAGCATCTAGGTCACAGGGTCACTAAGTGTATTGGCAAAATACAGCGTAAAGGTGTGTCAGCAAATCCTCTGAGTGCAGTAAAGTTTCATGCTGACACTCACAGTAACAGGGCCTAGTGCACACATGGATATAAAATCTGGACAAACACACACTTAACACTTTACTGGTCAAAGGGTACAAAAATGGGCTCTGCAGTTGGTCTTGAGACATGTCTATTTGCAGACCAAGACTATTTTTGAAAATTTACCACTGGAATAATTTGGTCTGTAACAGAGCCAGACAATCCTGTGATAAATCTTCAATTAGAGATTTAGTGCATCACAAAGGATACACCCCTTTATTGCAAACAAAAAACTATTAAAACTAAAGCACAAACAAGAATTCTCCGATGGTGAGTGAGCTATGAAAAGTAGGTCATGCTCACATACTTTTGATACATGATGGTCCTTTAACCTACAATGAATGCATAAGCCAAGATTGGTAGCTGTATACAAACAACTCTTGAAGCTACAGTTCCGACAAGAATTTTCTATAATGTTCAATGAACCATGAAAAGTAAGTAACGCTGACCTACTTTTGATACATGACACACATATCTACTATGATGCATCCATATATAACAAGTTTGGTTACTATATGTGAAAACCTCTTGAAAATATGGTCCCGACAAAGAATCAGAGACACACAAATATAACTGTCGATGATGTTCAGTGAACCATGAAATATAGATCACGGTGAGCGACTTTTGACATTCAACACAACATTAGCATACAATGCATCCATATACCAAGTTTCATTAATGTACAGAAAACTCTTGAATCTACAGTCTGGACAAGAATAATTTATGATGTTCACGGATCATGAAAAGTAGGTCAAGCGGACCAACTTTTAATACATGACAACTTTAGGCTATGGATGCATCCATATACCAAATTTGGTGACCATGTGAAAAACTCTTGAAAATAGGCTCCAGACAACAAGTTGTGGACAGGCGCCCAGAAGCACATACCCGCGCGGACGAACACGCAGACAAACACATGCATGGACATGCCGATTACTATATACCTCTGCTTCCCTTGGTCTGCAAATGGACATTTTGTGTCCGAGACTTGAAATTTTCATGATCGAATTTGACCATTAAAGGGTTAATATTATTGAAATCAATGAATTGCATTCTGCTGGTCAGCTTGCGCCGGCACAACTGACATCATTTGATTGACAGATTATATTCATGAATTGATCAATTAGGCATGAAAACTAACCTGATGTGCACGAACAACCAGACTGCAGTCAAATCTCTTAAGGTAACTTCTAACGATGTCACCTCCAAATGTGTAAGATACTCCACGGTCATTTTCACCCCAGCCAGTTACATCCTAGAAAAAATAAACCGTAACAGTTGAGATAGATATGTACAAGCTAACGCTTTAAACCTCAGGGACTAGATACAACCCATTCTTTATGATGTACGGAATAGTCTGTGGAATATTCTGAAACTAATTTCACTGGAAGCTGTTGTTGCCTATGGCAGCAACAGGATCCAGTTAAATTAGTTTCAAAATATTCCAACAGCTTTCCTGTACAGTTGTCTTGAAATTGGCTCACTGGCATTTCAAAGATTAAAGAGTCAGTTAACATTGTACATGAACTGCTGTATAAAGATTGTATTACTCTGCGCATATTACCAGAGTCGTCTATTAGACCAAGATACTACATTTGAAAATTTATCCCTAGAATGTTCGGGTATCGAGCCAATTATCCCAGTGGTAGATTTTCAAAAACCTTTTTCTCTTGGCACAAACAAACAGCTCATATTCTGAAGGAGTGAGTAAATGAAAGGAAAGTAGTGCAATTTTGAAACTGCTACTTTACATATAAAAGGGAGTTATGCATAATGCAAGCATCCGATTCAGCAGAATTCCCCGCATCTACATTTCAAGGTGACTATACAGGTAAGCCCTTTCAATATTTGTAAACTAAATTGACTGGGGATGTTGTTGTCTATGGCAGCAATAGCTCCAAGTTGATTTAGTTTCAAAATATTAAACAGAATGTTTATTAAATTGTAAGTTCATCACAAAGACATACAATTTGTAGACATTGTGACAGATCTTTAGACGTCTGTGATCGAGCTCTACATTATGTCTGTTAACATGTGCCATAATTGAGGAATCCAGTTTTAGCTTTTCCCCGCCCATCTTTAGCTACCCTCCACCCACACTTCGCCTGTGTTGGGATTGATCGATCCCTGAACTCGCTGACTATACATTTCCAGTAAACTATACAGGTAAACTATTGAATATTTTGAAACTAATTTGACTGGGTGCTGTTGCTGCCACAGCATGTTTATTAAATAGTAGACATACAATTCATACAACAACGCTTAGTCCATCATTGAATAAGCATTCGTAACAAACTTATCTACATCATTCTTGACGTCATTGATTATGACATCATACTACACGTCATGTAGCTGATTATGACATCATATGATTGATTGACAGACAGACTTAAAAGGTCCATTATGATATCAGATACTTGAGTGACAGATTGGATCGCTTCATTGTTAAATCTGCCAAGTAAGAGCCATAACAAAATAGCCATTAGGCATTGTTAGGGCCAGCAGAATGTACTCATCGCTTGCACTGCTGAATACTGATTGATACATGTATAGGTTAATTACAAGCCCTGTTAATAGTATTTTAATTCTAACCTCATCCGGGTCTGACCAGAGTAGATCACAAACCATGCCATGGTCAGGGACATCCAGAGGTCGCTCAATCTCACGCAGCTGAAGAATAATAACAACAGGAATACATACCCAACTAACACTCTTTCTTTACTACATGGCTCAAGAAGCGCTTTAGTTTTTTTAACTACTTGTACATGTATACAGTAAAACGGAAACTCACTTTTGGTGCAGATGTCTGTGGTTCTCTAAGATTGGATGGCCATAAAATTAAACATTTTAAAGACCCAACATCTTCCAAAACTATAAGTCATTTCATAGCAACAGACTTGTGTCAAGCTAAAACACTTGTCTATGTTTCCAACAATGACAAGATAGTCCACCACTGAGGCACGAACCAGGTTCTCTGGTTATGTACTCGAGTCTTCTTGTAGGTGCAGTTTTCTTGACTACACCTAGCTGCCTCCTCTATATTCCCCTAGTGATTCTGTGGTTGTTAAATATCTACTGGTTTGACTGTATACCCCATTAGTTTAAAATCGAGTTCAATAGAAAACAGAATGGATTCACAATATCTGATGATAGGGAAGAGATACAAAAGTCAAAAGAGATACAGAAGTCAAAAGCGATACAGAAGTCAATCGAGCTACATAATATCTAGATTAACTACAATAAAATTATGTGTTAATACTATAGTATTCATGATATGCCTATTATATGAAAGTGTTATATCAAAATACTTATTACTATTTATTAAATTTTGAATGGTCAAATTTGGTCATGAAAATCAGAATATTTGTTTATATACGAGACTATTTTTGTAATTTTACTACTGAAATGACTGGCTCGGTTACTGAGCCAGTCATTTCAGTGGTAAAATTACAAAAATAGTCTTCTCTTGGCTTGCAAATAAATGGTGGGTTTGGCTGGAATGACCATCAAAACGTTAATAATACTAAATTTAGGGGTTCACAATACTGCCCTAGACAATATCGTGATACACATTGCACAAGAAATCGTGATATATCGAGATAGCACATGATCCAATGTTGCAAGATGTCTAAGTGAGTGGGTAGCACGGGTCATAACACATATTAGTAGAATTTTGAATGTTTTAAATATTATAATTACATTGTCGTATGCAGCAACAGCTTCCAGTCAAAGTAATTTTTAAATATTCAACAAGTCGCCATAAATTGCTCACAAATTTCCAATGTTTTTATCTTAGAATTGTAAATAAATCATGATTATTTATAAAATCATGATATATATCGAAATATCCAAAGATATCGTACAACCTTAATTGCATGTGACCTCTAATTAGTCTCAATGATACATAACATCAAAATAGATACATGTACCTATGTCTCACTCTAAAATATCTTTAATGCGGAGTAAATCATGATTTCAAGGTATATCACTTTGGATACACATCACACCGTTAGCCTTAGATGTATCCATACTCAGGATTGGGATAGATAGAAGAATTCACATTACAGCACAGATATCATTTACAGTTGACATGTTTGCGGTCAAATGAAATGGTATACCATTAGCTAAGCTTACAACAAATTTGGCGACAATATGGGTCAAGTTCGACTACTGTACCATAGTTAACTATAGCCAGTTAGATCCCAGTCGAACTTGAAATGGTTAACTAGTGAGTTAACTATAGTCGACCTGAGCATGGTTGCAACTGGTTAGTACAAAATTTGCATGAAATTCAAGATAGCGGACACTCCTTGCCTCGAATAAAAGCATCTAAAAGTGTAAATATTTCACTAAATAACTTAGCTTTGTTGAAAGTATACTTTTCTATTGTATGTCAATGTTCCCAAGCCCTAGTTCCATCCCACTTTATCTCATAGGGACACTTTTTGATGTCTTAGTGGACAAACATAACCCATTTTCGTAAGCCATGAACACAGCCCACAGAAAGGGTTAGCCAAGACTGGTACGCGGCTCCAAATTTTCTGCAATAGTAATTGAATGGGGTACCAATTAACTATAGTTAACTATCCAGCGTCCGACTGAGCACAGCAAATGTGCACATGCAGTAAACCAGCTAACTGACTATGGTTAGCAAGTCAAACTTGCCGCAGGTCTGTAAATCATGAAATGGGTGCCAGGCTGACATACCTTTGATACCCAACACACCTGTAGCCAATAATGCAGATCTTATCTTTAGACATAGTTTAACGTAATTACCTGATCGAGATCTGTTAAGTCTGGTGATAGTCCACCATGCATACAGAGTACTGTGCTCTCAACCAAGGCAGCTAATAAAAATTATATGATAACTGTAAGATGTCAGTAACTACAATAGCTGACATTAGTAGGATAATTGGTGTACATTTTGGAAACAACGACAACATTCAGCACTGTAGATTCCAAAATGTAAACTATTCCTTCGTCGATTGGCTCGGTAACTAATTCTAACACCCAAGTTAAACAAGAGGCGCAAGGGGCCTGTATCGCTCACCTGGCATTATTGGCCACTGGCACAATGGAAGAAAATGAGATGACCACTGGAAAAATTTACCAATCAAATTTTTGTGAAGAAGGTTTAGTCAAGCTTAATTAAAATTGGCCCAGTGGTTAATAAGTGGTCTTTATGATTTTCTCAGAAATTTGCAGAAAATACAAGATGTCAGCCAAAAAGGCTAAATGTTGATTGATTTATGGCAGACATGTTTTTTGACATATCAACTTTCCATGGACAAATTTAATGGTGTTACAGCCCTAATCATAACTGCCAATTTGTACCCGATCCATTCAGCAGTTCTGCGGAAGAAGTCGTTTTCGCGAAAACTAGGTCATCCAAGCTGGCCACTGAAATATTTGGCCAATCAAGTTCCATTGAACAAACTTGGTTCAGCTCTTCCCCTAGATCATATTTCATGTTTTGAATCGATGCCCCAAACGGTTTCGGAGATTTTTAAAGATATTTTTAAAAAGTGACCAAAATCCAAGATGTTCGCCAGCCAAATTGGCCGATCAGGTTCCTTTTACCAAACTTGAATCTCTATGCCCTAAAGAGTGTTCAAGTCAAATATAATAGAAATTGGCCCGTGGTTCTTGAGGACATTTGAAATTACCCATAGCTTTAGTTTGGGAGTTTTTGGCAGGAAAATGATCCAAGATAGCCACCAAACCATTAATCCGACAGTTTCAAAACTGGCAAATATAAAATCAGAATACCCAAAAACATATATCAAAACAATTTCGGCCTCAAAATACATCAAATAAATAAATCCAATATGGCCGCCAAACACGCTACAATTTGATTGGCCCACAGCGGCCATGTTTTTTGACGGATCAACTTCCCTTGAACAAACTTTAATGGCCCTTAATCATATCTCCCCAATTTCGGCCTGATCACTTCACTGGTTCCAGCGAAGAAGCCGTTTTTGCGAAAACGAGGTCATCCAAAATGGCCACCGAACCATTTGACAAATTAAGTTCTCTTGAACAAACCTGGCTTAGCTCGTGCCCTAGATGATATTTCAGGAGTTTTGAATCAATCCCTGAAGCGGTTTTGGAGAAGATTTTTAAAGATGCTTGTTAAAATCGGCCAATATCCATGATGGCCACCAGCCAAATTGGCTGATCGGCTTCATTTGAACAAACTTGGATCCCTATGCCCTAAGGATGCTTCCTGCCAAATATAATTGAAATCGGTCTAGCAGTTCTCAAGAAGACATTTAAAATTTCCCATTGCTTTAGTATGGGAACCTTTGGCGGGAAAATAATCCAAGATGGCCACCAAACCATTTATCGGACAGTTTCGAAAATGGCAAATTTGAGCTCAGAATACCCCAAAACATAAATAAAACCAATTTCGGCCCCAAAATCCATCAAATTAAAAAATCCAATATGGACGCCAAACACGCTACATTTTGATTGGCCCATGGCAGCCATTTTTTTATGGATTAACTTCCCTTGAACAAACTTTAATGGCCCTTAGTCCCTAATCATATCTCCCAAATATCGGCCCAGCGGTTCTTGAGAAGTCTTTTTCGGGAAAACTAGGTCATCCAGGATGGCAGCCGAACCATTTGGTCAATCAAGTCTTCTTGAACAAACTTGACTTACTTCTTTCGCTAGATGATGTTTCATGAGTTTTGAATCGATTCCCCAAGCGGTTTCGGAGATTTTTAAAGATGTTTCCTAAAATCGGTCGAAATCCCAGATGGCTGCTGGCCAAATTGGCCGATCGGCTTCATTTGAACAGACTTGGATCCCTATGCCCTAAGGATGCTTCCTGCCAAATATAATTGAAATCGGCCCAGCGGTTCTTGAGAAGTCTCTTAAAGGAAAAGTTTACGGATGCCAGACGACTGGACGGTTGCCATGGAATAAGCTCACTTGGCCAGGTGAGCTAATAAAATGTTATTGGATACAGACATATCATAATATGCCTTTGTAAGGCCTGAGTGAATAGAAAGTGAAAGTGAAATTGAACTTGATCAGCATGTCTTGATTGATTTGATTTTGAAGCCGGCCAAAAACGATGCTTGGCGAGGTCCTGAGGAATGCCCATTTGCCGGACAAGAGAAGACTAATTTTGAAAATAAATTTTGTCCTTTCTTGGCCTGCAAATGGACAATCACTAAACACAGTTAAATTTTTGACAAATCTTGACCATTTTAAAAGGGATATTATATAAATAATCCTATTATTACTCGATTACAAATGTAACCACTAAAGACATGTGTTCTTTTTAAAGTTAGCTGTAATAGAAAATGTACTTTGGGGATGAAATGAAGTGGCTGTAATTACTGTCTTAATGAACCAAAATAGGGCATGAATTGCTAGGTGATAGTACTTTCATCATGACACTCTCCATCAGTGATCATCAATTGTGATCTTCATGCAGGCAAATTACTCACTGTACAGTGAGCTATGACGCTTTGTCTGTCGCTGCATAAAATTCTCACCAAGACTCGCTGGCCAGGTTCAATATAATATATGGATTGAATAGGCATATATGAGACAAAGATTGTCTAGCTGGCTCACTTTCACAGCTTCAATAGCAAAATTCATAAGAACTTGTTAATGAAAAAGAGACATGAATATGTCCAACTATGTTATTGATATTTATTTTGATCAGCTTGTAAGATGCTTAGTTGTCCTGACCCTAACGGTAGTGGCCGTTGAGAGTGGATCATTTCTTTGAGAAGAGTGAACTCTACTGAAGAATTTAAGATGGAAGCAACAAGCCAGCACATCATCTGTCATCTCAATTTAATCTACAGAAACCTCAGATCTATTGAACAATGTGCAAGTGATTGATGAAATAGGATCAAGCATGAGATCGAGTAGGCAATTACAGAATCATTAAACTGCTCGATCGTGATCGAGATGACGTGGAAACCATATCTATCTGGAAATTCTGGATCCATTAAATGCATTGTATTGATTTGATCAGCATTGACCACGCTGATTGGTCCACATATGCTCTACCTCAAAGCAGTAAAAACACAATACATTATTGATATTGGTTAGTATTGATTAATTTAACGTGGCATGCCAGCTTTTAACCTTTTTGAACAATTATCAGTGGAATGACTTTCTCATTGAATCAAGTCAGTCATTTCAGTGATAAACTTTCAAAAATATTCTCTTGGTCTGTAAATGGATGCTTCTGAAGATCAGTGCAGAAGCCATTTTTGCCCAGCTTGAGTGTTAAAGGGTTAATTTTAACTTCAGAAGCAAATGTTCTAAAGCAAGAACAATAGGATAATGGGCATTCACACTCATAATGATTATTAACCTTTAACTGGTCACCCCTGCGAAAACTGACCTATTTGTCTATGTCTTGAGAAATAGCCATTTGTAGGCCGAAATTATTTTTGAAAATTTATCACTGGATTCAACCCCACATAATTAGTTTTTAATCAATGAATATTCATTTGTAGGCCAAAAGACAATTTAAAAAAATTTATCACTGGAATACCTCGCTTGATGACTGACCCAGTCATTCCACTAATAGATTTTCAAAAATAGTCTTCTTTGCAGACCTTTATTGAACCAAAATTTCAATTTTCATGACAAATCTTGACTACTAAAGATTTAATACATCGATGTAGGTAGTGATATAAATGACAAGATGTTAGACGAAACTCACCAATAGGTAAACAGTTAAAGCAATCTGTGAATGTCTTCCATAGCTTGATATTATATCTTCTTTTGCATTCATCATAAAAACCATATATTCTGGCAAATACAAAATATATCAAAAATAGGCAATTCTGCAATATAAAGCTTGGAAGAGTAGTGTTTAGTAACTGTTTTTGGGAGCCTACCCCTTTAACCATTGAGATTTCAGTGTCTCAATCCCACCACAACTATACAGGAAACCTGTTGAATATTCTGAAACTTACTTCATGACCTTGACTGAAACTTAGGCAAATTAGTTTTAAAATGTTCAACAAAACACTCATAATGAATTTGACGTTTCTGGTCTGTAAGATGGGTTAACCATGATTCTGTGTTTATGCTGTATTAGGCAAGGCAGGAAATCATGTTAATGGCTATCGTTAGTCATCATATATCAGGTTTAATGGACTTTCCAGTTTATCCATCCATCCATCATATGACATCAAAATCACCAAAATGACGTGTAAGATGACGTCGTAATCAATCACATGAATCATGTAAACGCATAATTGATAACGGGCTAAGCGTTGTTGTACAAATTGTATGTCTTTACCATTTAATAAAAATGCTGTTGAATATTTTGAAACTAATTTGACTGGGCGCTGTTGTTGGCATAGGTAGAAATAGCACCCTGTTAAATTAGTTTCAAAACATTCAACAGCTTACCTGTATAGTTTTCTGGAAATTTATAGTCAGGGTGGTCATGGTATTCAGGGATCGATCGATCGATCCCAACACAAGCAATGTGTGGGTCGAGATTAGCTAAAGATGGCCAGGCCATAGCTAAAACTGGAAAGAGCAATTAATGATCAAGAATTTCATGCTAGATGGATAGATAGATAGGCATGTGCATGTGATATTTTGGGTAGGTGACCCACATGCTCAAAGGGTGTGATATAAAGCTGTGTTATTGAACTGATGTGTGGTAGCTAATGTCATCATATTAAGAGCCAATGTCATCATATTAAGTTTTATTTTCACAGCATCAGTAGTGCTTTTGACGGATGATGTTTTCATGTGTTTATGATTTATCTATCTAATGGGAGTCCTATCACAGTGAGGTAAACAACAAAAGAGCAAGACATGAAATAATAGTTAGATAAAAATAAACACAACAACGCGGTGAAAGTGCATAATACTAACAGCAACTAGATGATATAAATCAAATATAATCCCCGCGCAACGGCAGCCATGTTCGTGGGATGACATAATCCCACTGATTTGGATAGACATATGGATGGATACACAGACAAATGGGAGCTAAGAATTATAAACTAGCCAACCTATTCAATAACACATTCAAGTAGGTTTAGTTATTGAATGATAATAACCAAAGATAATGGACACAATCTTGTTTGACCATCTCAAAACAGAAATGACATGACATTTATTGTAGCATTTAATTAATCTATATTAAATAATGTACATTTCCCTAGAAACATAGCCAATGCTCCCATGAAGTTTCGTCACAATACTCCAAGAAAAAATAAAGTTATTGAACGAAAGCCCAAAATTTGCATGGACGAACGGACACACATTCAGAGACAAAGGGATGGATGGATGTAGGGATGGGCTGACTGACCCACAAAATAATGTACATTTCCCTAGTACCATAGCCAATGTTCCCATGAAGTTTCGTCACAATACTCCAAGCAATGATAGTTATTGAACGAAAACCCCAAATTTGCACGGATGGACAGACACAAATTCAGAGACAAAGGAATGGACGGATGGAGGGACAGGCTGACTGACCCACAAAATAATGTACATTTACCTAGTACAATAGCCAATGTTCCCATGAAGTTTCCTCACAATACTCCAAGCAAAGATAAATTGAACGAAAACCCAAAATTTGCACGGACGGATGGACACAAATTCAGAGACAAAGGGATGGATGGACAGAGAGATGGACTGACTGACCCACAAAATAATGTACATTTCCCTAGTACCATAGCCAATGTTCCCATGTAGTTTCCTCACAATATTCCAATCAAAGATAAAGTTATTGCACGAAAACCCAAAATTTGCATGGATGGACAGACGGACACAAATTCAGAGACAAAGGGATGGATGGATGGAGGGATGGGCTGACTGGCCCTCAAACTAGGGTGCATTTCTCTACTACCCTACTACCAGAGCCAACATTCCCATGAAGTTTCGTCACAATACTCCAAGCAAAGATAAAGTTATTGAACGAAAACCCAAATTTTGCACGGACGGATGGACACAAATTCAGAGACAAAGGGATGGACGGATGGAGGGATGGGCTGACTGACCCTCAAACTAAGGTGGATTTGCCTACTACCAGAGCCAAACGTCCCATGAAGTGTTGTCACAATATTCCAAGCAAAAGT
Organism: Chaetoderma sp. LZ-2023a; assembly: GCA_034401795.1. Lineage (NCBI taxonomy): Eukaryota > Metazoa > Mollusca > Caudofoveata > Chaetodermatida > Chaetodermatidae > Chaetoderma > Chaetoderma sp. LZ-2023a. Next base: position 50,302,633 of record CM067372.1, read on the forward strand.
AGTTATCGAAAGAAAACCTGTGTGTGTGACGGATGCATGCACGGACAGACTCACGCATGCACGGATGGACGGATGGATGGACAGAAGCAAAAACATAATCCCCCCGCTTTTCGCTAAAGCGGGGGGGGATAACTAAATGAGACGATATACCTGAAGACAAAAGTTATCATATGTCCAAGATGAATAATACTAGATGAATAATAATAGGTTATACATTACTCAGCAAACACATGTACATGCACAGAGAAGAGATGACTGAGAAAAAAGGTTGAACAGCCTCGAAATTCAGATTAGTTGTAGCTCAAAATGTTTTAAGTTGAAAAGCTTGAGAATAATTTGACTGGAAGCCTTTGCAGCTTTATCTAGCATTGATATTCATGCAGTTTCATTCATTTAGTTTATTTGCAAAATATTCAACATCATGACTTATGAAATTAATTTACTACATGCACAACTTCATGATTGAAGGGAGGAAAGGGGGTGGGGGGGGATGTAACCCGTTAATGGTCAAATTTGGCCAAGAAAATCTAAACATTTCCTTATTGAATGTCTATTTGTAGACCATGAGATTATGTTTGGAAATTTACCACTGGAATGACATTCCAGTGGTAAAATTTAAAAACTAGTCTTCTCTTGGGCTGCAAATGGACATTCCTTTATACTTTAGTCCTCATATCGGCCAAAAACGGCTTCAGCAGTGGTCTTGAGAAATGTCCATTTGCAGACCAAATTAAGAATATTTTTGAAAATTCACCACTGGAATGACTGGCTCAATAACCGAGCCAGTCATTCCAGTGGTAAATTTTCAAAAAAAGTGTTCTCATGGTCTGCAAATGGAAATTTTGAATGAAAAAAATTAAGATAAGATCACCGCAGCAGGCTTTTTTATCTGGCTTGACCATTAATGGGTTAATGACAAAGAAAAGTAGACTTCAGTTAAACCCAAGAAACACATTCAATTCTACTTCCACATTCCATAATGATTGAATTCTTCATTTGTAATAAAACATAGGACAGACCCCTAAAAACCATGACAATGTACTAAAGAACTGTATCAAAGCAGTTGAACCGCTGATACCTGATGTAGTCATTATGGTTGTTATTATTAATTCATGCAGAGGTTCACCTGTTAATTGATGCACATTCATGGTTACCACGTAAAAGGAAGAAGTTGTTTGGATATTTGATTTTGTAAGCCAACACTAGGCATATTGTCTCCAATGAGCGTTTGCCTCTGAAAGCATAAACATATATATATAGAAAGCAGGATTAGTATAGTTACTGAACATTGAAAATGCTACCCTATTCACTCATTCTTGATTAATAACCTTACCTTACTTTATATATACTGGGCTTGATGACAACGTAGTCAGATAATATAAAACCAAAAGACTGGTTACATGAATAAAGCCTGACGCTTGGATGCTGTTGTGAATCCAGAAGTCTGAATGGTCTGAAGTTGTTTTTTTCAGCCTCTTTTATACCTTCCTGGGCTGAGCCTGTGGATAGGCTTGGATTTGCCCATATATGGGCATTGTTGTGTTGGTTTGTCGGTTCAGTATGTTGCCATTTCTGACGGTTCTGGTCAATTTTTACCGGTTGGTGTTTTTACTGGTTGGGACTGTCATGGCGGCTTGGGTGCTTTTTACCGGTTGGTGGGGTTTTTTTTTACCAGTTGTTGGTTTTTTGCCGGTTGTGGCTGTCATGGCGGCTCGGTATAATTTGTACCAGTTGTGAAATATTTTTACCGGTTGTGTTTTTTGGACCGGTTGTGGTATTTCGCTAATCTGTTTATCTAAAGGCGCTTTTTTCACATGTTGGTACGCTTGGTCGGGGGGTTCCGTGTAGACCGGTGTTGCTATTAGTTCGGTGGCGTCACTGTCATTCAATGACCAGCGGTTAAATGCTGTCTCCCCTTCTGATTAACTGGGGGGGGGGGGAAGTGATATCAATACATAGTTTTGATAGTTACAATGGTCTGCTTCATTGCACAGATCCTTGTTCGAAAGGGATGAATTTAATTTAGGGATTTTGTATCCCATTACCTTTGGTCTGAAAAGGCCTCTCCAAGCCGTCGGTAGCTTCCACTTATTGGACATCAGGGTACTGACCTTTGGTGGTGGGTGATAGTCGTACTTAGCGCAGGATCTTGGTTTAGTGAGTGGTTGGCCGGATTCCACAATTCTTACACCTTCGATCATGCATACCCTGGTCATGAGCTGTTTGATCCGTATTTTGTCGAGGCCATGTCTGAGGAGGTGGCTTCTCATATACTCGGCACGTTTGATTGGTGCCAGTCACCGATCGCACGTCCATGCCGGAAGATCTTCATGATGGCTTTTTTCTTGTCGTTTAAGACTGCTCTTATGTGCGAACACGCTTTCATATTTGGGGCAGTAAAACTCTGCCATAGTGGAATTGGTATTTTTAACAAATAATGATAGATGATTCCTGGAGGTAATGACCACGTTTATGATGTCATTTTTATGACGTCATATGGCGACTGTGGTGACATCAAAAGGGGATGTTTGGTTATATCTCATTTGACTGAAAGAATAAGCCGGGGGGTGGGAGGGGGGGGGGGGGTGTACCTTTTTAAAAAGAAGGATGATAACAACGTATCGAGTCTGTCCGCTTATTGTCTGCGAGTTGACCCAGGGAAGCCGGTGACCCTAACCCTGCTAGGTTGATGCCTATTGGCTCCATTGTGTGGAGCTGGTGAATTCAATGGCATTCCTTCTGTCTCCTCCATTTAGTGGAGGCTTCATCCTCAGGATCTGAGGATAGAACTTGGATTATTCTGAATTGCATGTCTATTCTAGAATGTCCAGGTCTATTGAGTGCTTTGAAACGGGGGTATCATATCTCTCATTTTAGTAGAGATTGGTGATGGAACGTAGGTGTTCTTGGATGCATATTTTGAAAGTGCGTAGAGTTTCTCCCACATACTGCTTTTTGCATTTTGAGCATGTTAGTAGGTAGACTACATTTCTAGTTTGGCAATTGCCAATGATTTTGGACCTGTATGATAGTCCAGTGTGGGAGCTAGAGAAGAATCTATATTTCTGCATTTTGTGGCAGATGTTGCAGTTTTTCGTTTTGCATGGTACTAGGGGGTTTCTGCGAGGTAGTGTTCTGCCTACCACAGGAAGCTTAGCTCTTACTATGGAGTCTTTGATGGTTTTGTTTCTCCTGAACCCAAAAAGTGGCAGTTCTGGGAAGGCTATTCTGCATTTGTTGCTCGCTTCAAGGATTGGCCAATATTTTTTGACTGTTTGTTTGAGGAAGATGCCTGTTCTGTTGAAGTCACAGACGAAGACCGGTTTCTGTTGTGTAATGTCTCAATGGGTTTTCTAAGGTGGGTGCAGAAGGTTGTTTCTGACTTGTGCATGGGCTCTGGTCCTGGCATTGCTCAGAATGGTGTGTGAGTATCCTCTGTTTGCAAAATGGCCTAGTAGGGCTAGGATGTTTCTGTCAAAATCCTCTATGTGTGTGCAGATGCGTCCGAGTCGCAAAAACTGTCCATATGGGGACGAGTCTTTGCAGATGGAGGGATGTTCTGACTCGTAGTGGAGGTACCCATGTGTGTATGTGGGTTTTGTGTAAAGATCAAAAGTGATCGTCTGACCATCAGTGTTTTTGACCATGGTGTCCAGGAAAGGAACTTGTTCCCATGACGATTCCATAGTGAACTTGATACTATGGTGGGATGAATTCATGTGGTTGGGGAGCCAGAGGCATGAACTGCTGGCCAGAAAGAAGACCATTGCAGAATCCACAGAGACAACATCCCAGAACAGAGTGGGCAGACCGCTATAGGGGAGACACCACCAGACGTCCACAGAACAACCCAGCACGGCTCATGGGGACTAGAAGCGCACAGGCGATCGAACACCTCCTACAGGCAGTCAAAAATCTTACAGCTTCAAGGAGATGACTGGACAATGGCGGCTTACCAGCCACTACAGCAGTCAACAACAATTTATCATCACTATATCTATATCCTGTATATCAAAATTACTTAATGTTAAACTGTAACAATAATTCAGTCAACAAAGATGATGAAACTTATGTCTCCCCGTCCGTTTTCAATCATTCAAACTCCCCCTCAACCAGGGAACCGTCAGTTTGCTGGACAAAGGTCTGGGCTTCAGCCCAACGGTCTCAGAACCGCAAATGGGTAACCTGTATACGAATCCACAGGCATTTTTTAGACGCATCAACCTAGCAGGGTACGGCTTCCCTGGGTCAACTTGCAGACAATAAGCGGACAGACTCAGTACGTTGTTATCACCCTCACCCCCCCCCCCCCCCCCCCTTAATATATACTGACACACTATACATCTCACTTAACAGATTCGGTCATCATATCAGCAGAATCGCCCTTTAATTAACCCTTACCACTGATGTAAAAAATTTAATTTTTCAAATTAAATTAAAAAATCAACTCGTGGCCATTTTTCCACAAATTTGGTGGAAGATGTTGCTGTCATAGACAGCAACAAATATTGACATCAGAGTGGAAAGGGTTTTAAGAACTGTGTATAGTTATAATGCACAGATGGTTGAAACATCCTAATCTTTACTCAACTATCCTCAATAATGATATTGAATGGTGTCTAGAGATGCAGAGCCGGATTCAGCACACATTTAGTTGGGGACCAGGGCTGGGGTTATTGGGTTGTGGATGCCACCTACTGCTGGTACTGCTACTTAGTACAGCTGCTGTTTCTCCTCCACCTCCGCCTCCTCCTACTCCAGGACCATGTCGGTTGCTGCACTAATTCGGGTCCATGAAGATGGCGCAGTATGATAGATTTAGGAGGAGAGCATAGAATACTACTACTGCAGTCTCTAGTGGTCTTAACACATGTACATTTACAGAAAAAGAGAAGTCACTATTTAAACTTTTCACTGGAATGCCTGGCTCAATAACCAAGCCACTGTCCAGTGGAAGTTTAAAAAATAGTCTTCTCTTGGCCCGCAAATTGAAATTGACAAACCAGTTTTTAATTTTCTTGACCACTCAGATTGATTAATGCACAAAATATAATCAGACAGGCAGATTAGTGATAACTGCGTGGTGCATACCTATCAACATAATCACCAAGGAACAGGTAATTAGCTTCTGGTGGGAAGCCGAGTTTATCAAAGTGACGAAGTAAATCCTCGTATTGTCCATGGATATCACCAGATATATTGACAGGAGCTTCCAACTCCACTAGCATTGGCTGCTCCAAGAAGATGCTTCGTGACACCTGGCACAACTGACGAATTTGAGTCTCTGGCAGTTGCACCTGTGGATTACAGATGTTTATAACAGGCTATGACACGATCAGCAGAATAGAGAGATGCATCCATTTCTAGCTATGCCCCTCCCATTTCTAGCTAAGCTCCACCCACTTTTTTATGTATGTTAGAATCGATTTTAAACTTTGAAACCTGAATTCCATTTCAAGGTAACTAAATGCATACTAGTAAGCTGTTGAATATTTTGAAACTAATTTGACTGACAGCTGATGCTGCCTAAAGCAGAAACAGTTCCCAGTCAAACAAGAAAATGTTGTTTGACTCAGAGGGCCCTGCAATCACTGAAAATACCTTTCACTATATAGTAGGTAGCAATTTTAATCAAAGCTCTCATATTATTAAAAAAAAATTTTAAATTGAAAAAAATAATACGGAATAGACAAAGATTCTAAGTTTTTGCAATAAAAAGCCATTTGCATCCAAAATCTTGGCCCTATAAAGGTGAATCCTCCAAAGAGCACCTCTACTCATCATAAAGAAGCAACCTGCTAAGCTTCATTAAATTATTTTAAGAGATTCTGAATGTTATGCTGTTTACGAGAACATTGACAAATATCCTGAGTTTTTGCATCAATAGGCCAATTTTCACCCATTTTGGACGTATGACGGTAAATCCTTCAAAAGGAAGATCTACACATCATCAAGAAGCCACCTGCAATATTTCATTAAATTATTTTAAGCGATTCCGTATGATATGCTGCTTACGAGAATATTGACAAAAATTGTGAGTTTTTGCATTAAACAAGAGGCCCATGGGGTCTGTATTGGCCACCTGGATATTAGGCATTTCAACTAGAATGGGCATTAACATTAAGTAGAACTCTAATGAGTTGAGCAGACTTGTAACACGAAAACAGAGGCCATGTTTCTTTATGTACCAACTTCTCGTGAACACACTTTAATGGCGATTAGTCATCAATATCATATCTCCCAAATTTCTGCCCAATCCGTTGCTTTCATGAAAACCAGGCCATCCAAGATGGCTGCCCAACCATTTGGCAAATCAAGTTCCCTTGAACAAATTTGGTTCAGCTCGTGCCCTAAATGATATTTTATGAGCTTTGAATCAATCGATCAAACAGTTTCGGCTTTTTTAAAGCCATTTCTAAAATTCGACCAAAATATATGATGGTCGCCGGCCAAATTGGCCGCTCTGCTTCATTTGAACAGCCTTAAATCTCCATGCCCTAAGGATGTTTCCTGCCAAATATAATTGAAATTGGCCTAGTAGTTCTCGAGAAAGACATTTAAAATTTCCCATTGCTTTAGTATGGGAGATTTTTGCCAGAAAATTATCCAAAATGGCCAGCAACCCCTTTATCCGACAGTTTTGAAAATTGCAAATTTGAGATCAGAATACCCAAAAACTGATATAAAACCACTTTCGGCCTAAAAATCCATAAAATAAAAAAATCCAATATGACCACAAAACACGCTATATTTTGACTGACCCACGGGGGGCCATGTTTTTTTACAGATCAACTTCCCTTGAACAAATTTTAATGGCCCTTATTCCATAATCATATCTCCCAAACTTCGGCCCGATCCCTTCAGTGGATCTGGAGGCCATTTTTGGAAAAACTAGGTCATCTAAGACGGCCGTTGAACCATTCGGTCAATCACGTCCTCTTGAACAAACTTGGCTTACGACTTTTCTTAGATGAGGTTTCATGAGTTTTCAATCAATTCACCAAGTGGTTTCGAAGAAGATTTTTAAAGACGTTTCGTACAATCGGCCAAAATCTAAGATGGCCACCAGCCAAATAGGTCGATCGGCTTCATTTGAACACACTTGGATCCCTATGCCCTAAGGATTGAAATCGGCCTAGTAGTTCTCGAGAAGACATTTTAAATTTCCCATTGCTTTAGTATGGGTGCCTTTGGCGGGAAAATAATCCAAGATGGCTGCCAAACCATTTATCCGACAGTTTCAAAAATGGCAAATTTGAGCTCAGAATACACAAAAACATAAATAGAACCAAATCGCGCCTCAAAGTCCATCAAATAAAAAAATCCAATATGGCCACCAAACACGCCACATTTTGATTGGCCCACGGCGGCCATGCTTTTTGACGGATCAACTTCTCTTGAACAAACTTTAATGGCCGTTAGTCCCTAATCATATCTCCCAAATTTCGGCCCGATCCCTTCAGGGGTTCTGGAGAAGTCGTTTTGGGGAAAACTAGGTCATCCAAGATGGCCGCCGAACCATTTGGTCAATCAAGTACTCTTGAACAAACTTGGCTTACCTCTTTCGATAAATGAGGTTTCATGAGTTTTGAATCGATCCCCCAAGCAGTTTCGGAGATTTTTAAAGACGTTTCCTAACATTGACCAAAATCGAAGATGGCCGCCGGCCAAATTGGCAGATCTGCTTCATTTGAACAAGCTTGGCTCCCTATGTCCTAAGGATACTTCCTGCCAAATATAATTGAAATCGGTCCAGTGGTTCTTGAGAAGTTTAAAGGAAAAGTTGACGGACGATGGATGGACGAACGATGGACAGACAACGGATGGTCGCCACGGTATAAGCTCAATTGGCCTGATGACGGACGGTTGCCACAACATAAGCTCAATTGGCCTTTCAGGCCAGGTGAGCTAAAAAATGATTTTCACCCAAAATCTTGGGCTTATCAAGGTGAATCCTTCAAATGGCCCATCATAAAGAAGCCACCTGCCAGGTTTCATTAAATTAAGCGAATCTGTATGATACATGTATGGTGTTTACCAGGAAATTGACATTTTTTTTTAGTTTTTGCATTAAAATGTTCATTTTCACCCAAAATAATGGACCTATAAACGTAAATTCTTCAAAAGGCACATCTGCATATCATAACTGAGTCCGAGGTATACACCAAGTTTCAATAAAATATCTGAAGAGCTTCTGTATGATATGCTGTTTACGAGATATTGTGGACGGACAGACAGGTGGATGGATGGACAGACATGGTGATTAATATAGGCTTCCGCACTGGAAGCTTTCGCACCTAATTAGTTTCAAAATATTCAGCAGAGTGTTTATTAAATTGTAAATTCATCAGACATACAATTCATACACTTAAGAGGCAGACTTTGTGAATTTCGGCATAGAGCTATGTCATGTTGAGTGTAGTCACCTAACATGTGATGTATTTGATTATGACGTCAGATACTTCAGTGACAGATCAAATCCCTCTATTGCAACAAAGCATGATTATGCCAATCAATAATAATATTTGTTACAGAAATTCATATAAGCTGATAAATCCTTTTGAGAAGTGGTTTCTCACACTTTCAATTTCAATTTTGAGATTGAATCTTATTTTCAGAAGAGAACTAACTATATATCAACAAGCATTCTGTAAGTATTGGTTTCGACTGGTCATGAAAGCTTCTAAAGATTTTCTTATGCTTGATCAGTTGGATCAAAATCTGAATGTCAGTGCAGTGTTTTGCGCCTGCTTTTATACTCTCGAACCAGTTACAGTTGCTCCTTGGTGTAACCGGAACGAGTAAAAATCTGGTTACGTGTAACTGGAAATTCATGCTTGTAATCGGAAATGTTGATTTTGTAACCGGATTTAACATCTTGTAACCGGAATTTACCAATTGTCAGTTTGCTGGTAACCAGAATTTTTTTACTTCTGGGATTGTGTAACCGTTAAAGTCATTTGTTGTGTAACCGGAAAATTTGATAGTTGTTTTCTAGGTTGGGTGTAACCGTAAAAAAATTGTGATGTAACCAGAAAAATAAGGTTTTATATATATAGCATTGTACCCAGTATCCAAGATTGACTCTTTGGCTGAGTATTTAAGTGGTGCTGTAATATCCCTATGTGGCAGGAAGTTATGGTGTATAATTAGCATTTGATAGACACAGGTTTCCATTTTGCTGGATAACCTTAAGTGGAAAGATTCAGATTTATGGCATTTCGAACTTTGTAGAGTTATACTCATCAGAGAAAATAGAAGTCGGATTAGTTTATCCTGTATGAAGGGTCAAAAGAGTAAGTGTTGAGTGCATTTTGTCTTACCTCTCTACAGGTCAGCCCTGATCTGTGACTATACGTGGTTCTAATCCAGGTGTGAGGTATGTCACAGTTTCCCCTAAGCCGGTTTCAACGAACAGGAACGAATATAGTTCGTCGTCTGTCGTGTTACTGGTGCACAGTATGTTACCCTCAGGTATATGAATCACGAACTAGGTGTGGATATCATCAGCCTCTTCCACTGTGATTTGTGGAAGAGGTCCACTGTCTTCCGTCTGTGTGTGTGATGGTGGCTCAGATATGTTGTGAGCAATGTGTTCGGTCATGATTGATTCTGTGGGTGATGTGGCTTGATCTGGTGTGTGTACCTCGCTAGGGTGTTCCGTAGTGGGTGTGTTGTCTTCTTGTGTTGCCTGTCTCTCTCCAGACAAAGATTCTACGGTGGTGGCGTTGGTTGCTGGTGTTATCTGTCTTGGTGGAGGGACAGGTATCCTGAAGCTAGAGTAATCTTTGATCTTGATTATTCTAGTGTTGCCTGCCTGTTGAACAAGCTCGCTAATCTGTGGTTTTGAGAAGAGATAGATTTTTTCACAGTGGCCTCTGGCTTCCTCTAAGCGGGTAAAGCTGATTCTGCAATAGCTGCAGCTCCAGAAGCCACTCTGTTCGTGTATAACTCTTATATGCCTTCTTAGCCCTATGCGTTGTGCAAATTATGCATTGCACCGATTACACTGAAAATTGTCCATACAGGCGAGTATGAGACTGTTGGCTAACTGATTCTATGTTTTTAACGTGGAAGGGAGCGAACGTAACATTTGGTCAGTGTGACGTTTAAGATAGACATCTATTACAACGTCATAGAAGGGTTTCCATGGCATGGAGTTTGGTGATTCTAATTAGTTTAAAGAACACCTCAGATTTTGGAATCACCAATCTGCATGATTAATCCCTATAGAGTCCAACCGGCCCTATACCTCCGATACATCGACGACATATTCATGATCTGGACATCTCGCCAACAAAAACTAGATGAATTCATCCACTATATGAATACATCTCATCATTCCATCAAATTCACAGCAGAGCAGTACATAACAAGTCAGCTTTCTGGACACATATGTATACATTGATACTGATCACTCACTATGCTTCGATTTATACTGTAAACCCACAGACACACGCGGCTACCTACATTACTAATCAGCACACCCACAGTCCACCAAAAACTCCAGCCCGTATGGACAATTCCTTAGACTACGCAGAATCTGCAGCAAGGAACTAGATTTCCACAAACATGCCCATGAACTCATTAGTTACTATCAAAGGAGAGACTATCCTCAGGATCTTCTTCTAAACATGCGCACATTCAAGGTTTGATCTTCTAATACCCAAATTTAAAAACACAGAGATAAACACACGTATCCCATGCATAATAGACTTTCACACTCAAAGCCATAAAGCCAGTAAACGTGAATTCACTAGCACACACACGTCTAAAATACAGATGTAAGGTCAAAACATATTGCGATAGACGCAATGTCATATACCTACTCACATGCACACAATGTCACAAACAGTATGTGGGGGAAACAAAACATGAGTTCCACGTACGAGTGAAAGAACATTTAAGGGATATTAAAAAACACAAAGTTACCCTTGTTGCAAAACATTTTAATTTACCCAATCATACTGGACAAAATGTGTCCTACAAAATTATACAAGTTCTCCCTCACGATCCTGAGGACACTGATAAAACTCATATCAGGAAAGAACAGGAGAAGTACTGGATACGCCAACTGCACACGTTGGACCCTATAGGGATTAATCATGCAGATTGGTGATTCCGTTCTTTGTTCTGTAAGTATTGCTTTGCAATGCATGGCCCCTACCTGGTGATATAAATCTTTAGAGATTGACAGTCAAAAACTCCATTAAAAATTGACAGAAGCAGTTGAAACTCGAACTTGATCTGTAACATCTCATAACATACCTTGAAAGCTGATATGTTTGTATTTCATAAGTCAAAAGGGGGCATAACTCTATGAAAAACTCACAAAAATGTCTAAAATTCGAACTTGCTCTGTAACTCCTTATACTAAAGCGATGCACCTATTTTCGCTAAAATATCTTGAATGAGTGCGAAAAAAGTGCGGAAACCTGATATTTTTCGTATTTCTTAAGTCGAAAGGGGGCATAACTCCATCAAAGATTGATGCATACACCTGAAACTCGAACTTGGCCTGTAACTTCTCATAACAAAGCAATACACCAATTCTCCGTTGAATATCTTGAATGACTGCGAAAAAAAGTGTGGAAAACCAACTGCGACAGACAGACAAACAGATGGGCGGATGGACAGACGGCGTGCAAACCTATAGTCCCCCCGGTTTTACCGGTAGGGGACTAATAACAAGAGGCACACTTGGCCATGTGTTCCATGTTTGGAACATCAATATCTGTGCATTTAAAAGAAAGATTGGACACGTTTGCAAATACAAGACGTAGACGTTGTAGATATAAATCTACAGGCTGTGATGGTACTTGCTATCAACTTTGCTTCAAATCAACTCATTGCTTTGGACAGTTAACTCTTTAATGGTCAAGAAAATCTAAACATTTATTCATTGAAGGTCCAATATCTGTTACTGAGCCATGCATTTAAGTAATCTAATTCTAAAAATAGTCTTCTCTTGGCCAACAACAGGCTATTTCTCAATACCGCTGCAAAATCTGATTATGACCAGCTTGGCCATTAAGGGATTAAAAGATTTCTTGAAAATCCATGACAATCGATATATTACAGCGTATATTTTAAATATGTGCAATCAACTCTTCTAATCTAAAGTTCGATCTTTCAAATGGCCAGAAATCTTGGAATATATCCAAAACGGCTACCAAACGAATTTATAAGATTTATGTAGAGAAAATTGGAAACCTACCATATTAGAGAAATTGAAGATCTAGGTGACACAAAAATTGACAAATCAAGTTGTTGCCTATAAAGATCTGAATTCTACACCCACAGAATCCTTCAAGGAGAATGGACCTTTCCATTTTAGCTATGCCCCGTCAATCTCTAGCTAAGCTCCACCCACCCCACGCTCGTGTTGGGATCGATCGATCTCTGAACTCCCTGACTATCAATTTCCAATAAACAGGTAAGCTGTTGAATATTTTGAAACCAACTGGCAGCAACAGCGCCCAGTTAAATTAGTTTTAAAATATTCAACAGCATGTTTATTAAATAGTAGAGACATACAATTCTTACGTGTCGGACTGTTAAGAGTTAAAGAGGGGTTAATAGAATCATTTATGATGTAATAATTATGACGTCATCCTACACGCCACTCAGCTGATTATGACATCACATGAAGTCAAATCATCGATGGACACTCTGGAAAGGTGAATTGAGATAGCGAGCATTTGGTACATGCTTACTGTCACTTACCTGTTTACCCGGAATATTGCGGACTGACAACAGCTGTTCAATAATTGAATCAACATTCAGGTCAATTGGTTTGCCATCTTTAGACATCATTGCAATAAGTTACATCGACTGAAATAAAAAATTCTATTATAAACCGAATACTGTTAGGTTAACCATGGGTGGGGGATGGGGGGGGGGGGGGAACTCCTACGAGGTCCAAATAGCCAGTAAGAGGCAAAAATATAAAGTAACCATGTAGTCTGTCGCCTTGAGTAGGAAAATTGAGACTTATATGCATTTTCGGGTATAGTAGCTGTAACTTTCAGGGAATATTCTTCAATCATCTGGGAATCCAAAATCACTTGATACCAAATTTTCATTTGTCTGTTTGTTCAATTTCAAAATGGCCGCTATCTGAAAAACAGTTTTTCAACATTTTGACTCATTAATCGCCTAGTGTCTTGATTTTAGTGTCTAGGTATATGTTTTAATGCATGTAACTTTCAGGGAATATTCTTCAATCATCTGGGAATCCAAAATCACCTGATACCAAATTTTCATTTGTCGCTATGGTGGCCATATTGGATTTCAAAATGGCCGCTATCTGAAAAACAGTTTTTCAACATTTTGACTCATTAATCGCCTAGTGTCTTGATTTTAGTGTCTAGGTATATGTTTTAATGCATGTCAGATCATGTATGATGGTTGATAGGCAATATCATAGTAATATGTTTAACCCTTTTAACCCTGAATACCAAGAATCTTAATTTCAAGGCTACTATAAAGGGTATGTTATTGAATATTTCATAATTAATTTAACTGGAACATGTTGCTGCCATAGACAGCAACATAACCTAGTCAGATTAACCTCTAAATATTGATCATAATAATTATTAAATCGTAAATGAGTGTTATATTCCAAACTTTCTTGTTTAAAAGGTTAAAAACATATTTTTATAATAATACATGGCCCGGGATAATTTTAGAATCTCTGGATCAAAGTAAATTGAAAAGACGATCTTGCGCTTATCCTCAAATTTTATTTATAAAAAGCGCTGTTGTCTGCTAACAAACAGACAAACTGCATATCTTTGCCATTTGGTAACACCACGATGGAGAGTGAATTAGAATTGCCGGCAAAAAATAAACCAACTGATTACAGTTTATGTATTAAATGCCAAGAATATAATAAAAAAGAAAGATTGACCCCCCCCCCGAGATGTAGAATCATATGATACATTTTTAGCGAATGTCAATAAAAGATTGGAATGGGGCAGTCATGATTTTATTAATGTAGGGAACAGATTAATAGGTAAACAGCATCGGACCTTTTGCAAAAGGGTGCTAAGTGGCATCGCAGCTGTTTTAGTGAAACCACAGACAAGAACAAAGCTAAAAGAGACGAGATTAAGTATCTCAATAATCCTGAAAAACGTAAGGGGAAGGGGCGCCCAACCTTATCTGTAGAATCTAGTACCATACTACTGAGATCTGCCACAGAGCGTTTTGATCGTGAAATGTGCTTTTTCTGTCACGGTCAAAATACGGAAAAAGATAATGAAATTTTATATGACCGTCGTAGTGAGAATAGCGGGATATCTGTCAAAGAGATAGTAGATAAAAGTGACAATGCATCCTGGAAAGTACAATTGGCCGACATAATATCAGAAGGGGACTTTCTGGCTAGGGACATTGTCTATCACAAATCCTGCAAAACCACATACTGGAGAATTTATGTTCAAGGCCCTGAAAGACGCACTGAAACTAATCAGAATAGTGAGGAGACGATTTTCTTTATAGCAGCAGAGATGGAATTTTACGATGAGTTGCATGAAAGAATAGAATCTGGAGACTATATAACAACTGTTCAGGCTGAAGAATTGTATTATAATATGATGCATGACCACGGAGTCACTGGTCATGCAATATCCAGACGAACACTAATAACAAACATCACACACAATTTACCAGACATTGAACTATCCCAACATAGAGGTAAATTACCTGGCATCTTCCATTCAAAAAAATCTGGACGTGAAGCAGTCGATATTGCTATTTCTGAACAAGACATAAAAGGCGACCTTAATTAAAGTCAAAAGCTTTAAGTGTTTTGTGTAATTTGAAGTGTTTTAGAGTAAATTAAGTTTTAGCACATGGCTGATAGACAAGAACTAGCTGCCATTTTAGGTGCAGAGCAGCAGTCTAGAGTGATTTGGGTCATATGTGGGCAATAAATTGCCGACCCAGCTTATCAGTGCAAGGGTGAAGTTGACTTCAAATGAGCCCAGTACAATCTATACACACAGTTTTTCATAGCATGGTAGAGGAACAAATTCCAATGACCCCCAGACTCTGTACATACACTGCTTATCACAGCCAGAGGGAAGGAGCAAACTCCTTGAGATCTCTGAAGCTAAATTTCTACAGGTAAATCTTCTCTATCAGCAATTAAACCACAGCTGTAAATTGGTCAACTGTGATAGCTGAATGGACCTTTCCATTTTTAGCTATGCCCCGCCCATCACCAGCTAAGCTCCACCCACACCTCGCCGTGTTGGAATTGATCGATCTCCAAATGCCCTAGCTATCAATTTCCTGAAAACTATACAGGGAAGCTGTTGAATATTTAGTAACTAATTTGGCAGCAACAGCACCCAGTCAAATTAGTTTCAAAACATCCAACAGCATATTTATTAAATAGTAAAAACAAACAATTTGTACAACAACGTATAGACCGTCTTCAAATATGCGTTCGTGACGTACTTATCGACGTCATTCATTATGATGTCATTGTACACATCACACAGTTCATTATGACATCATATTATGGGTGGGTACTCTGGAAAGGTGAATTGGGATATACAGTGTTTTAAATATCATCTGTATGGTGATCATTAGTAATTCAGAGCAAATGTTCAGCTTTCCTTGTCTGTAAACAGCAGTGAAAGCTTTATCTGATAATTTCACACAGTGTTTTATGGATATTTTTTCAACAGAGGAGAGTTCAGAGTGTATACCAACCTGTGCTATAAATTAGCTTAATGTTCACATAATGCCTAGAGTGAGGAGGGGGTGAATATGTGAATATCATGTTACAATGCAGGACCTGGCTATATTTAATGGTGCTGAAATAATGTCAAACTTAGAAGTTAGATAGCGGGCTTTCCAATATTCTATTAAATATAGTAAATGTAGCAATGTCAGATGAAAAATAAGAGGAGAAACTCGTTACATATGTCAGTCGCTGGTCATAACCAAAGTTAATCCAGAATGTAAATCTCTTCTAAGTAACCCTATTTAAAGGCATTAAAATGCAACGGGTTAACATTTGCTATGCTCTTGCTATAAGTGTGGTGGTAACCTCATTAAGGAGAACCCCACAATCTAAGAGATTTTATCAGTAAATAATATGTCAAAAATATCAGCTATGATTAACGCATTTGTTGAGTTCTGCTTCGTAAACACTGAAATTCAGGAGTTTTATGTCAGGAGACTGGTTCTAATCTGGCTTACAAAAGCTTAGGTATGTGCTGCTGCTAGCAGCACAAATTGCATAAGCTGGTCATCGAGCAATAAGTAGACAGTGACCTATAAGCAGAGCCATGCCTAGGTGCGCAAACAATTGGTTTTCATGCTCCTGGCAATTACTATTTCTAACCATTTCATCCTCATGGCCGGTGAAAGGATTAACTGAGGCAAATATGTCTTTTAGACCAGAGCCCCGCTTTCACCTGAATGGGGAAGCCATTTGAACTCAGGGTAAAGCGGCCTAAAATCAGGCCTTCCCCCACAGAGATGCCTACAGGTATGACTGCAAACAGTCCAGGTGTCAAGGACATATTCTTTTCTTGATAAACAGAGATGCCTACATGTATGACTGCAAACAGTCCAGGTATCAAAAACATATTCTTTTCTTGATAAGGCCTTAACACAGCGATGCCTATGACCGCAAACAGTACAGGTATCAAGAAGGTATAAAATTCTTTTCTAAAATCAAGGGCCTTTGCATGATACTTATGACTGCAAACAGTACAGGTATCAAATATGTCTCAATATTATCATTATGATCAACAATTTAAAGCTGAGCACTGGATGTCAGATAGTTTTATCTTGCATTAATTACTATCAGGTTCTATTTCTTTTGGCAAGCAAATATAAAATGCACTGGTCATTCTTCAGATTCAGATGATTGTTTATCTGTTATATTTGTCAAAGACAAAAAGCAGGGTTGCATTTACATTTATGTCAATTTTGCCCTGCCTTGAGCAGTCGACTATCATCATTTCAAAATAGATACAATTGCATTAATTACTTTTCTAATTAGGCCTAACTGTCTGTTGTCCCAATTGAGCTTTTCTAATGCATATTTCTTAGTGCTTGTTTCACTAAGATATCAAATATTGTTTGTTGAATGGAATAATGTATTTTTTCAATGTGTAGTTTTGCCAGATGGCTTACATGTATCATCAGCAGAATATGTCTTTTATTACTAACACCGGTTATATGCTTATTTAAGATAAATGGAGCATATTGCATATTGATATATTGATGACTGATTTCATGATGCACATTCATATGATTCATGTTGTGCCACTATGTATAACAATTAAAAGATGACGGTTATGCCATTGGATGTTTCATCTGTAATATACCAGTTCTCGTCCCAACCTATGAGTTGAAACATTCAGTGTGCATGTCAGAAAAGCTGGCATCTAAGTGACAAGAATATTTTTCGCAGTGCTACGAAAGTATTAAACTTGGAAACACAAAAATATGAAACTTAGGGCGCTGAACATATAATACTTATGGTCATGTTGGTTTTCAGTTGTAGAATAATTCACATTCTTTTAGAGAATCTGATAATCTGACTAATCTGAATCACTGGAAACGGTGTCAGATGGTTTTGATAAAAATGTGTGATTGTCAAATTCAGTTCATTGTGTTTACATGGTGGATTGATGTTATTTCAATAACAGCCAGACACACAACTCAATCATGAAAAATGCTTATGATGTAACAACTGATGTGTCAACTGAAGGGGGAGGTAGAGTTTACTGACCTACTGACCTCGCACAGAAAAAGATACACATTCTATAGGGGGTAGATGGAGAAATAAGGCTCTGAATATATATTTCTATAGTAGCGATATTAACTATATCTGTGTTAATCTCTTCCCTCACAATGTTGTAATGGACCAGTCAGAGAAGTTTGGCTATGATTTAGAGAACGAAATTTATGAATTACAATTGCTCATTCAACTGGTCAGATGAATTGTATAGCAAATAACAAAATCCAGAGTATTTGATGATGAGTGCAAATTGAATATCAAGGAGTTTTATGTGTACTTCTAGTAGCTTTACAATGAAGTTTTGTGATTTGTTCGCTTCTAGGTTTAATTTCCAAATTAAGCCACATGTTTCTTGAATACATGTACCTCAGGAGCTTATAATATTGATACTTTTTATATTAGATCGGTCTGAAGTTAACCCATAGTCGTTTACACTTTTTTGCCTCTACTGAGAGTTAATCTACAAGAGTAGAATTGGATCAAGCAGCATAAACAGTAACATAGCATCAAGTTGGAAAATACCTAAAACAGATTTTGCTATTTAATAAGATGTAATTTTTTAATTGGCAATCTTCACACATAAGGACAGTGTGCATCTAATAAGCAAAATATTGTTAGTTAATAGCCTCTTATACAAGAGAGCCTCGGATGATAAAGATGTTGCTGGCTAGACAATTTTGGTTATTAATTCATGGAGAGAATCAATAAAGAAATAATGCTTACTATGTGGATTAAGTTTTGAAATCTTTTGGGTTATTGATATTTTTACCAATGACCTAATCAGTGTTGCATTTTATGGCTTTAAATTGGCTTCACACCAAACCATGTATGAGTCATCAATTAAGGATAAGATTTTTAAAATGGATCATTGTTCAAATATCAACTAAGGCCAGATAGAATTATATTTGGCATTTCAGTAGTTTTGAGTAAAATTCTTGAGATATTTATACAGCAATCTCTTGAGGAATCAATTTAGGAACCTTAAGCAATCATTATTAGAACACAACTATTTTGCTTGCATATAAATCAATTTCGCCCAGGTGTATAATTTTCAATGCATTGCCATCATATTTAGAAAGAATTAAGAATCTAACAAAGATAATAACACAAAATTATTCATGAAGACGATAAGGCAGTATGTAGAGACACTATATATCGAAGGCTGAAAATAACTAGGATACTGGCATGGATTGATATAAATATCTATAGACAATACAATAGACAGAAATGGCAGTAGACCATTTTTGCTGTCCATTCAGATGGTTTGAAAATTCCATAACTTAAATCTGTACAACAGGTTGATAATGAGTGTTTAAAAGTTTTATAACAAACTACTGAATATATTAGAAAGATGTCAGTGTTCAGAAGGATGATTATCAAATCTGTTAATTGTTCAGTTCACATGTTATCATAATTGGGAACAATTCATTACATGGAATTTATAGTATTGAGTACACCCACAGCTTTGAAGTCTCGTGGAACTCCGGCTGACTGAGTGGTGATTGGCTAGAATTTATTAGTTAAACGAGAACTTACTTGAAAGTGGAAGTTAGATGTTTGACTGTAATTCTAGCCAATCACCACTGGAAGCCGGAGTTTAACTAATAAATTAAACATGGTATGCCTTATATTATAATTTATTTAATGCTTGATCAACTGCTATTAACCCTTTTATTCTTTGTCACACAAACAATATATACTTACAATATGGGTGTCCATGTAGACCCTGATGATTAATTTCTAAAGTAATTTGACTCACGGTTATTGTCGTTTAACTAATAAATTAAACATAATTTATTTAATGCTTGATCAACTGCTATTAACCCTTTTATTCTTTGTCACATAAACAATATATACTTACAATATGGGTGTCCATGTAGACCCTGATGATTAATTTCTTAAGTAATTTGACTCAAGGTTGTTGTCTAAGACAGCAATCACACCTGCCTGAATAGTTTTCAAAATAGTCATCAGAATTTACAATTTGTAACAATTCCCACCTGTCTTCTAACAGTAGTTTGCCATTGGTATTATGTAGCTGGTATGGATTGAACTACTAAAAATTGAGAATCTTTTTATGAATGAATCCAAAACAGAATTAAACCACATCTACCTATCGACAAAGCATGAAACCATAGAAAATCACGAAAACACTGCAGAAGAATTCTTGAAGCGTGCCTTATCTTTCTCCATTTTTATAAGTTCTGATTTTGGATCCTCTGGGTTCAGCAATAATGGCTGTATCCCATCTTTGACTTTGTACTGTGACTTAATGTACTTCCATGCTGATTTAGGATGGATTTTTATGTTCATAGCTGTGCTTCTTTCGAAATTCTTTCTGAGCATTTTCATCTTTTTGCTACTTTGTTTCTGGCTCTGCAGTATAACTCATAGTCACCCTCCTTTCTCGTCTTTATATATTCCTTAGAGTCTTTAGCTGATCTTTGTTAAGTGGTACCTTGCCTTTATTGTTTCCTATTTTGACTCTCTTGCTTGGAACATGCTTGTCTTCTATTTCACAAACTATGGCCTAACTTGCTCATCACTGAATTATTAGTATCTCAAATTCTAGTCTTCAAACCAAACATATAACTAAGTTGTTAAAATCAATTTTAATAGAAACTGTTGCAGCCATAGGAGACAAAAGTATTCAATAAAGCATCTAATAACAGCTGGCATAATAAATATCATCAACCTGCATATAGAATGAAATGTAGTAAATGGTATCACATAGATCATTTAAGATGAAATGCATTAAGGGCATACAAAGAGAAGTGTATAATTTACAGATATTACATGTACATTTTATAGCCAACAATGTTCAGTAAATCTATCACAAATTATGACTGTAATTGATTGGACTTGAATTGGAATTTATCTATTCCGGTCAATTCAAATTATCAATTCCAAATCTAATTCTGGTGTCTTAAAATTGATCAATTCCAGAGTCTTTAACACGCACGCGCGCACGCACGCACACACACACGCATGCACGCACGCACACACACACACACACACACACACACACACACACATTGACTGATCAATTCCAATCGGAATTGACCCCAACCCTGCTGTACAATAGGCTCGTCAGTTTGAGCGATCTTGAGGCACTCTTGGTATGGCATTTGCTTGAGTCCTGAAACAGATTTCGTGGTTCGAGGTCGAACATTTTCCAGTAGTTGGATGTCTTTCTTGTAGAAGGGGGACCAGACAACATTGCCATATTCTAAGTGTGGTCGGACTAGGCTCTTGTGCAACAGGACAAATGTGCCAGGATCTATGTAGTCGAATGATCATCTGACCATACTAACTAATCTGTCGGTCTTATTGGCTGCCTTTTCTGCATGCTGATTGAACTTTAGAGAATTGTCTACGTACATACCTAGGTCCTTCTCACAAGCGGTCTCCTCTAGTACAACTGGCTGGTCACTTTCCTGCATGCTGTATTGGAATTTATCGCTAGATCTGCCTAGGTGCATAACTTTGCATTTAGTTGCACTAAAACGGAGCTGTCATGTATCTGACCAGTCTTTTAAGCTAGCCAAATCTTTTTAGAGTGCCTCATGTCAGTTCTGGAGCTAACTCGCGTGTATCGCTTGGTGTCATCTGCAAATAGCTTGATCATGCTTCTTACTACTCCTGGTATGTCACTAATGAAGCAGGTGAAAAGCACTGGTCCAAGCACACTGCCCTGTGGAATGCTGCTTAACACTGGAGTCCAATTGGAGCTTGGTCCACTGATGGATACTCGCTGCTTTCTGTTGCTTATGAATGCCTGTATCCATCCCATAGTGTCGCCACTAATTCCATAGCTGTGGAGTTTGCTCAGCAGTCTTTGGTTTGGAACAGTGTCAAACGCTTTAGCGAAATCAATGTAGATGAGATGGACTGCATCACCATCGTCAACAGCTTTCGTACAGTAATCTAGAGTGTCTATGAGCTGTGTGATGCAGGACCAGCCATTTAAGAAACTGTGTTGGTGGTCTGACATGCAGCTGGACATGTGCTTTGTTAGTGCACCTCGGATGAAGTATTCCATAATTTTGCATACTACTGATGTTGAGCTTACTGTCTCTAATGGCCTGCTGATGATTTGTTACCTTTCTTGAAGATCGGTGTGATCTGTCAATTTTTCCTGTCTTGCGGGAGTTCTTTCAATGAGGGATCAGTTAAAGAGTATTGTCAATGGCTTGGTGATGAAATGGCTGATCCCTTTTAGAATTCTCAGGGAGATTTTGTCCGGTCCTTGGGAATTTGACACTGCAAGTTTCTTGTGTCTTTTTTGCATGGCTATACCTTGATTCTAACCCCTCCCATAGGTTTACTATGGGCTTTCGGTTTGCCACAAAATCTGGTTAAAACACTATAAATAAAATTATCTAAAATGTTTTCAATGTCTACAGTATTTTAATAAGTACGGCAATACTTCTATAATGCTTTTTTTGGCATATGAAGAAAGTGGCAAAATTAAATAACAGAAATAAACAGGAGTTACGACTTTTCATGAGGGGTAAGAATAAAGATATAGCCGACAAAATGCCCTATCATCATCATCATCATTAGTGACGGACATAAGTCAGATATGACTTGTGTGTCCCAGGCATAGGTTTGATAATATTAGTCATGGTTAAATAACATGTCTTTATAATGTACATCTAGCTTTTATTTAAATTGGTCTAAGTTGATGGCAAGTGCAACGTGATCAGGTCAAGAGTTCCAATAACGAATAACTCTTTGTGAAAGTTTCGCGTAGTCATGGTTGCAGTGGATGTTTCCTTAAAGAATTGACCTGCATATATATATATTTCATGTGTAAAATTTTGTAAGTTTCGATTAAATCCCCTCTAAATCGTCTGTATTTGAGTGACATTAGGTTAAGTGATTTCAATCTATCCGTGTAAGGTAGATGCTTAAGGTTTGGAACTAATTTTGTTGATCTACGTTGTATTCTTTCGATGGTTCTTGACTGTCTTAATAGGTACGTTAACCACACTGAATTTCCATATTCCAATATTGGCCTTACTAACGTTTTGTAAAGTAAAATGAATGTATTCTGATCCAGATGTGAAAAGGTTCGTTTAATGACAGCTAGTATACTATTTGCCTTGGATACAGTTTTGTTGATATGTTCATCAAAGGATAATTTGTTATCGATCCAAATTCCAAGGTACTTTTCTTCGAGAGCAGAAACAATCTTGTAAAATCCATCAGTGTCAGATGTGTAGTATTGGAACTGAGGGTTGTTAGCGCCAAAGTGAATTACTTTAGTTTTTTCAGAGTTGAATGGTAATTGCCAAGTATGAGACCATTCACAGACCTTATTGATGTTTAGTTGAATATTTGTAGTAAGGGGATTACCTAAGATTTTTGTATCATCTGCAAATATCTTGCAAGCACACTCAATTGAATCGAGTAGATCGTTGATGAAAATTAGGAATAGAATTGGACCTAAGATGCTTCCCTGTGGTACCCCGCTAGTAACCTTGATCCATTCAGATGTTACTTTGTTTATTTTTACACGCTGTTTTCGATCTGTGAGGAAGTTTTGTATCCATTTGTGTATGTTGCCCACTATACCATATGCCTTCAGTTTTGTTAGAAGTCTCCCATGGGATACAGTATCGAACACTTTTTTGAAATCAAGATATATGGTATCCACTAGTTCGTTTTTGTCGAGACTGGCTGTAACTGTTTCAAGGAATTCAAGCATTTGTGTTTTACACGATCTATTGGATCTAAAACCATGTTGGCAGTTGGTTATAAGATTATTTGTTTCCATGTGTTCCATAATTTTGTCCCTGATCTTCTTCTTCTTTTCGATCGCTGGTATCACACTTGGAGAGCCGTTCTCAAGTCTGTAATTTTCAACATTGGTTTTAGACCCTTTCTTATGAATTTGCGGTTTTCCAAATTTCAGGTAATTCGCCTTCACCTAGTGATTTGTTAAATAGTATGTGTAAAGGTTGGGCAATTTTGGTAGCCATTTCCAGTAATATTCTGGATGGGATTTGGTCTGGGCCGCAACTTTTGTTAGGATTTAATGCTCTTAATTTCTCCTCTATTTCGTTTTTACTAATGTTAAAATTGCCTAATTTTGTGATTGTATTGACCTCGGTCATTTCTGGTAATACCTCTATATTTTCATCAGTAAACACACTACAAAAGTAATTAGTTAATAGATCGGCTTTAGCTTGGTCATTTGTTTCCAGTTTACTATTATTTTTTACACTTGCCACTTGCTCATTTAGTGAAGTTTTGCTTTTTACATACTTCCAGAAGGCTTTTGGGTTACGGTTAGATTCTGACGCTATCTTCTGTTCAAAGTTCTTTTTTGAGTGTTTAATAATGGATGTTGCTGAATTTCTAGCATGTTTGTAGTAACCTAGGTCTTCAGGTTTGTTTGTTTGTATTTCTTATACGCCTTTGATTTTAGGTTAATTGATTTAATAGCAACAGAGTTTAGCCAGGCTTTTCTGTTTTGATTGCCTAGATAGTGGAATATATTTTGTGATTATATTACATCTGCAATAACGTTATGAAAAAACATCCATGCTTCGGTAGTATTTGAATTTTCCATGGGGGTCCAGTCAATTAATCTGAGTTCATGTCTCATTTCATTGTATCGGCCCTTGTTAAACAGTAATATTGGATTGCTTGTTTTATTGTCAGCTTCGTTAAATATGTTATGGTGTAGATGAATGCATAGAACCCCGTGATCACTTTTACCTAAGGGGTGTGTGTGGATGATATCATGTACAATGCTAGAATTATTTGTAAGAACAAGATCAAGTGTGTGTGGTGTTTGATCTTTTCTGTAGCGGGTAGGACTGGTTACATGATGTGTTAAAAAGTTATTTTGAATTTTGTAAATGAACTCTTGAGCAATTGAGTTACTTGCCAGACCTGTATCCCAGTTTATGTTCGGAAAATTGAAGTCACCCATGACAAAAATGTAGTCAGATTTGATATTGTTTAAATTGTCCATGATATTTAGTAAATTGTAGTTATTTATCTCACTTGAATTTGGACTTCTGTAGACACATCCCACTAACATAGTTTTGCTGTCTATTGTTTTTATTGTGCACCTCACAGACCCTATGAAGCTTAAATTAGTTAGTGCATCGCAGCTGACAGCTTGCAATGATTTATGTGTGTATATCAGGACACCACTAGATGGGTTGTTATTCAAAAACATATCGTAATTATCTATTTGCAGTTCACATGGTTGAATTTTGTTATATTGTTTTAAATTTTTCGGTAAAACCTGTTATACAGATAATAGCTGGATTATATTTGTGTATAATTACTTCTAACTCGCATCTTTTATTGATTAAGTTGTCCGCATTGGTGTATATGCATGTGTTAGTGAAGTTTTTGTCAGTATTGTTGGTATGGATGCTGCTTATGAGACATGCAGATTTGTTAGTTGATGCATTGCTATAGGTATTTTTGCTACCTGTAATGATTTTATTTGTTTTCTTATTATTGCAAGCACTGTTAGTCATTATCTTTGGAGTGTTTGATTTTAATGTTTTGACTATGTCCTCAATGCTTGTGTGTGGGCTCATGTCTGTTAAGGGTATATTGCATTCCGTAGTTTGGCAATGGTCAAATAAAACATTATATCGGTTTGTAGTATAGAAGGTATTAATACTGGATGAAGACAACTTTGAACAAAGTAATGGATAATCTACTAATACTATTGCATTGCTCGCTGCCTCGCTGCATACAAATTTTCATGTTGATAATTATCATTTGTTTGGAAAGTTGAAGTGGTGACAGACAGATGGAGATGGCTTGAAATATTACCTGGTAGGAGGGTTAAGCCATCATGATTTGGATGGATGCGGTCCCAGAAGAGGTTCAGTTTGGTTTCACCATTGTTCTGTGTGAATAGATGTGTATTATCGATGAATGTAGTAACTGATTGTGATGCCATGGATTGTAGCATGCAGTTAAATTTATATACTAAATTGTTTTCGACGTGGTCGTGGTAGTCTGAACGAGGAAGCAAGGAAGATACCATAATATCTATTTCTGGTAACCTCTTTCTAATTTTCTCAATGTGTTGTAAGTAATCATTGATCATTGTATCGAGCTTGCGCCTTCGAATGTCATTTGATCCTATATGTAAGACTACTGTATTATACTTCACAGTTCCAAATAGGTCATCAACATACTCGGTTAAATCGTTAATTCTTGCACCAGGGAAGGTTCTTATGTTGACATTTGCATTTTCTGTAGACATATAGCATCCACTCATTTTTCGGAGTGTAGAACTTTCAGCAATCAAGATATTCTCTTTAGGATAGGAACTTTGACTGTAAGAAGCATGATTGTAATTGTCATACACTGCCTGATGATAATGATTGGTAGTAGTTGGCTTGGTTGCATTGCCTGATGATAATGATTAGTAGTAGTTGGCTTGGTTGCATCGGCCTGATGATAATGATTAGTAGTAGTTGGCTTGGTTGCATCGGCCTGATGATAATTAGTAGTAGTAGTTGGCTTGGTTGCATCGGCATGATGATAATGATTAGTAGTAGTTGGCTTGGTTGCATCGGCCTGATGATAATGATTAGTAGTAGTTGGCTTGGTTGCATCGGCCTGATGATAATGATTAGTAGTAGTTGGCTTGGTTGCATCGGCCTGATGATAATGATTAGTAGTAGTTGGCTTGGTTGCATTGGCCTGATGATAATTAGTAGTAGTAGTTGGCTTGGTTGCATTGGCCTGATGATAATTAGTAGTAGTAGTTGGCTTGGTTGCATTGGCCAGATGATAATGATTAGTAGTAGTTGGCTTGGTTGCATTGGCCTGATGATAATGATTAGTAGTAGTTGGCTTGGTTGCATTGGCCTGATGATAATGATTAGTAGTAGTTGGCTTGGTTGCATCGGCCTGATGATAATGATTAGTAGTAGTTGGCTTGGTTGCATCGGCCTGATGATAATGATTAGTAGTAGTTGGCTTGGTTGCATCGGCCTGATGATAATGATTAGTAGTAGTTGGCTTGGTTGCATCGGCCTGATGATAATGATTAGTAGTAGTTGGCTTGGTTGCATTGGCCTGATGATAATGATTAGTAGTAGTTGGCTTGGTTGCATTGGCCTGATGATAATTAGTAGTAGTAGTTGGCTTGGTTGCATTGGCCTGATGATAATTAGTAGTAGTAGTTGGCTTGGTTGCATTGGCCTGATGATAATGATTAGTAGTAGTTGGCTTGGTTGCATTGGCCTGATGATAATGATTAGTAGTAGTTGGCTTGGTTGCATTGGCCTGATGATAATGATTGGTAGTAGTTGGCTTGGTTGCATTGGCCTGATGATAATGATTAGTAGTAGTTGGCTTGGTTGCATTGGCCTGATGATAATGATTAGTAGTAGTTGGCTTGGTTGCATTGGCCTGATGATAATGATTAGTAGTAGTTGGCTTGGTTGCATTGGCCTGATGATAATGATTAGTAGTAGTTGGCTTGGTTGCATCGGCCTGATGATAATGATTAGTAGCAGTTGGCTTGGTTGCATCGGCCTGATGATAATGATTAGTAGTAGTTGGCTTGGTTGCATCGGCCTGATGATAATTAGTAGTAGTAGTTGGCTTGGTTGCATTGGCCTGATGATAATGATTAGTAGTAGTTGGCTTGGTTGCATTGGCCTGATGATAATGATTAGTAGTAGTTGGCTTGGTTGCATTGGCCTGATGATAATGATTAGTAGTAGTTGGCTTGGTTGCATTGGCCTGATGATAATGATTGGTAGTAGTTGGCTTGGTTGCATTGCCTGATGATAATGATTAGTAGTAGTTGGCTTGGTTGCATTGGCCTGATGATAATGATTGGTAGTAGTTGGCTTGGTTTCATTGGCCTGATGATAATGACTGGTAGTAGTTGGCTTGGTTGCATTGGCCTGATGATAATGATTAGTAGTAGTTGGCTTGGTTGCATTGGCCTGATGATAATGATTAGTAGTAGTTGGCTTGGTTGCATTGGCATGATGATAATGATTAGTAGTAGTTGGCTTGGTTGCATTGGCCTGATGATAATGATTAGTAGTAGTTGGCTTGGTTGCATTGGCCTGATGATAATGATTGGTAGTAGTTGGCTTGGTTGCATTGGCCTGATGATAATGATTGGTAGTAGTTGGCTTGGTTGCATTGGCCTGATGATAATGATTAGTAGTAGTTGGCTTGGTTGCATTGGCCTGATGATAGTTAGTAGTAGTAGTTGGCTTGGTTGCATTGGCAAATTGATGAGCCTGATTTCTATTGTGTGGTGTTTGGCTCTGCATAACCCGTTTCGCAGATGACCGATTTTAACCACGTGACTCGTGCGAACTTTCGAAGCACATTGCATTGTGGAAGCGTTTGGGGGCAGTGTGTATTAAAATGACGTCGGCCAGTAACGTCGCTTGTAGTAATGACTATATCGTCTTTCTCTCCCCCTATGAATGAATAGAGGAGAGATTCCACGACACATATTTTAAAGCGAATACAATTATATTGAGATAATTAACTAAAATATAAACATACCCTACTCATATACACCTGTGCAAAAGTTAAGCACCAGCAAAAACAATAGAACGTAGAAACATGATGGTACAACTAGGCTGCCATACTTTTTGTCCCCGCGTTAGCTGACATAATTCCAAGTACGAAATGTACATGCATGCATGACTTCACGCCGCTTGATGTCCGTGCGTGGCGGGAAACAGCACACGTGTTCAGTTATGTAAAAGTCCAGTTTGAGGTGTAGAACATTACATACAGATTTAGGCGACAAGATTAGGAATTTTGTGTTCATGACCGTGGTTTATTTGTACAGAGAGAATTAGCTCTTGATTGTGAACCGCTATGGCAAGACGAAGGTTAAGTGATCGTGTGAAATGGCAAATCATAGGCATGCATACCACTGGTATGTCATGCAGAGAGATTGGCAGACAGCTGAACATTAACCATACTGTAATCAGTCGTTTGATTGCAAAACATGGGCAAACTAACGAGGTGAAGGACAGGCCTAGATCTGGAAGACCGAAGAAGACTACTGCCCGTGATGATCGAGCCCTAGTACGCCTTGTTAGGAGATCTCCATTCACCAACAGCAGAGTGCTCAGCCAGCAATGGGAAACGCGCAATAGAGTGTCAAGGTCTACCGTCAAAAGGAGACTGTATGCTGCTGGCATGAAAGCTAGGAGACCTGTCAGACGTCCTCTCCTCACTGCACACCACAAAGAGGAGCGTCTGAGGTGGTGCAACGAAAGAAGACACTGGAACATGAGATCCTGGAGACGGGTACACTGGTCCGATGAAAGTCGGTTCCTGCTTCATGCCACAGATGGTCGAACTCGTGTATGGAGGTCCAGACGCACGGCGTACGACCAACGTAACATCATGGAAGAAGTTCCATTTGGTGGAGGTTCCGTTATGATATGGGGGTGCATCTCATTTGATTGTAAGCTGGATCTGTTGACTGTACCTGGAACACTAAATGGACAAAGATATCAAGATTCCATACTGGATAGAGTTGTGGTCCCTCATTTTGTAAATCATGCACCTGGAACCCACCCTATATTCATGGATGACAACGCCCGACCACATCGTGCTAGAGCTGTGCATGAATACCTCCGCCAGAATGCCATCGAAACCCTACCATGGCCAGCAAGGAGCCATGACATGAACCCTATTGAGCATATCTGGGACATTCTGGGAAACATGGTGAGAAGGAGGGATCCTCCTGTGCAGAACCTACAGGAATTAACAGACGCACTCCATCTTGAATGGCAACGAATACCACAATGGCGTATCAGTCGATTGGTGACCAGCATGAGACGTCGTGTCCAGGCCGTCATCCAGGCACAAGGTGGATATACCCGGTATTAATAATGACAGTCTCAAACTCGTGCACAGATGTTAAACTTCGTTTTCAGACACCATTAATGACAATCTAGCCACGTGTGTCAACTGTAGGGCAATAGTTGTCAGTTGTGTCAACGTAACCATATTCAGGCCTCGTTTTCAAGTTCAAACAAAAACATACAGTGTTTCCCCACCATCATAATCAGCATTCCTCTAGTTGCATTATTACCTCTTGCACTAAGATGGATGGGTACATACATGTTTATGCTATTGCTTTCTTCATAGCACATGAATATACCCTCGCATGTGCGTAAAAATAGGGTGGTGCTTAACTTTTGCACAGGTGTATATATTAGATACAAATAAACTGAAATAAACTGAAAATGAACGCTAAATACGCATTCCGGAGGAGACTGACGAACAGTATTAGGCGCCGACGATCTTTCAGCGCTGACATTATTGCCAGATTTTTAAATATAATTGCTGAGTTTGCTTCACAAAACATGCATCTTAAAGCATTATTTATTCAAAATTAAATTATTAAGAACTATATTTTAATTATGCAGCTTTTTTCGTCATGGCGCGTAAAGCGGATTTCCTAAATAGATTGACGAACAGTATATAGGACAGGATTAGCCTACAATCTTAAAAGCATAAGCGCCGTGAAAAGGGTTTCTTTTGGGGTCCTAAGCAGAAAAAAGGGGCTTGGAATATTTTTGGGGAAAAATTGGACATTTAAGCAAATTTATGGCGAGATTGATGAACAGTATACGCATGACGGTGCTATCAAACGTGTGTATTATTGCCTGATTTTTTCAATGAATTGCATTGATTATATGGGGGGGGGGGGGGAGGCGTTCTCCAGCCAATTTCAAATAAATTACTTCAGAAAATCGTGTATTATTGCTTGATTCGTCAATGAGTTGTGTTGATTATACAGGGGGAGCGTTCTCCAGCCAATTTCAAATAAATTATTTTTAAAACGATCTTAAATCACCTGAAATGATTGATTTTTAAACATCAAATAGCTAGAGGATGTCTTAGGAAGACTTGAGCCAAGAATGACGAAATTTCAACAATTATTTATTCATATATTGCCATAGATAGTTAATAAATAATAATGTGTGTTTGGGTGGGGTGTTGTTGCTAGTGGGGTGGGGGGGGGGGGTGGGGTGGGGTGTAGAATAATCAAGCTTTCAGGAATGACTGTTCTGATGGGTCATACTATAATCCTGTGATGTGTAGGTGTCTGTTTTGTAAATAATATATATGTAGTGTCCATGAATGGGTGGGTAGGTGGGGGTGGGGGTGTTACATATTCACGAAGCATACCTAACGTATACCTTGTGTAAAGTAGACAATCAGCTATGGCCCAATCACAATGCTACATTTGTTAGTTACACTTAATCATTATGCATGTTCCTATGCTTAAGTATGTTTCATGAATCCAGCCCGGGGCCATAAGCTGCATGGGTGGGCCAAGGGAGATTTTCGGAGAAGGCCAATTCTGTTTAACCCTTTAACCCTCAAATTCTCAAAGAAAATGTCCATTTGCAGACCAAGACAAGACCATTTTTTAAAATTTACCAGTGAAATGACTGGCACGGTTATCGAGCCAGTCATTCCAATGGTAAATTTTCAAAAATATTCTTCCCTTGGTCTGCAAATAGACATTTCTCAAGACCACTGCAGAAGTAATTTTTGGCTGATATGAGCATAAAACCATACATTCATGTGCATTTGTTTATGCCCGCACGATCGACTGCCCCCAAACAGTCCCATAGCGCAATGCGCGCGATACGCGGTAAACAAAGATGGTGGTATCTGCGTCACGGGTTATGATGGATATGTTAATTGGACAGGTATGTTTGAAACAACATCCCTGTAGCTCATATACGGTTGATTGACGTGAGGTAGTTGATGATGATGAACTGTCATTATTTAATGTGTTCTTTGGATGTTGAGTAGCATTGCGTTTGATAGCTGTTGATGAAGCATTTGGCAAATTCTTTAGCTGGCCGTTTCTTGCATCCATATTAGCCACCTGTGATTTAAGACTTGTCATGTTTTGCTTTAGTTCACCAATTTCATCTAAAATTATTGATAGCACATCAGTATTTGTATCATTACGAGTAAGAGGCATACTATTTGGCATAATCTTTTGTGGTTGACATTGGTTAGACAGGATAGTGTCATAAGAACTTGATGTAGTGGGCATAACATTGTTTGTTTTAGGTGGAGATAGAGGAGTGTTGTCTTCGGGCCTTGGCTTATTGGCTGTGACACTACTGCCATTGTTTGTAAACAGAGATGAAACTGTAGTTAATTCTACAATGTAGTCTTGTTTATACATAGATTTGTAGGATGTTAGAAAGCTATTAATGTGACTTGAAATAGGCACACAGCTCTGCCAGATATATTTACGCTTGGAGTTGGTTAGAAGGCTAAGCATGTATGGTGGCAGATTTGAACATATCTAGTGAACCCACTTCTTACAGAGATCACATTTTATCATAAAGTCTGTGTCAGCAGACCCACATTTGCAGCTTGCTTTCGGTCTTGCTCCACCCTGTACTGAAGCGACTGTCTCGCTGCTATTACTAGTGTTTGTCATCGCATCATAATCTGATGTCGGGTTCATTATCTCGGTGGTGTCAACCAGAGCACTGGAGTTGTTGGACATATTTTGCTCAACATTATTCTCAGTGTTATTGATATTATTTGATGGATTGTTAGCAGTTGCGAATGCAAGATTAGTAGGATTTGGTGGAGGAGAGACAGAT
This sequence comes from Chaetoderma sp. LZ-2023a, assembly GCA_034401795.1. Classification (NCBI taxonomy): domain Eukaryota; kingdom Metazoa; phylum Mollusca; class Caudofoveata; order Chaetodermatida; family Chaetodermatidae; genus Chaetoderma; species Chaetoderma sp. LZ-2023a. The sequence goes on from CM067372.1 coordinate 50,335,045, forward strand.
TTGGAGACAATGGTTACTGGGATAGGCAGTGACTTCAAAACGATAGGACTTGATGTAGTAATAGGGATATTTTCCGTCGATGGTTGCTGTGCTGGAGTAGTGATCTTACGCGGCGGAAAATGTTTGTTTTCACAATCAGGACAGAGAAACAAATCTCATTGACAGTTTTTGACATTCGGCTTAACCTTATGACAATCTTCACAATACATATTTTGTTGTTGTAATCAATAGAAAAATTTACTAAATATATACCAATACAACTAAATGTGTAAGGACATCACAGATAGGAACGAGTACATAAATATAAGTTAGCAACTCGGGGAAAGAATTTGACACAAGGACGGCCGGAGGAATGGAAGAACATATGACAGAGGTTAGTTAGAATGGGCAGCCAAAGGCAAACACAAGTGCAGACTGAATTGGTATTTCCAAAGTAAATTCATTTTAGGGCTTACTCTTATATTTATTTGAATTTATGTATTTAATTGTATATATGTATTTTTATGGTTTTTTTTTTATTTATTATTATTTTCTTTTTTTTGTTATATTTAGCCTGTAATCTATATACTGAATGTGTATATAAGCTATAGGCTATATATCATACAAATATTGCACTGTTTAATTTGTGTACGGTTTAAGTTTACATGTGTTTATGTGCAGTGTATTACACTGTTTAATTTGTGTACGGTTTAAGTTTACATGTGTTTATGTGCATGCCTAAATGTTTGTAATGTTGAAACAACAGCCAGAATAAAATTATATTGGCTGGATTGTATCATACAGCAGCGATCTTTAGTGTTGCTAAGGTAAACAATCACGGAAACTATATAGGTCAAATTAGTCGAATATGATGATGACGATGCTATCAAAGATAGAATATAGCAAGATGGGAATTACATTATAACGCGCATACAATTTTGCGCACCTTTTACGGGCGGGGGGGGGGGGGGGGGGGGGGATTTGGCCATACCGGTCTTAAAGTTATGTCATCTATGTGTGTAACTTGAAGTTACAGAGGGGCAAAGAAATACAAAAACGATTTGAGGTCGTGTGCGAATGCACTTGTTGCACGACCTTAAGTTCGGCCCATCCAGCTATTTCATCTGCAATGGTTTGGTGGAATCCATCCAAATTTGTTATATTTGAGTTACCCATACACGATTCCAGTTTGTGAAATCACTGTTATATTGGACTCTGGCTTTATGGGAGGGGTACAGTTGTCAGGCTAATAGGTTAATGAACGCGTGGGTATTTGCGATGGCGTGCCATCGAATGCACGTTATATGGTCGTAGTCTGTTGACATACAGATTTTCTCAATTTAGTCAACTATTTTTTCAGCAGAAACTGCGCAAAACGGGGTGAATTTGTAGGCAACAGTAGCCTATGTCGAGATTTATATCTATATATATATTTAATGAATCCAAGAGAGTATGATACAGTTCAGACTAAGAATAATATGATGAATGACATTTAATGCCAGATCCGCCATTATTATTTGCAATGATGTTATTGCAAATCGAGGGTGGTGAATGGGGCAAAAAAATGACAATATTATCCTAGTGATAAAATCCCTCCTTATTTCGTACTGATGATCACAAAGACGGCGAACAACAATTACACCACCACCACAATTACCACCACCACCACATTTATATTGATGTTGAGGATGTCACTTGTGATAACAATAATTACACGCTGGCGATGATGGTGGAAACAAATATGATATTTCAGAAACCAAGCCTCACTTCTCGTTTCCCTTTCGTACCACGAAACGAGGAGGGTGATATTGTGAAAATTAAGGGATATTCAGGTTGCTTGCGGGTGACATGTGAAATGAGCAAATCTCTTTAGGCATGCACGGGCCAGTGCGACCATTCATACCGCTTATGAGCGGTGTGGTGTGAATGACCTTATTGGTTTGGGCAGGTCTATTGGGGTTACTCTTGTCATGTGTGTCGCCCGCATGCAGTTTGAATGGTAATTTTATGGATGATGGAAAGGGGCTTGGAATTTCATTGTATAAGACAAGATAAGAAGTAAAAACATCAAGGAAATCAAAGATGATCCTGACAATTGAGAGTGTGATAGAGGATAGTAAATGACGATGGAGACATATTGAAATAGGGAAAATACAGCATAAATATTGATGACAATATTAGCAATGATAATGAATGCATGATATATGTTTCTATAAAACGTACACCATAAATATTTATATATGCCTTATATACTGTCCGCCACACTATTCTAAATTAGGTTTACACTCAAGGGCCGATGGCCCATTGTGGAATAACTTATTATTATTATTATTATTATTATTATATCCTGAAATGCAGGAGATGGCCTTAGAATATAATGTTTACAAATGCGTGGGTGGTGGGGAGGGGGTGGGGGTTGATGGGTGCGACCTCCTTGATCCCACTATTGGTTAAACCTCCTGATCAATTTTGATTTTACTGTGTATTCAACCCAGGACTTGTTCCTTCCATTTTATGCCGACCCTCCCTATGCAATGTTGATGATACTATAACAACACAAATATTTATTAACTAGAAGTTGCCCGGGTTAGAGATGAGCTGATAAAAATTGAGAACTGTTCAGAAAAATGGTGAATACTACTACTACTACCTGCTCCTGCTACTACCACTATCTGCTACTACCACTACAACTATCTCTACCGCTGCTGGTGCTTGCTGCTAGTGGTACTGCGTCTGCTGCTGCTGAAATTACTCAAACTTGGCCAGTAAAGTTTAAAATCTGACTCTGAAGCCCTACACATCGCTAACAATGCTTCTGGCAGTTAGGAGAATAACTGGTGCCAAAAGTACACATTATATATGTCCTATTTTAGAAGAGATTGACAGAGACCATTTACCACCACCACCACTCACCCCCCCCCCCCCCAAACCCCACATATACAACCCCACCCCACACCTACCTCAACTATAGCAGGGCCACATTTTATTATTCCTTAAATCACTGTATATATGATACAGTGCATTAAATTTGTTTGCAGAAAAGAAATATATCTATAATTATTATTAGCAGGTGCTTATGTCAGAATTATTTTTTCTTTTTTATTTAATTATTTTTTCTTCTTCAATGACAATTGCACTGTTATATATTGGCTAATGTCTATGATGCTATGAAGTTGAAAAATTTTGACCCTGCACTTGCAACTCTTTTCTTAATGAATATTTTAAAGGGAGATGTAATGTCAGGATTTCAATTTCAGTGATTGATTTTTTTTGTCTAAAATAGTGTATAATGTAAGTAATGTTATGTCAAGTAGTAATGTCTCTTTAACTCCACTCTCTCTCTCATTCAGTTGGGAGAGAACGGGAATACATTGTTAGAACTTGTGCCCAATCCCTTCGTACACATGATACAATAAAATATGTTAAAAGAATTAGCAGATTATATTTAATTAATAAATTTATAGAGTAGGAAACTGGAAATGGTTGCGATATATAACTATTAAAAAATGTTCTGTTTTGCTAGCTCAAAAAGTGCCGTGCTGCTGTGGCGCGCACGCCGGCCCTGATATTATTTTCTATAGTGCAAAACAGGTGCTCAAAATAAGTTCCTGTATTAACATTAACTTAATGGATGCGCGCGTATGCGTGCGTCCATGTGTCCGCTCCATTCGTACGTATGTATGCTATGCTTAGAATAGTGTCGTTCAAAAAATTGCAGTACCTCATTTTTCATGACAATCAGATAATCAATTATATTCGCAATGCGTAGGCTAATGTTCATGATATTTGAAGATATACAACCCCATTACAACCAAATCCACCCACCCCCTATATATATCTGGTGTTAATTATAGGCATGTATCACAATTTTCATTCTTCCCCTTTTAATTTGTGCATCCGATCGCAGATCCTGAGCCCCTTCAACTATGATCAAGCTACATTTTTTATCTTTTGATTTTCCACCTTTAAATTCACTTCAGCGCACCATATCTATTTGTTTATTTACCTGTTTGTTTGTTTACCTTGTTTGGCTATTTATTTATTTCGCCTGTTTTGCTTTGTTTCCCGCGTCAAGGGGGATTTGCGTTACCGCGCCATTCGCGTTACGAGTTAATGCCCCTAGTATAACGTCAAAGTCACGTCGTAGTCGTATGATGGCGCAAAGGCTGAGGGTATTTCCCATCTTGCTATATCCATTATCTTTGAATTTGATGCTATTTTGTGTAATTTCAGTATTTATATTTGAGTTGAGCGTTCAGCTTTAAGTTATAAATTTATCTAGTTATTAATAAGTAATTTAATACACTTTGAACAGAGAATGCTGATATAAAAAATAAAACTACTGAACTTTAAATTAATAACGGCAGCGCACACTTTAAAAAAATTGTTAGATACCAGTTTTCGAATGCATTATTAAATATTTTTTTACGATTTTAGGTACATCGACGCTTCGGCTATTAAAACTTACATATGAATTAGTAACGTGTATAATTACTGACTCGGTCTGCAACACCACAAAAATTATATCAACGAATAACGTCCACAGGCCTACAGTTAGCAGCTGGGTCAATTTGGATAGTCCTCCAGTTGGTTGGAGCACCGAAGTACGTGATACACCAAGATGTGTTGTCCTGTCTGTAACCGCTAGAGTCGTGCTTCCAAATTGGCGATGTTACTATACTATAGTTCTTTGGAGTGGATCTGATCTGGATATATGATTTTTCAGGATTGATGGGTCACCAGCAATGGTAGGATATCGGGTGTATGTTGGTCCAATGTATGTACTGAGTTGCTGCATCTGTAGCTGGTCTAGGAGGCTGTTAATATATGTCTTATATAGCCCTGTCGATAGGATGCCGCCTTGCCTAACGCCCTGCTCTATACGGATTTCTGTACTTGTTATCCCTTTCCTTTTAACATTTGCTGATAGATTCACATAGAGGTTGTCAACTACTTGCCATATATGAGAATCTATCTTCTGATCGAAGAGATGACATTTGAGTGAGTTATGGTCTACGATGTCAAAGGCTTTCTGAGTATCAAGCCATATAGAGTGGTTGGTTGGTGTCAATTGCCTCTCTTGCGGTCTCTGATACCACTAACGCTGCCATTTTTGGTCAGAGGCCTTGAGTGAATCCAAACTGGAGTGGTGACTGCTTGGCTGGGAGACGTTCATATGTTCGATTGAGTATTATAGATAGAAGATCTTTCCAAGTAGCGATGAGACTGTGATCTCCTGGTGGTTACTAAAGGACGTTGAGTCCTTACCTTTCTTGTGGACTGGCGTTATGATACCACACTTGAATGACATAGGGATATTTTTGGTTTCTAATATGATATTGTAGACATGTGTCAGTGCAGACAATATCGAGTCTCCAGTTTTTATTATATGTTCAGCCGTGATCCAATATTCATCAGGTGCTTTGCCCTTGTTCAGCCTACTGATGGCATTTTAAACTTCATATGAGGATATATTGGACAGGGTTCAAGATTCTGTTCGCACACACCCCGTATTAGGGAGAGGTCATACTGAACTCTGCACTTGTAGTCAGAATCGAAGTGTGGCTCGCTTTTAGGAATTGCAAAGTATTCATAATATGATGCGAATCCTCAGCATTGATCTGTTGGCTCAACGAGCGCGATGCCATTCTCCGTAAGTGAGCTAGTAGTAGAAGGCTTTCCTCTGTTCCTCTTGATGAGTTTGTAGAAGTTGCTGGTGGTGCATGTATCCATCCTCTCTTCATAGAATCCATCATGCTCCCTTGCTTGCTCGGTTCTTTGTTGGGACCTCAGGTGCCGTTTGATGATATTTATCTCGAGCGAGATTGGGCGTTCAGGGCCTAGTTTATTGAGCTGATGCCATGTCTGATTAAGCTGCTTACCATGTAGAAGAAGGCTTTTTAACTGCAGGTGATGCTTTCCACTTTGGACCATTGATGTAGATTGGCTTGAACGGTATGGAGATTCTCGCTGCTGCATTTATGCACTCGTGCAGATGTTTGACAGCCTGTTCGCAGGGTCCCTCTCATATATTAGTGAACTAATTGCAGGATCACAACTACGACCGAGGAAGTAGTCAATTTGCGACTTTCCATTGCCATGTGTGTATGTTTGATTACTAGCTCGGGGCGCTAAGATTTTTAAGTTTGTCTGGGCTAAAAATGATTTGAATTTCTTGTCGTTGGAGTTGCCTCTGTCTAGCAATGTTACGTTCATGTCGCCATGCCACATGAATTTGTGTGTGGCCTGGTATTTCTCAACAATGACCTGTATGAGATCAAGGCATTCTGCATATTTTTCCGATGAGTTTGAGCATCCTGCTGTGGGCATGTATGTGTTAATCATGCAGTCGCGTATTGGTTCAGATAGTAGCTCTATAACAATGATATGTTCATTACCACGAGGCAGGGTTCTGATGCATGAATCAATTAGGCTAGACCAGGCTATGGCAATTCCTATGTACCCTCGTTTTCGCTCGACTTTACAGGTTGGAGTTTCTGAGTCGATACATCTGATGCTGTAGCTTTCTCATAATCCCATAGCCAATGCTCTTGGAGGCAGATGCTATCTATTTCACTTAGTAAATTGTGTAAGCAAGGGGCATTGCCGCGGATTCCTTCTATATTGAAGGCCATGCATCTTAAGTGCTTCTTGTGCATGTTTCTGGTACTGTTATCTAGTCTGCTGGTGTATCTTTGTGACAGCGGAAGGCTAAAAAGACTGTATATCTTGTTGGTTGTTACTAGCAGAACTAGATGCTATTGTGCTAGGTGTTGGCTGGTTATCTGCTCTACTGCCTATCGCTTGCTGTTTCTCACTTGATTCAGAGTTACTCAGCTGATTACCAGTTGTGGCAGCACTACTTGTAGCTGGCTCTTGCTCCTTTGTGAAATGATTGGATGCTAAGGCAATGGAGGGCTATGGCAGATTACTGCTCACAGTGGTTTCAGCTATTTCTTGAGTGTTCACAACGATAGGGAGTTGGCTACTGGGTGGTAATGAGTGAGTTCTGTCGGTAGAGCTATCATGGATATGGACTTTTCTCTGATTTTGACGTGTGTCTTGTGCCCACTGTGGTTGGTGCCTATTTGTTATATAGTTCAGTACACGCTGCATTTGTTTAATATTTTCCAAGCATGGTGGCTGAGCCACATGGGGATACCTTACACTCTGTGTCCTATGGGCTGTACTGTATGCGGTAGGTCTCTCAGACTGACTATGGTTCGCTGATAATTGCTGAGTTATGAGTAGTAACTGCTGATAGCGTGGTGGCATGGGTTATCTGCCTAGATGTGGCTTCACTGGTCGGCTGTCAGGAGCAGGCCTACCCCGAGAAGCCATGTGTGGTGCTAACCATGGCATATACAAGGCATTACTCTGTGGTGCTATAGCTTGGCTGTACCTGGTTGATTGTGATGGTTTGTCTATAGTAGTTGTTGGAGTCTGATGTTGATAATAACCTGGTGGTGGATACTGCACGTACGGCAGACGGTGGCTAGATGGGTTTGTGTGTGATGCTGGCATATTATGACTAGCATGGGATCCATAAAATGGGATGTCCTGGTGGAATTTTTGTTGTATCTGAATGGGTTTTTCTCGACGCAGTTGATTCTTCCATTGCTCCGAGTCTTTTTTAGCAACATCAGGAAAGACAGAACTTGCTGTGTCTGATCTGTATCTTTGGTAGTCAATAAAGAGGTTGATTTTTCTTTCGATAAACTCTAGGCGATCCATTATAAGTTGCAATTGTGGGTCTACCGTAGTTGCGTCCAATTGGGGAGCTGGTATGCGAGACTGTGGTACATCATGACGGCTGCTAGTTGCTGATGACTGCTGGAGTGACAAAGTGTGCTCCTGGTCTTTGATATTCTGGTCTAGTATCCCGATGTAGCCATTTAACTGGAGGTACTGTTGGTGATCAGATGACTCACCCGATACATTGTCTTTTCGTGGCCGCCAGCTTTTGTTGGATGACCCTGGTTTTCTACTCGATTGAGCCAGCACTATACTGTTAGTAAATTATTGCTGCATGTGGCAATGGTATTGATTGCCTAGGTACGAAGGATGGAGAATTGTAGCTCACCGGGTAGTGTCGGGCCGTTCTGGTGTATTATGTTGACTCGCCGCACCGCAAGTGCACGCCGAGTGATGACGCTAGTTAGAATCCGGTCTCTGGGTGATGGACCTTGTACGAGACTGATCTGCGGTTAACAAAAACCAGCTCCTAAGGCCGGTGGAACTCAATTGTTCCGGTGGGGCCGTGCGACCATCGTTGCGAACATTAAACACAACTGTCTCATACCAAGAATTTATGTCACCAGTATGCCTGTCCATATCAATTTCGTGATCTATGGACTTACAAGATTTGATTTTGTGACCTAAAAATATAAGTCTATACAATGAGTTTACCTAAACAATTTTAATATGCTGGATAAACTACAATAAGGGCATACGAAAAGACGAGATTTAGAGACAGGTAGATGAACTTCTCAACATGGGGCTCCCGGAGGTACCACACAGACTCGTAGGTCCGCAGAGCTATCCCCGCAAGGGAGTCTGCCGTACACGAGACTTAACTACTTAACTTAATATAAGTTATTATACCTCTAAGCTGAAAGGAAGAATGTTATCTCGGACGAAAGGTTAGGTGCCTCACGTGGGCACTACTCCTAATGCTAGTTTGGGTGAGGAGTATTATCCTGGCGTGGACCGTCGTCGCTGAATCCTTGCGAGAGCCAAGTGTCTCGCATGGGCCTCCGCCTCGGGAAGGTGTCGCTACGCTTAAAGCGGGAGAAGAGTAGTAGGCTAAAATGGGCCCACTCTCATATTTCAATCAAAAATGCTTTTTAGAGAGAGAAGACCATACCTAGTTCAATTATGACTATATGGTTGCGTACTGTTTTACGTGAAGATGGGACGGGGAATTCCCGATGGATTCCCTCATTACCGTCTTATGTAATTCTTAGTATGCTGAATTAGTAGTTGCCGCTTTATTTATGCGGGCCTTCTGCTTTGCTTAATTCCTGTTAGTTGTTTTCAGAACAAGGATTATTTTAGGCCGCAACTGGCTGATATCTACCTAGCTTTTAGACACGGCTGTCACAGAGAACAGATGCCCTAAGACATCAATACTAAAGACAGCGCTCATACCTGTTATGTAGCAAGATCTCCGAACTGGATAAGAATCTGGACATCCCACCCCGCAACCACATAAAACATTACAAGACATGGGTTACATTTCACGAAAGCATTATTAGACCATTGTTCTATCGCCATGGTGGGGGTAAGAGAGACGAATACCCACCGTAAATGTCCTTCCCGCAAGGGCGTGGCAGATCTAACTATCATTCCCAGACATTTTAACGGAATTCGGTGGGGGTACGTATTCGCCTGCCACCGGGTCCTATGGAACTAACCATTTTACCTTTCGTTAGGTTTATATACAAGTTGCCCAGTTTTGCATTGCGGTGCGGGAGGATTGTTCAGTACATAAAATAATAATTAATACATATGTTTTCGCAGTGCTTTCCTACATTGTCTTAGAGTGTTAACTACTAAGTATCTGAAGATACACGGGAAGGCGTATGTGACACCACATCCTGGCCATCACCGCTCGGAAACCCCAATAGTTTCCCAGAGTCGGACCAGCCCATGGTGCGGATAGGGACATCCAAACAATTAAGAAGCCACAAGGCTGAGTGGAGCACGAAGAGAGACAAAATCTTACTTATGAGTCTTACCGGAGTGCGGGGCTAGATTATCGCACTACCGGAAGAGAAGAAGAATATATTACACAGTATGTAATGAAGATGGTGTCTCTAATCGTTTTGAACCTATCCTATCGAGCTGAATAGAAAAGGTTAGTCAGTAGCATGCCGGGCTAAACAGAGTTATAGCACGGACAGCGACCTCAGTGAAAATGTGTTGGTGGCGGGAGAAAGTGCTGCATGTATAAGTGTTGCTGTATAGTGTTTCCTACATGCACCACATTCCTATATTTTCTATAAATAAGCAAAACATATGAACGGATGGGCACTGGCCATATATATACATAATCTAACAAGAACAAACAATACAGTGTCAAATGATTAAGATATATATTTTAGTAAAGGTTAACGAACCTACTATAGTGCGGTTAGCAACACATTGAGGAAAATGATAATAATTATCAACAAATACAGAAATTATAACTATCGGCCCTAAGACCGTTACGGTTCCTTTTAGTCAAAGGGACAGTTTTTGCAGATACAATTAACAAAACCTATATAGAGAAATAATTAAATTGCGAAGTATAGTTACTTGAATACTTGGTAGTCATTCCTAAGGTAGGATACCGTGTCACTGAAGTTGATACGTTGAACCGTAATCGACGTGAGATGAGGCGCTTTTCGGAAGGTGGGAAGTTCCCGCAGGTTGGTTTCCGCAAGCTGTTTTCCGCAAACAAGACTTCTGCAAGAACACTCATGGTGGGAGTGCATCGCTTAGTGCTGTAGGCCTAATAGAATGTCTAACGAGAAGTCAGTAAAAGATACGATAGTACTACGTGGTGAAGAAAGTTCCAGTACACCGATGGCACGGATGGAAGGTGTAAACAACCCACCACAAGCGGGGGTTGTGAGAGGCAAATGAAGATACAAAACAAAGCTTCACGGTGCTGGTTACATCAACCAGCTCTGAAGAAACACCGGGCAGAGTTTACTTGCTGCAGTCGAAAGTCGAAAGAACCGACACAACGTAAGTGCAGCAACGATTGAAATATCACTTTTAGGCATGGCCGGCAGATCCGGCGAGTCATCCATCAAAGAACATCCTGCCTCTACATCTGTAGACTCACATATTCAGGCCGTAAAGGCCTCACCGCAAATTTGTGTTCCGAAGGAGATGTTGATATTCGTGAACAGTAAATAGAAAGTTCCAAATTGCTCCTGTAAGCAGGGACTCTACAAAATTGTCTTTACTTCGATGGGTTGGCTACTGGTAGCTACGGGAACGCGACGGAAACTGAAGTCATATGCGTAATATCTGCCGATAGTAGCTAGTACAGGTCCAACCTGTTCCGCCCCTGAACGAGGATGCTGTCGATCACTGGATCGCTTCTCCTTTTATACTCCTCATGACGTCACAGGCGCAGGCTCTATCCAATCATCGTTCGAACAACAGCCAATCAGCGCGCAGCTAATAATAGCGCAGTCGAACGTTCTAGAACATTCTAGAAGTTTTGCGTCCACGTGGTTATGACGTCACAGCAATATTTTGAAGATACTCATGAAGAGTTTTGCCTGGATAGCTCAGCCATTTCTCAACCGATTTTGAAATGGTTTACAGATTTAGAAAGCCCGTTGAATCCTGGTCTTGATTAATGCTAGATTTAACTGGAACAGGCAATCAACAAGGATTACAGGGTACCATCTCGGTAGACTAAAAGCGCCATCCTATCTAGGTCGTAACTACGCACTCCATATAAACAGCGTCCTGGCGTGCGCATGCGCATCATGCGCTTTAACGAACTTAGTCGTTTTTTGACATGCTATCTCTCCCATAGGCCTATATACGCTTATAGCTCTACCCAGAGGGGCGTGTTCAGGAAACGAATCTAGGACGGGCGGAGCGTACCCAGCTTAGCTGGTACGCCCGGTATCCGACCGGTCGATCCGAACTACACCACCCCCTCCTAGTTTGACATCCATGGCAAACGATCGCGCATGGCAGATCAACGCACGGATGTACACTAGGCGGGCATTATAGACTTCCCGGGTAGGTGCGTGGCCGGAGAGGAGTAGTGACGCATTAGACGCGTATTTAAGAGACAGAGCACATAGGAGTGCCAAGAGGAGGGGGAGGCATACTTTTAGTTTTCAATTTTGACCTGGAATTATTTTTCCAGGCCTTTCTTTTTTTTGTTTTATTACTATTATTACGGTGCGTGCTATAACTTTATTTAGTATATGATTCTAAACAATAGCTCGCATGGGTGTTCTCCTTGAGTGCGGATAATCATGATCTCCGCAAAGAACATCCAAGCTCCAACGTATAAAAATTTAAGTTTGTAAATATATATAAAAATATAATAAGAAAAGGACAAGGTATCTAGACCATGTAACATACCCTTACGAGGTATTCATCTAGTAATCACACCGTAATACTTGCGCACCCCGGGTAAATAAAGGGGTACGCAACACGTATCACTTAGTATTATCATTATAAATATCTATTTGCGGACCGTTATTGCGAGTCCGCAATGGTCAGCTCTCACTGGCCCATGTCCGTCCTGACGTCTAAGACAGGAAGAAAAATAATAAGAAAAATAAGATGTATAATAATAATAACTTAAAACTGGTTTATCAGGCAGCCTCAGCGTAGCTGAGACTGCATGACGGGGTTGTGACATTTATTGCACTGCGGAATGTTGTATTCTTTTTACGTCACACACGACGTTCTTACAACCTCGGAATCCGCAGTGCTCATTTCGTGTGAGACACAACCGGTCACTGAAGTGTGCGGTTGTGTCGGATAACTGTAGTCATCTTAAGGACGGGATTCAATTGATCTAACATATATAATAAGAAGAAAAGTATTAAAAAAAATAAAGTAATAATTAATACATTTCCACGAATCGCCTATTGATATTTCTGCTGAATTACATATGATCACACCTCTGCAGCGAAATTTCCCTATTGAGTCTGGGTCCCATGACTAACGGTGGTGGGTCGCGGTGAATGCACTGTCATTGCTGAAATACTTTCATTATTATCATTATTGGCACTGTCTGAAACATCCGAAGTGATGGTGGCAGAAATATGCGCGTCCATTATGTCTCTCACAGTTACCACTGTTTCCAATATATCCGTCCGTATAACAGTGGCAGTACTAGTGGTTGCCAATGTTGCTGGTGCGGTGGTGTTGGTCACTATCATGATGGTGGTTGTAGTCGTCGTGGTGGTTGCTGTTGCTGTTGTGGTGCTGGCGGCGAGCTGTACCGTAGGCTGAAGTCATAATGCGGGAGCGGATACCGCGGGCGACGACATCTTCCGAAACTTAGGATACTTTAGAAGATGACTCGCGGTGATGTTAGCCACAGCCTGGATATCCTGTGTGTGCGTGAACCATCTCTTTCCAGCGTATGGACGTTCCGGCATGATTCCCTTTCTGATTGCGGGGTCAGAAAGGCAAGGAGGCAGATGCTGAATAACACGGGTCGGAGTTACACTAATTTTCACAGGCTGCGACGGTCCCGGTCCTTCGTCTATGGTAAGTTTGGGTGGAGATGGAGAATGCAGGTAACTTGAAATGTCTATTTCCACAGGTAACTGTATTCTGCAGGAGATTTTCGCTTCCTACTCTGCGTCAGGACCGGTGTGGAGAAGGTAATACGTACCGGCGTAACACTTCCAGACGTGGCTGCGGGCAGGATTTCATGTCTGAATGTCGGTACGTTGCTTACTGTAGCCGTGGGAAGATGATGTGTTCTTCGTATGGGCCATTTTCTCGGTCGGGAGCACTTTAACCGGAAGCCGAGATTCGAAGTGGGTGGCTAAAATGGCACGATCCTCGTTCTCTTCCCCAGGAACTAACGCCACTTCCAACACACGGTGATGATAACAGATCGCTCCCGTAGTGAGTAGTGGTGTAGAGATACTGGCACATCACACAAAAGGCTGACTGGAAAAGATGATCCTTATTAACATGAAGGGTGCTGTCGGATTTTCTAGTGAATGTTCTGGCACATGGCTCTCCGCTAGCTGACAACGAGTTACACGGGAACCGTTTTGGAACTAGTACCGATTCTTCTTCAGAGGAATCCAACAATGCTAAATATTCAGGTGACATCTTGTTCCCGCATGGTAGTCTTCTTCTTCTTCTTTTCGATCGCTGGTATCACACTTGGAGAGCCATTCTCAAGATAAAATCTGTGTTTTCTGCAGTTCTTCCACAGGTCCATACAGCTTTTCAAGAAAAGGGGTTGACAAAGGCCAGATCTCTTCTCTCAGCAGCTGATACGTACTGCAACATTGAAGTATGTGCTCTGGTTTGTTCTGCTTCCCCACAAGGACAAGCGGGCAATGTCGTAAGGTGGAACCGCCTGTACATGTGTTGGTTTAGTCTGTTATGTCTGTTATGTTCAGTTCTGAGACGAAAAATGGTCACTTGCTCGGGCCTCGAGAGATGATGGTAGGCATTTTCTGATTGAGGTGTTCTATAGAGTGACTTGATGATAGTCTTCAACTCTGTATGTGTAACCATGTTTTCTGTCTGATTCTCTTCTGCACCCACCTTTGCCATCTTGTCTGCTTCCTCATTTCCTTGGACTCCACAGTGTGAGGGGATCCACTGCAATGCTATCCGAAAGCATTTGATGGTTTGTAGTGCTTCTTCAAGTTGTGACAGCTTACCTTTGGTGATAGCCTCAAGGACGGAGCAGGCATCAGATAAAAAGACAATCTGTGCAATAGGGTCTGCTGTTCTGCTGATGGTATTAGCCGCATGGACCAGTGCTTCGACTTCAGCTCTGTAGTTTGTGCAGTGTTTTCCTGTCTGTATTGCAGCTGACTCATGTTGTCCGTTTGGATACTGTATGTGCAGTCCGGCACCTCCGCTCCTAATTGCATCTTTGGCTGATCCATCTGTGTAGATCCTTATCCATGTCTCGTGAGGGTACATTTCTTCCAGCATGGCTAGGGTCAGGGCCTTCTTGCTCACATCACTGTGTTCATCTTTGGTTGTGAGATGAGGTACTGTGGTGCGAATAGCTATGCTCTCTAGTTTGTTTTCCCAGGGTGGAGGATCAAGGGTGTGGTTTGGGCCTTCTATGTGTGCTGGCAACATTTCTTGGTGTTTCCTTTGAAGTCCTTTTGTCTCTTTCACAAAACTTGATCTTTTAAGTCTTCCTGATGACAGCTGTGCTTGCCTGATCTTCATCGGGTGGTTGTTGAACGATTTGAACTTTGCAGCTTGGATCAGTGCTTTGCATTCCCTTCCTTTACTAAGTGGGGGGATGCCTGCTGTCTGCTCCATTTTTTCAATTGGTGTTGATCTCATTCCACCAGTGATGATGCGCAGTGCCTGGTTTTTTACTCTGTCGAGGTTCTGTTGATGAGATTTAGCTGCTGTCATCCATGAGCTGGATCCATACTCAAGGTGTGGTCGTACGGTACCTAGGTAGATGGTCTTGAAGATCCTTTCATTGGCACCCCACTTTGTTCCTGCCAGCTTCCTCATGATGTTTAGCTTTCGTCTGGCCTCTGCGTTCAGGATGTGCTCCTTCCATGTTAATCGTCTATCATAGGTGACTCCAGGTATGTATGCTGGTCCTCGTACTCGAGTGGAGTACCGCCCAGTGTCAGATTGCCAACCTTGGTTTTGGTGGACAGTGAGAATAGCATGGCCGATGATTTTTCTTTGTTGATGATAATACACCAGCGAATGTCCCAAGCTGTAATTCTGTCCAAGGCGAGCTGCATTCTGTACGTGGCAGTCGTTGGGTACTCCTCGGTGCACCAGAGTACGAGGTCATTTGCATAGATGGCTGCTTGGATCCCATTGGGTAGCTCTGCTAGAATGTCATTAACGAAGAGTATGAACAGAGTTGGTGATAATACTCCGCCTTGTGGTACCCCTTGTCTCAGCAATACATTCTGTCCAGATTGTCCATCCACCACCACCCTGGCTCTGCGATTGTGTAGGTATGACTTGGTCCATCGGAACATGTTGCCACTGATGCCTGTGCGCCGGAGCTTCACGAGGAGGCCATCCTTCCACACCTTGTCAAATGCCTTCTGCAGATCGATAAAGGCAGCTAGCATCACCTTCTTGGCTTGAAATGTGTCCTCTATGACCTGTGCAAGATGTGTTGTTTGATCTTCTGTGCTCCTGTATCTTCGGAAGCCAGCCTGCTCTTCAACTATAATGTTCTCCGACTCCAGGTACCACTGCAACCGCTGGTTGACGATGCGCTCCATGGTCTTGCACATGCAGCTTGTAAAACTGATAGGACGGTAGCTCAGCACTTTCCTCTTGTTCTTCCCTTTTTTCAGAATAGGAGTCATTCTGGCTTCCTTCCAGCACTGAGGAACCTCTCCATTGGTCCAACTGAGATTAAAGATGTCTTAGCAACTTGCGGAGAGATGTATTACCAAGGTGTTGGATCATTTCATTCATAATGCCATCTGGGCCGGGAGATTTCTTCTTCTTCAATTGGCGGATAGACTTCTTCAGTTCTGCTAAACTAATGTCAACTTTCATTGCATCGTGCATGGTAGTTATTGTGGGAACTTTATTCAAAACCTAATGCCCTATCTCTTCATGGTTTATGACTTTCCAGGCCAAATATAATAACGAAATAATTATAAGAAAAACAGCAGAATTTGGTTCGCAACACAAAATAAGCCTAATGCTATGTTCTATCCCGGGTGTCGAGTTTTGACGGGAAGACAAAGTTTCAGAGCGCGCTTCCTCCTTTTATACTATTTGATGACATCACAGGCGGCGGATGACCACACCTAAAAGTTTTAACAGGTGATTCAGTCATTCTTATGTGAATGTTTCCTCGTTTCCCGGCCTGGACGTCAAAGGATTAATTCCTCCCATATAAAGGGAGTACTTTTAATTATAGGAAGAATGGCTTGTTAAACTTGTCTTTTATTTCGCACATTTAACAGCCTCTGATCAACCTAAAAACGGGGTACTACTTTTTCTTTGCGGAGCCTCAGCTTTTAGTTAGCGTGAGGCGGTTTGGATGCTTATAAACTTGCCTATTTGAATTCTAGGGCGGAGCGGCCGATGGGGTGTGTGGAAGCCAGGTGACATCAGCGGTAATCCACCGGACTCACCCTCGCCACTCCTCCATCACGCTGTGGTAGTCGCATCTTTGGGCAGCTCTTTTTTTTATTTAAAGCATTTGATCCAACTTACTGGAAATAGCAGTAAATGTCACGTTGCTCTAAAAAGCACGTGGTTGATCGGAAACGTTTATGCTGTCTATGGCGACGGCCAAAATACTGTTGCTGAGGTGTAATCTATTGTAGAGGCGAGAGATAGAAATATATATGTTACATCAAGATCTTTATAATGTCCCATATTTGCGCGAGTTCTTTAACATGCGTCTTGGTAGGTGTCTGTAATTAGTAGTTCTCAGCCCATGTCGATTATAGACTGGAACGTAAGCAACATAATTTTTGAAATTCTCTGTGTAATTTTACTGTCAGATTTTTGATGCCGCTTTACTTTAATGATTTGTAGCACGGTAGAGCAGTTGTGCTTTTAATTAAAAATTTAACAGTAAAGTTGCAAGTAATTTTCATGTGTGGTTTAAACGGTTCTATTCATGCGGTAGATCAACGGTACTGACCCCGTCAAGATAGCTGTGTTTTCCGAGCGGGAGGGCTGGTCAAGCATTCTCCTCAATGGGTAGAACTAGCTCCTGTCCTGGCCTAGACCAAACACATTAAATTACATTGGTTAAATTACAGTGCAACTCGCAAAAATGTGTGCCACAGTTATTACAATTACAATGCCGTCGTTCGGAGATTGCGAATACAGTCAACCTGAGTGTCTGTGTTTCTGTCATGTTGGTGATTTGAATCTGATATGCGTGACTGGTTTTCTGTGGACGGTACTTGCGCTGTGGTGAAGGTGACATGTTTATGGCCGCCAGGTGCGGGAGGTGGGATGGAGAGGTGGCGTGAATGTCAACTTTATCAAACCCTGAGGGTATTTCACTCTGTAATGGCCGAGCCCGTGGGCAGGACAGAGTTACTTTAGGGCGAAGATGACCTGTTGGATGCTGTCGTAACTTTGATCAATTCATTGTCGAATTCAACATTTCGGTAGCAAAATCCTACTCGTGACTGACGACAATGCGGGCATCTTGCTCTCTTAATAATATTGACTGTTATTACGTGTAGATGAAGTATGTAGTTTAGCTGTTCACGTACAACGTCGGGAAAAAGGGGGAGGGGGAGGATCATTGGACAAACGTCCTCCCATGATGCGTACTGTAGATGGCTGTAGTGCATTCCTGATATCCATATGATCAGTTCTCCCGTAATTGGATAAGAAGGTGTGTGCGGGAGATTTGTTGGTTGCGGTCTGTTGATGATAATGCTGTTGTCGGGATGTCCGGGCTGCTGTATGATGCCAATGTTATAAGCGAAGTGGGCGCATTCCAGTTTTCCACACTGGTGAACGCCAAATCTGTTGCTATTTGTGGGAGGTGTCGTCTGCTGGAGGTATTATTTCTCCCTCAATTTGTGCAGGAGGGATTTGTTGGGGGAATATTTATGTCTCTACCGGTAATTAATTAAGACCGGTAGGTGCTGCTAAATGCTGTTGTTGCCGATGTTGAATGTCTCCGTTATGCTGAGTATAACTGAGCAAGTATGTGATGTACACGCAATGATGAATTGACCCATCCAGTCTTGAAGGCAGGTGTGTTCTTGTAGATGCTGACGTTCTGTCTGTTGTGTGATGATCTGACTGCTCACGGGGGAGTATGGTAGGCCTATTGGATGGGGTAGCCTTTTAGATAGGGGGATGTGGTCATCTCCCATTACACGACGGTTGATGTGCTGTCATAATTTTTAGACACCGGGAAAATTCGAGCCGAGAGTCTGCTGAACGGGCTGCTTCCCTGCCCACCGTGGGAGGTAATGTTGGTCGGTGCGGTGCCGGATGCCACCACCTCTGTTGCAGCAGTCTCTCTAATATCTGAAGATTGACGGTCAACAGACGATGAGTGGAGTGTGAAGTGGACTGCGCTGGTGATGTCCGAACTCGGTGTGTAGATAAGGGACGCCAGTTGGATTTGGGGGTGCCGCTTGGGAGGGAATTGGTCCGGCGTTTTCGGGAGGTGGTCGGGTACACCTTGTTGTATGGTTCTGCGGTTCTAGACACGCTAAGGCTTCATCCAGCCTCTTCACTTACATGCTATTCACCACATGTTCCACCACACAGGAAGCATGGCTTGGGTCAGCCTCAGCTTCCGCTTGTGGTAACTCTATGATGGGGGGGCATAGCATGAAGTGGGTGGAAATGGGAAGAGATCGGAGGAACAACTTTTCCATCCGGTCCCTTGGACAAAAGAAACACGAAATTCTTCAGATACGACTTCCCAGATCGAGTAGACCCGTGCTGAGGAGGGAGAAGGCGAGTACATATCTCGTCATCGTCGTCAGCGTTAGCTGCCTGTTCATCCACGTTCTGGCTTGATAGAACTGGGGCTGAACTAGCACCGTGGTGCTCTGTGCTAACCATGGGAATACTAATTTCTGTAGAAATATCTGTCGGGTACCGGTGTCACAAAAAATGCCCAGTCCGAGCCCTGGTGCTGGGTCGTCACTGACACAAGGTTTAAATCGATCAAAGTGGATGACTGATGTCAGGCCATCCGAAGCACGGATACGGTAGGTCACGTCTTACGTTTTACCTACTACCACATAGGGGCCTTTCCACTGGTAACTCAGTTTACTTGGCACGTTTGCAGACCGTCGTGAATCGTGTACCCAAACCATTCTTCCTGCTTCATATGGATCTCCATGCACTCTTCGGTCATGCCATGTCTTTTGTCGCCAGTGTGCAGTGGA
The DNA here is from genome assembly GCA_034401795.1 of Chaetoderma sp. LZ-2023a. Lineage (NCBI taxonomy): Eukaryota > Metazoa > Mollusca > Caudofoveata > Chaetodermatida > Chaetodermatidae > Chaetoderma > Chaetoderma sp. LZ-2023a. The sequence continues at coordinate 50,354,601 of CM067372.1, forward strand.
TAGTGTTTCTCTCACTAACTCATGGGCTTGTTCTATCCTTTGCCGCAAGAGTTCGACATAGAGAACATGGCCAGATCCATGGGTAAGGCTAATTCACAGCCTAACATTAACCGAGCAGGGGTGTAACCCATGCTGGAATGTTCCGAAGTGCAGTAGGCCATGAGCACATCGGGAGCCATAGGTCCCAATCTATACAATCAAGGTGTGTTTCCTTGGTAAGCGTCTCCATGAGAGTTCTGTTGAATCTCTCTACCATCCCGTCGCTCCGGGTGTGGTATGGAGTTGTCCTTGTTTTGACGATATGGAATAATTTGCAGAGCTCTGAAATGAGCCGGCTCTCAAAATTACTTGATCGGAGTGCAACTCATAAGGCATACCAAAGCGGCAGAGCACATTGCTGGCCAAGACCTCCACTATGGTGGATGCCTCTTGGTCCGGCAAAGCAAATGCTTCTACCCACTTCATTAAATAATCTTGTAACACGAGGATGTATTTGTTTCCATCATCCGTCGTATCCAAGGGTCTGAGCACGTCGATAGCCACTCATTCCCACGGTGCACCAACAATCTTAATTTGAGATGGTGCGATATGGTTCTGGCCAACAGCTCGTTTTTGGCATGGGATACATTTGGCAACCCATGCCTTGACACTATCGCGAATCCCGATGCAGTGGAATCTCAGTTTGATACGAGCAACAGTCCTTTCCACAGCCAGATGTCCGGTGTTATCATGTAGTTGTTTTAATATAAGTTCTCGATAACTTTCCGGTTCTACCAAACGGTCATTAATGTACAGAACGTTATTTGTTATTCGACATTCTTCGAAGCATTTGTAATAATATTTAGCCATGGTGGATAGAGGTGTTACCGATTCCTTAGGAGGACGTACCCTCCTGCTGAATCCATGCATATATATTCCATGTCTGCACGTCTGTTGTTTGGTGGTGTGCGATTTTCTCCGGATTCCACTCTGCGCACCTTAATTCGGGGAATTCCGGAGATGTCTGTGTTGACTGTGTTATGGTGGCGGCCTCTCAGTGTTCAGCCTCTGCGCCGATTCTGCTAAGGGCGTCGGCATTTCCATGCAATTTGCCGGGACGGTGAACAGCATTAAAGTTATAGGCCTGCAGGGATTAGTGACATCTCGCTACCTGGCCCTCCAGGTTTTTAAAGTTCATGAGCCACCGTAGCGAGGTATGGTCTGTATGGAGTGTCAAACGGCGCCCATACAGAAAGTGCTTATAATACTTGATGAAATGGACTGCCGCCAATAGTTCTCGCTTGGTGGTTGCGTATCTTCTCTCCGTTTTATTCAGAGTACGCGAACCATAACCCAACACCTGCTCTGTTCCATCTTCGGTGATCTGAGATAGAACTGCGCCCATAGTGAAAGCTGATGCGTCAGTGTCTAAGATGAAATCGAGGTTTGGATTGGGATGAGCAAGAATTGGGGCGGTCATCAAGAGTTCATTAAGCGCCCTGAAGGAGCCCTCACACTCACCCATCCACTCAAATGGTCGATCATTCTCGGTGATCTTGTAGAGGGGTGAAGCAATCTCGCTGAAATATCAGATGGAACAGCGATAGTACTGGCATAGGCCAAGTAAACTCTGTGTCTCCATAACTGAAGAGGGCCGAGGCCACTCTGCTACTGCCTTAGTTTTCGATGTCTGTGTAGCCACTCCATCACCGGATATAACGTGTCCCAGGAACTCAACGCTCTGTCTGAAGAGATGACATTTCTTTGGTTTGAGTTTCAAATTGGCCATGTGGAATCAGGAAAGCATGGTGTCCAAATTTGTCAAAGTTTGCTCAAACGTAGTTCCAAAGACTATTATGTCATTGATGTAACAGAGACAGAGTTCCCATTGCAGGGTAGTCAATACCTGCTCAATGAGGCGTTCAACAGTTCTGGGAGCATGGTACAACTCGTAGGGCATCTTGCCGAATTGGAAAAGGCCATCCCTACAAACGAATGCTGTCTTTTCCATATCAGCTTCATCCATGGCTACTTGCCAGTAACCGCTAGCTAAATCAAGGGTACACAACCATTTGGCTCCGGACAAGGAATCCAAGGCTTGATCTATCCAAGGCAATGGATAAGCATCTTTAACGCTAAGATCATTAAGGAGGCGGTAGTCAATACAAAACCGCAAGGTTCCGTCCTTTTTGCCTGCTAGCACTATAGGGCTAGCCAATGGAGATGCTGAGGGTTCAATAATACCAGTCCGCAACATGTCATTTACTTGTTGGTGTGCTTCCGCTTCTTTGTGAATGGGAAGACGTCTTACCGGTTGTCGTACGGGGCGATTATTGCTTGTATCGATGGAGTGTCATACGAGATGAGTCTCTCCGCGATCCATATCTCAGGAGGAAAAACTATAGCGGTATTTATGTAGTAGTTTCCGAATTTCTCGTTTTTGTGATTGCAGTAATCCAACAGTGGCACATAGATATAAATCGTGTAAATGTTCAGGTAGATCATCAGTCATTTGCGGTGTTGTGTCAGAAAGTGCAGGTGATTCCAATGAGATTATGGCCACTAAATGGCCACAGCGTACTCCTGGTTCCAGAGTGATGGGATCTGCGGTACTATTGAACACTCTAAAAGGTATTTTTTCCTTATTAGTAGTGTCCACTATTATGCAGGGACTTGCGCATTGTGAGGCGATCATATAATCAGGGTCGGGTTCCAGCATGGCGATGTGTGTGTTGCTTCCTAACTGTGGTGCAGTGGCCCATAAGATCTGTTCCTGTCCCGGCTCAACTGCGGCTTTCACGCAACAACGTTCAGCGACTAACCATCATCCACAAAAATCAGCTTTGACATCAGCACCAAAATGCACGGTTTCACATATGCCAGTGCCTACATTGCCTCCCCCATCCGCAGCAAGGACATCCTTCTTTTTCCGCACATGATAAGCCTTCTTTCCTATGTAAAACGGCAGTAGTAGGTTGTAGTACCTCCGCTGAAACAACGTTTTTGAAAGCACCACGTCCCGCCACCAAGACACTGGATTCTCGGTGCCCTCTGGTGGTATGCACACCGGAGCGGCCCCACATCAGGCGCCACTTGTAGCTCGCCAGGCCGCTCGGGTGTATCATGTCGACTCACCGCGCCGCAAGTGCACGACGAGTGATGCCGCTGTTTAGCATCTGGTCTCGGGGTCACAGACCTTGTACGAGACTGCCCTGCGGGAAACAAAAACCGGCTCCTAAGGCCGGAGGAACTCAATCGTTCCGGTGGAGCCGTGCGACCATTGTCACGAACAGTAAACCCAACTGAGTTTGTGTCACCAGTATGCCTGTCCATAGCAATTTCGTGATCTATGGACTTACAAGATTTGATTTGTTGACCTAAAGATATAAGTCTATACAATGAGTTTACCTAAACAATTAAAAATATGCTAGATAAAACTACAATAAGAGCATACAAAAATACGAGACATAGAGACAGGTAGATGAACTTCTAAACATGGAACTCCCGGAGGTACCACACAGACCCGTAGGTCCGCAGAGGTATCCCCGCAAGGGAGGCTTCCGTACACGAGACTTAACTGTTTAACTTAATATAAGTTATTATACCTCTAAGCTGAAAGGAAGAAGGTTATATCAGACGAAAAGTGATGTGTCTCACGCGGGCACTACTCCTAGTGCTATTTTGGGTGAGGACTATTATCCTGGCGTGGACCGTCGTCGCTGAATCCTTGCGAGAGGCAAGTGCCTCGTGCGGGCCTCTGTCTCGGGAAGGTGTCGCCACTGCTTAAAGCGGGAGAAGAGTAGTAGGCAAAGATGGGCCCACTCTCATATTTCAATCAAAAATGCTTTTTAGAGAGAAAAACCATACCTAGTGAGATTATGACTATTGGGGTGCATACTATTTTACGTGAAGACGGGACAGGGAATTCCCGATGGATTCCCTCGTTACCGTCTTATGTGATTCTTGGTATGCTGAATTAGTAGTTGCCTCTTTATTTATGCGGGCCTTCTGCTTTGCTTAATTCCTGTTAATTGCTGTGGTCGAAAGTCGAAAGAACCGACACGATGTAAGTGCGGCAACGATTGAAATACCACTTTTAGGTGTGGATGGCAGATCCGGCGAGTCATCCATGAAAGAACATCCTGCCTCTACATCTGTAGACTCACATATTCTGGCTGTAAAGGCCTCACCGCAAATTTGTGTTCCAAAGGAGATGTTGATATTCGTGAACAGTAAATAGAAAGTTCCAAATTGCTCCCATAAGTAGGGAGTCTACAAAATTGCTTTTACTGCAGTGGGTTTGGCTACTGGTAGCTATGGGAACGCAACGGAAACTGAAATCATATGCGTAATATCTGTCGATAGTAGCTAGTACAGGTCCAACCTGTTCGGCCCCTGGCCGAGGATGCTCTAGATCACTGGATTGCTTGTCCTTTTATACACCTTGTGACGTCACAGGCGCAGGCTCTATCCAATCATCGTTCGAACAACAGCCAATCAGCGTGCAGCTAATAATAGCGCAGTCGAACGTTCTAGAACATTCTAGAAGTTTTGCGTCCACGTGGTTATGACGTCACGACAATATTTTGAAGATAATCATGAAGAGTTTTTCCTAGATAACTCAACCATTTCTCAACCGATTTTGAAATGGTTTACAGATTTGAAAAGCCCGTTGAATTTTGGTCTTGATCAATGCCAGATTTAATGGGAACAGGCAATCAATAAGGATTACAGGGTACCATCTCGGTACACTAAAAGCGCCATCCTATCTAGGTCATAACTACGCGCTCCATATAAACAGCGTCCTGGCACGCGCATGCGCATCATGCACTTTAACGAACTTAGTAATTTTTCGACACTCTATCTCTCCCATAGGCCTATATACGCTTATAGCTCTACCCAGAGTGGCGTGTTCAGGAAACGAATCCAGGATGGGTGGCGCGTACCCAGCTTAGCTGGTATGGCCGGTATTCGACCGGTCGATCCGAACTACATATGTGCTAGGACCAGTTCATTTGATTACTGTGCCATGTTTGCTGTAATATTGTCAATATTTATGTGCAGGCTTGTGTCACAAAAACAACAGTTGAATTACTTGCAGAAACAGTTGCATTTGGATTGTCAGTGATTATCGGTAAGTGACCGTGGCTATTTGCGGCGTGAGTATTTTAATGATATTAAAGCTGTGTGATGTGGACTATTCTTTGGTAGCTGGGATTTGTCAGGCAGATCAGATATTAGATTGAGAGTTCTTTTAGGCGAGTTAAAAAGATAACAATTATCACAGATGACGTATCAACGGACGGATGTTAAAATCTTGGTTGATTCGATCCGATATTAGATTGAGAGTTCTGTTAGGCGAGTTAAAAAGATGACAATTATCACAGATGAAGTTTCAATAGATGGATGTTAAAATCTTGTTTGGTTCGATTAACAGTGATTAAAAGACATGATGTGTTCATTAAAAACTTGTTAAAAAGTCAACTAATTGATTGTGACAGGGCTAAAAGTTCATTAAAAGTAAATTGGATGGAACTGGAGACCAGGAAGGTTAAAAACTGCTAGGCGCATATGGCTGTCACGGTGAGTTGAAAAGATGACAATTATCACAGATGAGGTTTCAATCGACAGATGTTAAAATCTTGTTTGGTTCGATCAACTGTGATTAAAAGACATGATGAGTTCATTAAAAACTTGTTAAAAAGTCAATTAATTGATTGTAACAGGGCTAAAAGTTCATTGGATGGAACTGGAGACCAGGAAGGTTAAAAACCGCTAGGCGTGTATGGCTGTCATGCTGTAGGTGTGGTGACGACGACGATGATGACAAATTGGATTGATCCTATCTTAGTTCAGATGAGGTGAAGCAATGGCGATAGTTTGCTGAAATGTTTCTGTAGTAATTATGAGGCAGAATACCCTTCCATTGTCAGTATACGATGAATAGACAGCAAAAATGGCAAACAAGATGACGTTCCCCGGCTTTGCTGCGTTTTCACGTGCACCAGTGATTTTGCTTGCTCATGCTTGTTCAGAGCAGCTTGTTAGACTAATATATTTTAAAACATGCGCGAGGACGGCGGATAACCAAAACTACACAAGCTCACACATTTAAATAACTTAAGAGTTTTAATAAAACTCACTAAGAGCCGAAGTAACAAACTAATTAGGCAGAACTTTTTTGCAAACCGAATTACGAATAGTTGGAATAGCTTAACAAATGAAGTAGTTAGTGCCATAAGCCTAAATATCTTCAAAAATAAACTAAATCCATTTTGGTCAGATTTTTTTGTACACGCAAGAACCAGTACACAATTTTTTTTATCTTTCATTTACCTCGAAACAAATTAACTAAGCAATAAGCATAATGTAGTCGCCATCTATCTACAAACATTTTGTTTTGTAGTATATGATAAGTTAAGTTAAGTTAATAAAACAGAGAAATTCGACAGCCATTTTCAATTGATTTTTTTATTTTAGATTCTTGGTAAATATTATAAATTACAAATATGATAACAGGGAGTCCACTGGAGGCTGTGCCTATTAGCTTGTGGACTCCTGACATAGAATAACATACAAATTACACATGATTTGACATAAGTAGACATACGGCATTATGACAATATATTATACATAACTACAGACAAATAATATAGGATTTGACATAAAATAAGAAGAGAGGAAAAAAAGACAAGACATTTGACAAACATGGTTCACTTGTTTTTGATTGTTTTTCATACTGTGGGTAACATATTTCACTCATTGGAATGGGCTAGGGGATGAATGGGGGTGGGGTGGGGTGGGGTGGGGGGGGGCCTGGAGTTGATCCTGTTTCTATATTATTATTATTATTATTATTATTATTATTATTATTATTATTATTATTATTATTATTATTATTGTCTATCTCCTTCTTTCCGTAGAGAGTAAATGTGACCATGTGAATCTGTGTGCGAGTCTATTTCTTAGTGTGTCTATCATGGCTGGGTTTCTTAGAGCGCTTAGATATGATCAAGCCAGAGAGTTGTTGGTGGCTTAGCTACCCACAGCCCCCGGTCAAGTCCTCTTCAAAACATCCAGCATGAGGAGCTATGACCCTTGGGATGTGTTGTTTGTAAGACCCAGGAGCCAGACATTCACATAAAATATAATATAATAAAATTAATTTAATTAAATTAAATTAAATTCTTGCCTGAAAGTGCTCTATCAATAACATTTCTACCCCCAAAAACTTTCAGTTTCGAGATGCACCTGTACGAGATGCACGAATGTTTCAAAAAGCTCAGAGTCACATTCACAAATTATTAGACTTCAATATTGTACGTCCTAACGCAGTTCCTTTGATTTAATTCCGTGGTGAAACAGACAGAAGATCGAATTACCAACATTTACATAACGAAAACTGGTTTCGTAATTTATTTCCTTCAAATATCACTCTTTGCTCAAATCGAGTCCAGTGTCATGATGTTCAGTAATCTTGCGAGGCTTTATGGAATAAGTAAAACCTATAGCCTATAATCCTCAACCACGAAAAGTGATAACTTGTTTATTAGATCACCCGCACCATTGATATCTATGCATTTTGGCGGAAAATAAAAATATCCTGAATGCCCTTTGCAAGCCAAGAGATTATTTTTTCCAGGGTTTACCACTTGAATGAAGGGCACCGCTATCGAGTCAGTCATTCTAGTGTTAAAATTTCAAAATGGCATTCTCTTGGTCTGGAAAAAATGGAAGTTCCTCAAGGCCACTGGCAGAGGCTGGCCTGCCGTGAAAGGGTTAAATGTATATAATGTTCTAATCTTTCATATTATTATTCTACAGCTGATGATATCACTTGAATCCACATAGAATAGTTGGCAAACTGTGACACCAAGCAAATCCTCAACACGGTAATATATAGTACACAAACCACTATGTGTTATCTGTTGTCTGTCTGCTTTGGTAAGTGGTGTTGTACATACTGTTATATTGTATGTGCTAAATGTAGTCCAAATGTATATTTGTCTGTTCTACCAATTACCTAAGTAGTTGAAGTAACAACAATGCTTATATGCCTGAAACCGTTACCCAACACTTTCAACGATGAACTCCCCATATATCTCCTTTTCACCGTCACAACTTTGGTAAATTGTTGAATATTTTCGGTTAAATTTGTCTGGAAGCCGTTGCTGTCTTAGGCAGCAATGGTTCCCAGTCAGGTTGACTACAAAAGACACAACAGTATACGTTCAATATCACAAAGATTCTACTTTCTTTGAAACTTCTCAATGTAAGGGCTAAGCTGTTCTATCTTCAATGACTTAAATGATTGTTACGTGAGTATCCATAAATGTAGTTACGATCCCAATGCCTATAGGCTTGTCTAACCTGTGATCTGAATACTCGTCACTCTCCGAAAATACATGTCACCTGGCCTTACCTTTGCTCATATCTGTCCATGGCCTAACTGGCATAACTTATGGTTACATAAATTCCCACCGCTACCCATACATGTCGCCTCGCTTTACTTGTGATCTATCAAACTCTAACAATAGATCTTCTCTTACTGTCAGACAATATCATAACTATGTCCATCTAATCCATTAACATTTAACATTATATATAATCTCATTTTATTAGATAAACACTATCTCTCCATCACAGTAGTCAGCAATAGCCATTAGCCACCCCATTTTTTGCTGTCCATGCCTGTCCGGTTCCCGTGCTTATCCTGCAACAAACCTGTCAAATCTAATCAGCGTGCAATTCTATGTGACTGTTGTGGTGATTGGGTGCATTTAAGATGCTCCCAAGGGCTAACTATCACAGATTATGAAGAACTCCAGAGTTCTGATGAGCCATGGTGGTGTTTTCAATGTAACCAAACTAATTTTCCTTTTAATCACTGAAAATGATACCGAATTTCTGCTTAATGTCCTAGGTGCCAAATATGACTACAGTACATATATAAATGCAAACATACTTGTAAACCCATTCAAGCTAAATATTTCTAACCAGGGCAATGAATACACAAATTTCTCTGAAACAGATATTGATGATGAAGGTATGAATTTTCCACTCTGTGACTATATACTTCAGAAAGAATTTAATGATAATATTATCAAGAGTACTGATGCTATCACCTTTTCAATGATTCATATTAACATTAGATCGCTGCTAAAAAATTTTGATAAATTGAATAACTTTATGGATTCCAGCTCACATGAATTTAGCGTCATAGGAATTACCGAGACATGGTTGAAACCTGACTCACCACTGGACTTAATTAATATGCAAAATTACAAATTCATTGAAAAACACAGGCCAACTAAAAAAGGTGGTGGTGTAGGCATCTACATAAAGGACAGTTTACAGTATAATTTGAGAGATGACCTGTCAATGAATGAAGAATTTATTGAAACTTTTTTATTGAAATTCTCAATGAAAAAACTAAAAATAAACTTGTCGGTGTCACATACAGACCTCCTGGAAGTGACAACGACAAATTTATGAAATCATTCGAAAAAATTCTAAATACCATACAAAATGAAAAGAAATGCACTTATATATTAGGTGACTTTAATATTGATTTGTTAAAACAACATAGCTTCTACACTCAAGACCTATTAAATTTATTAAAAATATCTGGCTTTTATCCATTTATAAAGAAACCAACAAGAATTACAGTGCCAAGAATCAAACAGGTATCTTTGTTGTAGATATTTCAGACCATTTACCTATTTTCTATATAGAAAAAGAAAACAAAAAAGGAAAATCATTTGTAAAAGAAGCAGTAACTTGTAGAGACTTCAAAAAGGAAAATATAGAAATGTTCAAAAACAATATGGCTAACATAAACTGGAACCAGGTAATTGAATCACAGTCATGTGAAGATGCCTACAACACCTTCCACACTATATGCTCTAACATCTATGAATCTGCCTTTCCACTTAAAAATATTAAGAAATTTAAACAAAATCCTACTAAACCCTGGATTACAAGAGGAGTGATAGCTGCCTGTCACAAGAAAAACAAGTTATATCTGAATTCTATTAAATATCCGACAAAGTATAATGACTCACAGTTCAAGAAATATAGAAACAGGCTAAATCTGATAATTAGGACAGCAAAAATAAATTATTTTCATAATAAATTTGATGAACAAAAAGATAATATAAAGGAAACATGAAAACTGATTAAATCATTACTATATAAGAAAAAACCCAATACTGAAGCGTCACGGTTTATTTATAATAATAGAGTCATTAACGACAAAAAAGAAATAGCAGACAAATTTAATGAGTATTTTACTAACATTGGTCCTAATTTATCACAAAAAATTCAACACAACTCGAACATACATATAAAGGACTTTCTAACAGGTAGTTATGAACACAAGGCTAAAGATGTATCTGACTTTACTAATTATCGGCCAGTCTCGGTACTCCGTGCCCAGGCTATTGTTGAGCGGTTGAATCGGACACTGGCAGAGAGACTGTTCCCACACCAATACGCCCCGGAAATGGCCGCGCCGAGTGAACATTCTAGAGTATGGGTGAGAGGGCTACCTGCTGTGGTGGAGAGATCCAATGCCGATGTTACCAGGCTAATCGGGAAGAAGCCGGTAGAGGCTGTCAGACACTCTGCTGGTCACAGCTCTAGAGGAGCGAACAAGGGAGAGGAGTGCCTACCCTCTGATGCTCTGGTTCGGTACCTGTATGAGCGTGGTGAGCTGGAAGGTGGTCGACGGCGTGCAACAGATTCTAACTGGTCGATAGATGTCCACAGGCGTGACAGGTATGTGGAGGCGGAGGGGCCCCCCCCCCGCCATGTAGGGCGCTGTAGAACCTCTGCCAAGAGACCTTATTCTGCCGCTTTGACATTCCCTTAGCCGAGCACTTACTTGCAGCTGCGCTCTCCACGTAGTAGCATTTGGAGCAGAGAGCGATGTCACGAGAGCCTTTGAACTCGGGCTTGAACAGTCCCGGAGTTCGTCCAGACAATTTGTCCCAAGCTAGCCAGTCCCGCTTATGAGCCTGGTACTCTGCTCGCATCTCAGGGCGAATGACGTCGTCGAGGTTGGAGCCTGCTATAGCGATATACGCGGAGTCAGTGTCCATCTGCAGGTACTCAAAGCTGTCACGAGCTACGTAGTGATCAAGGAAGTCGTAGTAGAACTGGAAAGATCTTCGAACCATGCACTATGCAGGGCCTTGTCTACCACGCGTTCATCCGTGAAGTTGGTGTTGCTATGGCGTTCTAGGGCCTCGATGAGCTTCCCGTAGGCACTGATGTCGAGGAGTTTGAAGAGATCTGCCAAGAGCGCTTTGCTCTTATCTACATCTCCCGAGCGGCGGGCCTCCGTAACATTCTCCACGAACCACTCGAATGGGTGCTTGGCCTCAGTCTATGGTGCGGTATGCAGCAGTGATCTCCAGGCCATGGGTTATATACCACTTGAGGGTCGGTGCGTACAGCAGCCACTTCTTGCCAGAGAGGGCACCGACCAGCTTCTGGGTGGTGGGCCACTTCCTCCCTGTTCGCCCTAGATATGCCAGCATCTCAGACGAGATTGCCTCTACTGGGATCTCGCGGTTATAGAAGAGAGGAGGCATTTCCTCGAACTTTGCCCACAGAGCCTTGGGGACCTCTATATCCACCTCAGCCAACCTAAACCAGCTCCTGCTGGGAGAGCCCCCTTAAAGCTAGCTACCCCACTGGCCCCGGACCAATGGGGCACTTTCTCCTTACCACATGGCATCTCTTTAGCCATCGTTGACAGGTACAGAGCATTTGCGTCGTAGCCGAGTAGACGTTGGCAGACACGCTCACTCTGGCGGATTCGAGTCACACCGGCCTCGTGGTATCTGGTGAACACGATGCTGGGACCGCCAACAACAGCACCCTTCAGCATCTTGTAGGCTTCCTTGTCCGGTGAATAGAGGCTAACATTTGGCATGTGCTGAGCGGTTCCACGTAGGAGGCACTGCAGTGACACACCTGGGAGAGACACCGCGTCTTTGAGGATGTCTATTTCTCATTCTGTGTAGAACTCCCGCATCCGCTCTAGGGCTTCGATGAATGGACTGACGTCCAGGTTGTAGTATCGCAGCCAGTCGGCGAATGTCCGCATTCCATGCTCGCTGAATGTCTGGTTACACTTGTCCCACTCTGTTCGCGTCAAGAGGTAGCCACCCTTGGGCTTAGATGTCCATACTGAGTAGTCAGGAAGCCCTGGATAGTTGAGCTTCTCATGTGTGTTAAACCATTCATACGGGAGACAGCTCATGGGCTGAGGTAGTTCAGCACATCGAGAAACCGTAGCTCAGGTGGGATGAGGACAATGGCCTGACTAGCCGTCTTGGCGACTCACTGTACCTGTACTGTCAGTCAGCTCAGCGACAAAGTACTTCTTGATGAGGTTCAGGTCATATTGCCCAGAGTTGAACCCCAGTACAGGCATCACTCGTTGATCGGTCACTGCTGTCGCTTTGGGAGCGTATCCAGGTCTGTCGGTATGTAATGTTCCCTAACCCTTGGCCGGATTAGAGATGCTTGCCATTGGATCTCCAGCATGAACTCTCTGATCAGTTCTTTGGGGTCGGGATTGCAAAGGTAAGTGGGCTCACTCGTGGCGCCCTCTAATGAGCAGCCAACTGACACAGAGATAGGTATATGAGTACTCTCAATCGTGAGAGTCTCTGTAGGATGAGTCTTGATACACTCGAGGAGTGCTTCGAAGTCATAAACTATAAAGTGTGGGTATGGGACAGTCCGAACTCGTTTAGGGACGCTTGGGCAGCGTTTTATACAGCACTCCCACTGTACCTCAAGCGTGCATCCAGATGCTCTCAGCTTCTCTCTCAGGACTCTCTTGCGGTATCTTTGTTCGGCATCCTCACCTCGCAGGTGTTGTGGACACCCGTGCCAGTGACAGCAATGGAACTGGTAAATGGTGTTGGTGGTCGGATCATAATCATCTACGAGAGCACCCTCGATCCAACGCTCGCCACCATGCCCACACTCTACATGGTGTATGTGTATGCCTCTGTTTCTCGACTCATACTCGATCCAACGAGTAGCTGCTGAACTGGATGGTTGGGGCGGATAGACAGCTTTCTCATACGCAGACTGTGGCGCCTCAACCTTCTCGCCAGGACACACGATTTTTGTTTTGCCGCCTGTACAGTGATCAGCGTGGCATTGAAGATTGCATGCCTGTGTAAACCTCTGCTGACAGTGACTGCAGACTAGTATATGTGCCAGCTTGAAGATGCTCTTGATGTAGAAGGCGTGGTGGTCCCACACTCTGATGGTCATGGTGTCACGGTAGTGATCCGCTTGCCTGATCATGTACCAGGTGTCCTCTTTGGTTGGTTCAGACACATGAATCCCGATCTAGGTGAAGAACTCTACCTTGTCCAGCTGATCCAGCGAGGTCTTGCGGACATCAGGTACTGTCTTGCCGTGAAACTGTGTGGCAAGCTCTCGGGCAGGAGCTGTACTTCTATCAGCTCTCGCTCCTCGGTGGACTGCTAGACATCTCCAGAGACACAGGTTATCCCTGTTGGTGTCGAGGGCAGTCATACTCTTCTGTCATAGCCAGTCTGGGAGGGGACCTGTCCCAAGCAGAGGTTGGCGGTCGATGACAGCCCTGACCTCAATGTTGATTGATCGAACGAAAGCCCACTTGGTGTTGGGCCGATCGATATTGTCTGTGTCGAGGCGGGCTTGCTCTCTTGCTTCCACCCATCCCTGAGCTGCTCCTATTGTGTTCAGCCACGGGCTCCCTGAAGCATTCTTGTGGAAGAGCATCACCCTACTGTCTTCGATTTGACGGATGCGATAGGTATGGGTGTAGCGGAGGTAGAAGGCGTTCTGGACAGTCTGCTCCTCTCCACCTCTCTACAGTCTCGCAAGCTAGCAGTCACCTCATCCAACTGACGAAGCTTACGTATCCGCTGCACTTTCATGTGGGGATTCCAAGGATCATCTTTGGTAAGCACTGGAAACCTTCCCGTCTTCATTGCTCGGGAGAGTCGCTTCTGCCACTCCTCGGCACGCACCTGTCTGATCATCTGGAGCAGGTCAGTTTTGGCAATAGCGCGAAGCTGTGCAACAGTAATCATGGTGTATATCCCTGTGGATGTCTGTCTCTAAAGGGGCGTTCAGACCCTATTATGTGTGGCGATCAGTACCTGTGGGTGGTGTATATCGCTGTGGATGCCTGTCTCTAAATGGGCGTTCAGACTCTATTATGTGTGGCGATCAGTACCTGTGGGTGGTGTATATCCCTGTGGATGCCTGTCTCTAAATGGGCTTTCAGACCCTATTATGTGTGGCGATCAGTACCTGTGGGTGATGTTTAGCCCTGTGGATGCCTGTCTCTAAATTGGCATTCAGATGTGTGTGGGGAGGCGGTGCGATGCATGCACCCTGGATAGGATAGTACACGTGTGTGTATAAAGCCCATGAGAGAGGTATGGCTAAGTCCGTAAGAACGCATAGCACGCATGCGCACACGTCAGATCCATGTGTCAGTAAGAATGTATGCTTATATTGTACCGTGAAATCACTTCATTCTCGGCGTTCTTGGCATGGATTAGGACCGGAATGAAGCGAGAATTTCAAAACTCTTTACCATTTTAAAATCAGACCAGAAATGGCTGAGTTATCCACAAATGGTAATAGCGAGATTTGAACCTGTGATTTTCAGTTTGCTAATAAACACAAAACAAGGATCTCACGCCTTAACGGCCATGTATGCATTAGTAATTATAGCTGATAAGTTATGCATTGCTGTTGCTGCGTTATCTCAAAGTGACGTCAGACTGATAAGCGCAGTAACCGCAATACTCACACTCAGAGATGAGATTACTAAGAGGCGAGATTTTAGTAGTGTTGCGGTGGGTCACTCACTAGAGTATTGCATAGGATTCCCAGGCTGCAGACTGGGGTTCAAATCCGCTCAAAAGACCTCGCTAGAACTTACCTGAAATTTTGAAACTAGGTAGGACGCTAGGCCGAGGTAATATGACCAGGTTAGATAAAGACCCACCGTGACACTCCCCAGTGCGGGGTAAAAGCACCACAGACACACACACACCAGCCGGCTGGAATAGCAACAGGGATAGGTAGGATAGGTAGAAGTGTCCCACAGAGAGAAAAACCTCTTCAGGATACCGGCCAGAATAAGAAAGGCCGGCCACTGGCCGGTATCCTGAGGAGGTTCTCCCGGACAGTGGGGTCCGCACGGGGTTTTTATATTCTTGACCATGGCCATGGCCATTTGTCTAAATGGAAATCCAGTTGAGGGAGGTGGTATCATTTTAATTCTGCCACTACTACTCACAGCTCAACAGTCATAGCGTCTCAGCGGCCAGCAGACTACAGAGAGAGTTCAGCGCTCACCCAGACTATCGGATGCATGGTGGTGACAACAGCGGTCTAGGGGTTATGTACGGTGACGCGAGACGTAACTACTCAGGATTCCCCTATCGAACACCCCGACGAGTAGGCCGTCGGAAGACAGCAACATTCTCATTCGATCCAGACTCCGACCCTGAAACGCTGGTGTCAAAATATGCACATCACTGGCTTGAGGCAGGACTATCCAGATGTGTGGAAGTACTTTGTCCCACACACCACCTCAGGCCTCACACCAGCAGGGATCGTTCGGATCAACCAGTCCCTGGAAGCACTGTGCTACTGCTTCCTTACAGCACAGACCCAGCTGCGGCATTCCATAGATGGTGTCAGCGGAGCAGAGGTCCAGGCCATGTTCATCAGTCTCGTTGAGGATATGATCATCATGGCAGACCCCAGTAGTCGTATTGCTAATTTCCAGCAGGGGTTGCAGAAGGCCCGTCGCAAACTTGACTGCTATTTCACCACACCTACGGTTGATTCCGAGCAACATGATCGTGAACATCGAGGACTTCCAAGTCAGGGGCTAGAACAACATGATAGTCGAGGGGAGTTCCCCCGGTGTCCACTTCGGCTTCAACACTGACATCAACGCACCTAAGCGTAGTGCGGGCCATACAGTCATTCCGACCCTGACACTCCAGCCAGTCGATACGGCAGCTCCAGGCATTCCGACGTCGACACTGCAGCCAGTCGACACGACACCGCTTCCTGTGGTAGCTCTACTAGTGTTGTCAGGCCTAGCTATCATGGCGCTCGGGATCAGCCTACTCTGCCGCTAGCAAATCAGCTATAAGACTATCCTGACTCTACAGTAGCAGTGGGGACCACGGTGAGACACTGAACCAGCTTGGCATGCCCTACAGCCGCTATACACGCCGCAAACATGCACATCCAAAGGCTGGAGGGTTCTGTAGCGCATCCTTTTTCCAGCTTGTAGTATCGCAGAGCCTTGTTCAGCTCTGAGCCCGGTGAGGTAATGGCGGTCTGCAACTGCTGGAACACATCTGACAGATACTCCCGATCCTTGTAGAAACCTTTAGCTTGCAGGAGCTGCTCGATGATACTCCCGCCCATGATAAGGTATTCGAGGAAGCAGATCTGTCCCTTACCAAATCCTAGATAGAGCTTCACAGCTGTCAGCTCCTCTGTCAGCTCAGCACCGGAGAGCTGAGCGAGCTCATCTGCTGTCTTCTTATAGTCCTTCAACTCCCTGCGGAAGACATCATAGTACTTCTCGCATAGCGTGAGCCCGGACATGTTTAAGATGTCTCAATAGAGATGAATATTCCTGAGTACCAACCCGGACACCTGACAGACGCAGACTGGGAAGATCTTATTAGCTCTCTCGACAGGGGACGCAGACGTTTAACCGCGTTGTATACTCAGTGCTTAAACAATGACGTCAACGGTACAGATCATGAAGCAACTGCCCGAGAGCCAGGCGAGTCTTCAGAAGGTGGAGAACCTGCTGCGAACCAAGACACGGAAGTTACTGACCAAAGCAAAACCTCTGGCAGTCCATGTCGCCAGTAACGTGGCAGCGATTGTGGCCGTGGTGAAGATGACAGGGGGAAATGAGGTTCTTCCTGCCGCCACTGCGGCTGTCCTCGCTACAGTGGTGAGTGGGGTGGCCGGGCACTCTCGGAATAACTCGCCCCATCCCAAAGATTGCCCTCAGTTGTGCCTTCTACACTGTTGCTGCCAAGATCATGGGTGAACATGTTACACTAATGGAAGCCGCGGTTCTAGGGCTAGCGACGAGTGCAATGGCTGAGATCATCGTCGCTTGCGTTTAAAACCTCTGAATAGTGAGAGATGGATCACGAGACCCCTGCAGCATATGAGGCATGGCATGCCAGAGGGCGGTGTGTAGCCCATAGTCGAGCACGCGGACTGAGGATTGCCAATGCCGGGAATGGTGGACCGCCCACAAGGCGTGCCCCTGCAGAGAGGGCCAGTACCCTGAGCACTGCTACCTATTCCCTTGGCTGACTGCGTGGTCCTCCTATGCCCAACTATTTCACTGGGGATATGACTAGTAGATTTAAGCCGTCTGTATATAGCACTATGACTCTGTCACTCACAGACCTAGAAAGCAAAGAGCTAGGCGATCTTGCTCACATGGGTGAGGCACGCCTCGGTTTAGAGGTGAAGAAGTCAGGGTTCTTTGGTTTGCCGTTTAAGACCACATGATAGTCATGGCTTCCTGTGCATGTATCATACAGATACTGGATGTACTAGACACTGTGGGTGCTGACACAGGCCCTCTACGCTATCTTCAAAGGTGCTGCTGGGATTTCATGCTTGATGCCTCCATTGCATCCTTTGTATCCGCCGGAGGTACAGGATTCCCCGCTCTGCAGGTGAAAGAGCTGGTGCAGGAAGTACTGCCGTTTAGTCTCCCAGATATAGACGAGCCTACCGCTGACCAAGTGCTAACCATCCTCCGCACGCATGTCTGTACCATTCGACAGTAGGCCGGCCAATGCTGGCCAGGTGGTGCTGATAATTGCCCCGTCAGGACACGGGAAAAACATCTTGCTGCAGGCTCTCCTGGCCGAGCATCTACACTCTCAATACATCCTTCTGGTGTCTGACTCCTCCGCTGAGGAGGTTGACAGTAATGATCAATGGTACAATGGCCCAATCACCAAGACGCAGAACCTGCAAGCACTGATGGGGAAGCTGCTGGCAGCCCGACTGACAGAACAGTCACCTACCTCAGCAACATCACCAGGCGCATCCGGCACACAAAGATAACTGTCTTCATCCTCTTTCAGAAGTACACCCGCGCGGTCTCACCGGACATCCGCCACAATGCCCGGTTGCTATACTTCAGCTCCCAAGTGTGGACGTGCCCTGCTCGAGACCATATACGACAGCCTAACCCTTAAGGAGACCAAAGGGGACTTTATCGCAGGTGTACAGAGGGCAACTGATCTGTACCGCTTCATCTTCAGCAACAAGGAGACAGGTGAGCTGTCACACTTCAAGCCATCTCTGGAAAAGGCGCAGACCTTCACCTACAAGCTGAATTCAGCCAGGAAACTAGCCTGCTCTACGTGTCATCGCTGACAGCCTGTCGCAGCTGCCGCAACTTGTTTTCATTCATCAGAAGGCTGAGGAACTTCGTCCGCGGTCTCTGCTACTTCGTCAGATGCTTGAGGACCTTCGTCATAATCTTGAGGAACTTCGTCAGAAGCTTGAGGAACTTTGTCAGTTTCGTTAGAACCCTGTCGCTTAAGCTTAAACTGTCGCTGAAACTCTTTCCACTGAGGGTCCTTGTCTGGGTCTCTCTTCATCTGGTACTTATCACGGAAGACCCACTTTTCCCATGCGTGACTAGCATCGTGCCTGCGAGTGGATTTGATGAGGTAGTCCTGGTGGTTATCTGGGAATTTCAGAAATGCTGGCAGATTACTGGCCAAGCTCCTGCGCCATCTTTCGTTGAGGATGTGCTCAACACCCTCCTGGCGGCCAACAGTGACCCCCCTCCTGAGTACCTTCTGCATGACCGGTGCCGTGGCTCTTCGCTACAGCGGCACTGACCTCCTTCCTGAGGCAGTTATTTGAGTCTATCCAGCATCTCTCGCTCTTCCTGGCTATGGAGGCTAAATACGGCAGCCCACTTCCCTACCGTTAGTCGATCTTTGGGGTTGACCCTCGCCCTTTGGAGAGCTAGAATAACAGGACTGTTGGTTTGGGCCACAGGAGGTAGGTCGAGTGTCCTGCTCTGGGTGCTGTTAAACTTCCGGTAGAGTATCTGAGTCAGGAGTTCTTTTGTACTACGAGCTGGCGCTCCTTCCTCTATGGCGGCCAGTATCTCCGCATCAGACAGAGGTGTGACCGTGGCTCGTTCGTGGATAATGTTGATGTCACGAATCAGTCCTAGGACCCTGTCACAGTGGGACAGTGCACAATGTGGCTGTGACTGTCGTGCCGACTTGTCCTGCTGCCTATAGACAATCTGCTGGAGAACTTTACCAAACCTGGCAGCCGTTTAAAACCTCTATATACCCAGACCTTAAACATGCTGCAGTATGTGCAACATCCAGATGGTGTCATTGAACCCACGACATCGCACCGCACTGATCCTCGGAAGGACTGCCTGATGGTCATACGACCCAGTATACACGATGATAACCCGTTGTCCGCTGCTGGGAAGTACATTGACTTTGCAATCTCGGCACAGATCCACGAGATCAAGAACATGACACTCAAGTTCAAGCTTCAGAGCACAATAGAACAGACGGTAGAGCTCCCGCAGGTTCTGAACAGGTGGGAGGTCGTGCAGAGCAACAGCACCGTGGACACCACCTATGTGAATGATGAGTACTGAGTCCTAGGTCTGCTGGCTCATGGACCAACCTTCTATGCGAAGGGAAAGGGGTACTACACTGTGGGGTGCAATGAGGGTTTCACAGAATTCGAACTACGGGCAGGTGTCGAGAAGCCTGTGGCAGTTCCACTCTTAACCGTCCTCGAGAACAAACACGTGAATCCGGCTGCCATGCAGGATAGGCTGTTCCTCTGGGTGTACACTGAGCAGCTCGCAGATGCGACGATGAATGCTTCAAGACTTCATGTCTGGCATGACGAGAATGACCAGGAGCTGAAGCAAACGGGTTCCAAACAGCGGATCGTGCATGTGGAGCGAGAACACCAGCAGGTCCAAGCCACAGCTAACCAATGGGTAGAGCTGACATTGCGTCATGGTGCATCGGACTGTGTCGCTGTTGCGGTCCTGGTTCAGAAGGGAGGAGCCATCCAGCAGGTGGATAAGCTAGATGACTTCAAGCTTGTCGTTGCTGGGACCAATGTTCTTGGTGAGGTACGCGAGCTGGCTTATTGCCAACTCTACAGACAGAAAACTAAGTCATATGCACTTCTGCGCCTAACCAGTGGAAGCGACGACCTCGAGTCGGCACTCGAGGGCCGTCACCACCTCGGGGACAGGGACATCCCACCTAATCAGGGCAACCGGCTCAGCTTCAACATCGGAAACCTCATAGCTGGGACTCGCTTATTAGGTGTGACGGTACTTTACTTTGGCTATGCTAAGGTATGCGTGCCGAACCTATCAGGTATTCAGCTTGAGCGTGCATAGAGCACGACTCCTGCCATGGTCCCCAC
Organism: Chaetoderma sp. LZ-2023a; assembly: GCA_034401795.1. Taxonomy (NCBI): domain Eukaryota; kingdom Metazoa; phylum Mollusca; class Caudofoveata; order Chaetodermatida; family Chaetodermatidae; genus Chaetoderma; species Chaetoderma sp. LZ-2023a. The sequence goes on from CM067372.1 coordinate 50,375,124, forward strand.
TGCAGCTGCCACCACTACTATAAGCTCTGCTGTCTTCTGACCTGTCGATGCTTCATAGTCAAGCATTGGCTCAGATACAGCCTCGTAGTACTCATCGAGACTCATCTGCCTCTTTGAGGCTCTGGTTGGCCTGAGCTCGGAGTTGGCGTCGGCGTGCCTCCCTCTGGCGCATATGCTCGAGGGCTTTTCTGTCCTCAAACTTCTCCTTAGACAGCTTCTCAATCGCCTGGTTATGACACTCACGCTCGACCTCTGCCGCCTTCTTGTCGGCGAAGCTGAGTCACCAATTTGCTAAGGCAATCACGCCCGCATTCAAGATTGCAGAGGCCATGCTATAGACTACAGTTTAAAGCTACTGTATAGCTGCAGTGGGGACCACGGTGACACGATGTATGAGTCAGGCTGATCCAGTCGAGGATATAGATGACGAGGGCTATGAGGAAGACTATGATGAGGAGGATGCAGATGACTATGATGTAGCGGAGACCGCGGGTGAGTATGATGCGGAGACCACGCCTGAATCCCGCAAGCTAGTACACAGAGCGAAAGGAATCTATCACAATTACATAAAAGGTTCTAGGTTCTATCGGGCCGCTGGCATCAGTTGGGGCTCTGATCGCTCTGTTCACAACGAAGTCTGGCGAGACGGTCCGCAAGATCACCAACAATGCTCTCCATGGGGTGGAGAAGATTTCCATCGCCTCAGGAGTAGGTATGTTCTTCAGAGTCGCCGGCCCTTGGCTACCGTTCGTTGCCATAGCACTCATGGTCATCTGGGCCGCCAAACATTTAAGCCATACTATATAAGGATGGCGTCTCTGTACAACCTGGTCAAGCCCCTTAACTGGCAAGCCTTGGTCGAAAAGCTACCCTTCAGTGATGGCACCAGTGCTGCAAAGATTAGACTGCAGTGTTCACAGGTATTCGAAGTGGTGGTCATCGATGGCCGGATGAACGACGGTCGTTTGTTCGCCTGTCTGGAGTTTGCCCAGGCCATAGGTAATAGAACAGGAGTCGACGTCAGTGATGAAATCTGAGAGTACCGCCTCTCTTGAGGAGCTCTACTACCAGCCGGGTGGATATTAGCCTCACCAGTTACTCGAGTTCACATTGGAGGCGGTTAGCCAGTGACTCAGCCACCAGGCGATGTCGCAGATATACAGACCCCGTCTGTGGCACATCAGGCGTGCACATTTCGATGAACCTGTTCCGAACAGAGTTCAGCAGGCAGATGTTCTATTCCTTCCACATGACAGAGTCTTCCATTCGGGAACATGTAAGACCTACAAGTACGCCCTCACCATCGTCGATGTCACCAGTAGTACAAGGCTGCTGTACCGCTTACAGATAAGTCTGCAGGGCAGGTGGCCCAAGCATTCAGCAGTGTCTATGATGATCCGGAAAAGCCGCTCCAGTGGCCAGAATTGTTACAGGTGGATGAGGGTAAGGAGTTCAGGGGCGAGACAGCAGCCCCCATGCGGAAACACAGTGTGGCGATAAGACGAGGTGATGTTGGTCACCACTGTGCCCAGGCAATCGTCGAGCGCTGGAACAGGACTCTGGCAGAAAGACTGTTCCCACATCAGTATGCTCAGGAGATGGCGTGTCCTGGTGATTGCTCCAGGGTGTGGGTGAAAGGTTTGCCCATGGTGGTAGAGAGATCCAATACTGATCCAATACTGAGGTTACTCGGTTAACTGGTAAGAAACCAGTAGAGGCTATCCAACGATCCTCTGTTGCCCCACCATCCGCAGGAGCGAACAAGGGAGAGGAGTGCCTACCACGTGATGCTCTGGTTCGGTACCTGTATGAGCCTGGTGAGCTGGAAGGGGGTCGACGGTGTGCAACAGACCCTAACTGGTCGATAGATGTTCACAGGCTTGACATGTATGTGGAGGCGGATGGGCAGCCTACATTGTACTACCTGGCTAGCGGTCCCAGGCGACCGTTTGTGTGAGAGGAGCTTCGGCTAGTCCCTACAGATACACAGCTGCCACCATCCGGAGTGCTCAAGCCCGCTGCTGTCTATTCATGAGGGATATGTCGCTCGATGGGCTCGGTATGGACACCATCTGGCAGCACATGGCGCTTATCATAGTAAGCGGAGAGCGAGTTTTTCATGCGCATACGTCACCATACCCTGGTTGCGCATGCGTAGGCCTCAGTTTTTAGTTCTGTCCACCCCGCCATGTAAGGTGCTGTAGAACCTCTGCCAAGAGACCGCATTCTGCCGCTTTGACATTCCCGTAGCCGAGCACTTAGTTGCAGCTGTGCTCTCCACGTAGTAGCATTTGGAGCCGAGAACAGTCCCGGAATCTGTCCAGACCATTTGTCCCAAGCTAGTCAGTCCCGCTTATGAGCCTGGTACTCTGCTCGCATCTCAGGGCGAATGACGTCGTCGAGGTTGGCGCCTGCTATAGCGATATATGCGGAGTCAGTGTCCATCTGCATGTACTCAAAGCTGTCACGAGCTACGTAGTGATCGAGGAAGTCATAGTAGAACTCCAGCATTCGCAGCTTCGCGAACTCATAAACGGCTATCCCCACCTGGAAGGGCCTTCGACTAGTGATTCTCGGCTTGCGACTCTGGAGCTCGTATGATTCACCCATCTCCTCGAGATCTTCGAACCATGCACTATGCAGGGTCTTGTCTATCACGCGTTCATCCTTCGTGAAGCTTGTGTTGCTATGGCATTCTAGGGCCTCGATGAGCTTCCCGTAGGCACTGTTGCCGAGGAGTTTGAAGAGATCTGCCAAGAGCGCTTTGCTCTTATCTACATCTCCCGAGCGGCAGGTCTCCATAACATTCTCCACGAACCACTCGAATGGGCGCTTGGCCTCATGGTCTATGGTGCGGTATACAGCTCAGTGATCTCCAGGCCATGGGTTATATACCACTTGAGGGTCGGGGCGTGCAGCAGCCACTTCTTGCCAGAGAGGGCACCGACCAGCTTCTGGGTGGTGGGCCGCTTCCTCCCTGTTTGGCCTAGATATGCCAACATCTCAGATGAGATTGCCTCTACCGGGATCTCGCGGTTATAGAAGAGAGGAGGCATTTCCTTGAACTTTGCCCACAGAGCCTTGGGGACCTCCATATCCACCTCAGCAAACCCAAACCAGCTGTCTGCTAGGAGAGCCTCCTTAAAGCTAGCTACCCTACTGGCACCGGACCAATGGCGCACTATCTCCTTACCACATGGCATCTCTTTGGCCATCATTGACAGGTACAGAGCATTTACGTCGTAGCCGAGTAGACATTGGCAGACACGCTCACTCTGGCGGATTCGAGTCACACCGGCCTCGTGGTATCTGGTGAACACGATGCTGGGACCGCCAACAACAGCATCCTTCAGCATCTCGTAGGCTTCCTTGTCCGGTGAATAGAGGCTAAAATCTGGCATGTGCTGAGCGGTTCCATGTAGGAGGTACTGCAGTGACACACCTGGGAGAGACACCGCATCTTTGAGGATGTCTATTTCTCATTCTGTGTAGAACTCCCGCATCCGCTCTAGGGCTTCGATGAATGGACTGACGTCCAGGTTGTTGTAGTATCGCAGCCAGTCGGCGAATGCCCGCATTCCATGCTCGCTGAATGTTTGGTTACACTGTTCCCACTCTGTTCGCGTCAAGCGGTAGCCATCCTTGAGCTTAGATGTCCATGCTGAGTAGTCAGGAAGCCGTGGATAGTTGAGCTTCTCATGTGTGTCAAACCCTTCATACGGGAGCCAGCTCTTCTGTGTACACCATAAGCTTTGACCCATACCTCGTACGAGACTCATGGGCCGAGGTAGTTCAGCACATTGAGAAACCGTAGCTCAGGTGTTATGAGGAACATGGCGACTTTCACTCTACCTGTACTGTCAGTCAGCTCATCGACAAAGTACTTCTTAATGAGGTTCAGGTCATACCGCCCAGAGTTGAACCCCAGTACAGGCACTTGGTCACACTACTCATTGATCAGTCGCTTTGGGAGCTTGTCCAGGTCTGTCGGTATGTACTGTGCCCTTTTCCTTGTCCGGATTAGAGATGCTCGCTGTTGGATCTCCAGCATGAACTCTGATCAGTTCTTTGGGGTCAGGATTGCAGAGGTGAGTGGGCTCACTTGTGGCGCCCTCTAAGGAGCAGCCAACTGACACAGAGATAGGTATGTGAGTACTCTCGATCATGAGAGTCTCCGTAGGATGAGTCTTGATACCATCTAGGAGTGCTTCGAAGTCGTAAACTATGAAGTATGGGTATGGGACAGTCCGAACTCATTTAGGGACACTTGGGCAGCATTTTATACAGCACTCCCACTGTACCACAAGCATGCATCCAGATGCTCTCAGCTTCTCCTCTCTCAGGACTGTCTTGCGGTATCTTTGTTCGGCGTCCTCACCTCGCTGGTGTTGTGGACACCCGTGCCAGTGACAGCTATGGAACTGGTAAATGGTGTTGGTGGTCGGATCATAACCATCTACGGGAGCACCATCGATCCAACGCTCGCCACCGTGCCCACACTACATGGTGTATGTGTACGCCTATGTTTCTCGACTCATACTCGATCCAACGAGTAGCCGCTGAACTGGATGGTTGGGGTGGATAGAAGGCTTTCTCATACGCAGACTGTGGCGCCTCTCGCGCCAGGACACATGATTTTTGTTTTGCCGCCTGTACAGTGATCAGCGTGGCTTTGAAGATGGCATGCCTGTGTAAACCTCTGCTGACAGTGACTGCAGACTAGTGTATGTGCCAGCTTGGAGATGTTCTTGATGTAGAAAGTGTGGTGGTCCCACACTCCGATGGTCATGGTGTCACGGTAGTGAGCCGCTTGCCTGATCAAGTGTCAGGTGCCCTCTTCGGTTGGTTCATACACGCGAATCCCGATCTTGGGGAAGAATTCTACCTTGTCCAGCTGATCCAGCGAGGTCTTGCGGACATCAGGTACTGTCTTGCCGTAGAACTGTGTGGCACGCTCTCGTGCAGGAGCTGTACTTCTATCAGCTCTCGCTCCTCAGTGGACTGCTATACATCCCCAGAGACACATGTTGTCCCTGTAGGTGTCGAGGGCAGTCATACTCTTCTTCTGTCGTAGCCAGTCTGGGAGGGGCCCTGTCCCAAGCAGAGGTTGGCGGTCGATGACAGCCCTGACCTCAACGTTGATTGATCGAACGAAAGCCCACTTGGTGTTGGGTCGATCGATATTGTCTGTGTCGAGGCAGGCTTTCTCTCTTGCTGTCACCCAGTCCTGAGCTGCTCCTATCGTGTTCAGCCACAGGCTCCCTGGAGCATTCTTGTGGAAGAGCATCACCCTACCGTCTTCGTTGTTATGGATGCGATAGGTATGGGTGTAGCAGAGGTAGAAGGCATTCTGGACAGTCTGCTGGATCTTTTGCATGATCCGGCCTGTGAGGTCTCCTAGACCTCTGAAGAATGTCCAGCGTACTGACCGGCATCCTCTATCCTCTGTCTCCCTTTCGCCGAGACGCTCGTCGAGAATGTGTTCGCCTTCTCATGTTATGCTCCGGGCTAAGGATTCAGACCTCGGCCCCATTATTATCTGGGCTGGACTCAGACCTCGGCATTGCTTAACAATCCTGTGTTTGAAAGTTAAGCGCTCCAGTGGATGGGCCTCCATCCGCCTCACTACAGTCTTGGCTCGCAATCTAGCAGTCACCTCGTCCAACTGACGATGCTCACGTATCCGCTGCGCTTTCTTGTGCGGATTCCATGGATCCTCTTTGGTAAGCTCTGGAAACCTTCCCGTATTCATTGCTCAGGAGAGTTGCTTCTGCCACTCCTCGGCACGGACCTGTCCGATCATCTGGAGCAGGTCGGCTTTCTTGGCGTTAGAGTAGCCTCTAAGGCAGAATTGCTCTGCTATAGCGCGAAGCTGTGCAACAGTACTCATGGTGTATATCCCTGTGGATGCCTGCATAGGGTGCGGGGGCCACATGCATTTGAGAGTTAAGCATTCCAGTGCATGGGCCTCCATCCGCCTCGCTACAGCCTTGGCTCGCAAGCTAGCAGTCACCTCCTCGTCCAACTGACGAAACTCACGTATCCACTGAGGATTCCAAGGATCCTCGGTAAGCACTCGAAACCTTCCTGTATTTATTGCTCAGGAGAGTCGCTTCTGCCACTCCTCGGCATGGACCTGGTCAATCATCTGGAGCAGGTCGGCTTTCTTGGCATTAGAGTAGCCTCTACGGCCGAATTGCTTTGCAATAGCACGAATCTGTGCAACAGTACTCATGGTGTATATTATCGTGCCCAAGAAATATTTGACTATATTATAATATTGTTTATATTTAATTTAAATCATAATTTTATCAAAAACAAAACATTGTGTACAGTCTACACTGGTTTGAAGTCAGTGGCACTAAGCAGCTCATCAAGGAACAATAGCATATTTACATGGACTTATTACCAGTTATTATTGAACTGTTTAATTGTTGAATAATCTGCTAGTTCTAGACCACCAGCTACTAAGTCATTAATTGACCCATTGTGTTTGAAGAAACATACAACCAGCACAAGAGAGTATTAACCCTTTGAGCCTTACGGCATACATATATGTATTGCAATTTATGATGTTATACTTATTCTGCTGAACATTTGGGAAATGATTTAATTAATTTTCTGTTAAATTATTTGAAAAATATTCAATAGTTGCTTTGTATGAATGTTATAAAAAGTAAATACAATTAGTACATCATTGGAATGAAAGGGTAAATCCTCATACTATGGATATATTTTAAATATAGAGATTTAACCATTACACTGCTGAACCCAGATATTAACAATTTATAATTCTAAAATGGAATCTGTATTGCTGGCAGACCAGTCTGCCTGCAATAATAATTTAATTCAGTAAATTCAGCATTACAATGGTTAAGTAGCTACATGAGGTTTAAGCCTGATATTATTAAGGATTGTATTTAATTGAATATATTGCTGAAAATTCATGTTTTTACAAATTATTGAACAGACATGTTTGAATCGTGAAAGTTGGTTTGCCTGGAAACTAGTATGCTATATATGTGTGAAATTAATTTAAAGAGGGAAGAAGTTGAGAGCTAGGAGAGCATGCCAGTGAGTAAGTTTGTAAATGCAGAGAGTTATGTAGAATTTTGAATATATAAAGTTGCTATGTAAAGTTATTGAATTTGAATTTGAAAAACAAAGTACAAGTTAAGACTGCGTTGTTGTGGCTCTCTGGAATAATTATAGTCAACCTTCAGAATAGAGAAAATAACATCGGTCTATCCAGTAAATAGTCTAATAGACATTCATCAATCTGTCCGTCTGTCACTCCATCCGACAGAACGTATAGTCACAGGCTCGCCCCCAGTGTCAACAGCAATACAAGCCCTGGTTACCTTAATATCCCTGTGGATGCCTGTCTCTAAATGGGCATTCAGACCCTATTATGTGTGGCGATCAGTATCTGTGGGTGGTGTATATCCCCTGCCTGGGCGTTCAGACCTATTATGTGTGGTGCTGGTGATCAGTACCTGTGGGTGGTGTATATCCCTGTGGATGCCTCTCTCTAAATGGGCGTTCAGACCCTATTATGTGTGGCGATCAGTACCTGTGGGTGGTGTATATCCCTGTGGATGCTTGTCTGGGTACGTGGTGGCACCCGCACCCTATGCATCTGAGATCGCTGCAGTCTCTGCTGATTGAGAGGGCGGTGGGGGCCATGGATCCGGCGGCCAGGGAGGTGGTACCCCGTGGTCTCCGGTGCTTGAGAGGGCGGTGGGGGCCACGGCTCCGGCAGGCCATGTGGCCGGGCGATGGTATCATTAGTAGTAGTGTCAGGATTAAAATGATACAACCTCCCTAAAGTGGCCGCCATTCAGCGATCCATGGCCCTGACCGCCCTCTCAATCCCTGGGGGCCACCATCTTGAGGCATACCCCAACCACCTGCAACCCTGGGGCCTCCATCTAGAGGCCTACACCAACCACATGCAACCCTATGCCCAGGGATTGAGAGGGCGGTGGGGGGGGCCATGGATTGCCGAACAGCGGCCAGTTGAGGGAGGTGGTATCATTTTAATCCCGACACTACTACTCTCTCTCGCGCGCGCACCCTCCCTCCCTCTCCCCCTCCCTCACTATGTAGTTGCTACTTACAAAGTTCCAAGATTAAATAATCGATTATCCAATTAATTATCCCTAGGTGGACCCATGGGAGGTCGCTTGGCCTACCACAAGCAAGATTGGGAGCAGTTAACTTAGGACTGCTTAGTCTTGCGATGACTTTCAGTTGGGTACCAGCCTGACTGGGCAGGAAGCCCACCATTGCAGCTGTCTCTGGTCCCGCTCTGGACTGGGATTGATGGTCCTTCCAGAGCCAGTCATTCTGCAGCGGGCTTGTGAAGGCGGCCAATCCAGTTATTTCTCATGACACAGTGGATCCAGAATACAGGAACCTCTTATTCACCATCTTCAATGGTCGATGAAGAGAGAATATCCTAGCGGGGGTCATGCGCACCCCTCCCCACCCATGGATGCATAAATGAAGGGATGGGGATCTTGCCTGGAAGAAGCCACAGTATCAGGGCTTTGAAATCTGGATCAGTCACAGGAACATATCAATCTACTGGAATTACGAGAAGTAATCTAGAGCCTGGAATATTTCTTAGAGAAAGTCCAGGGCAACATAGTGCTGATTCGATCAGACAACTCGACAGTAGTGACTTACATAAACTGCCGGGGTGGAACGAAGTCGTCCAGTCTCTGTATGATGACATGGAAACTGCTTTGGTGGTGTCTAGATCATGCAATCACCTTGAAAGTAGTTCATATTCTGGGAAGGTTAAATCTGTTGGCAGACTCATTGAGCCAAAGGATGAGTGTTTTACCTACGGAATGGTAACTAAATCAATGTGTGGCAGATCGGCTGTTCATTTTTCAACCACTGGTGCAAACCCCACAGATTTATTCGCAACGAAGAATGGGAAGATGACAACGTACGTCTCTCCGATTCCAGATCTCAGTGCCATTGCAACAGAAGCGCTGGCTATCAGCTGGGAGGGAATGTATGCATATGCAATTACGCATACCCGCCAGCAATCCTCATTAAAAAAATACTTCAGAAAGTCAGGCAGGAGGCGTACCAAGTGCTGATCACCCCAAATTGGCGAAATCGATCATGGTACACGGATCTACTGGACCTTCTGGTCCACAATCCGGTTCCTCTGCCTCTGATCGACAATATTATCTTCCAGGGCAAGGACCTTCGCAACAATCTGTCAATGTTCCAATTGACTGCGTGGATGTTGTCAAGGAATCCGCAATTAAGGAGGGATTTTCTGAGCAAGCAGCCATGTTTATGGCAAAAGCCAGAAGGGGGTCAACCTCCAGGGCATATAATTATAAAATCAACAGATTTGCAGAAAGGTGCTCAGAAAGATGGATTCATCTATTCAGGTAGTAGCCGATTTCCTCTGTCACCTGTATGATGCCTACAGCTTTAAACCTAGTTCTATTGTTGGCTATAAGTCAGCTTTAATGTCTGTTATCCCTTGCTTGGCTATATGGGGAAGGGATGACGTATGTAATTTGAATACTTTAATCAAAGATATGGGTAATCTAAGACCGAGAAATCCTCCAGTAATTCCGGCTTGGAGTTTATCTCTAGTGCTCCATGCACTAGCTGATAAACCAGTTGAACCACTAAGTTCTATTTCTCTGAAAATGTTAACACTTAAAACTGTCTTTCTAATAGCTGTGACCTCAGCAAGGCGTAGAAGTGAAATTCACACCTTATCTGCCAAGCCAGACTGTTATGTGGTTACAGAGGAAGGCCTCAGGCTTCAACCTAGCATTAATTTCATGGCCAAGAATCAGTCATTCAAATATCCAGGTCAGCCTATTGTTTTGCCAGCTTTGACTTGATATGATCCTAGTTCAAAGGTATGGTGTACTGTTCACACATTAAACCTGTACAAACAACATACACAGGAATGGCGGACGGACCCTAGTTCATTATGGTTGTCTTACATTGAACCCCATGTATGATTACTGTATTCTGTGGCTGTAGTAGTAGAAACATCGTACAGCTGCAATCAGTCCTTCTTTGCTTTTGCCCACTGTGTCTTGTCCTCGGCCGAAATCCTTAGCTTCCTCAGGTCCATTCTTGATTTGAGTGTACCGAGTCCTACTTTCTTCAGGCCACCTCGTAGCACGCTTAGCAGATTTATACGATGCCGTCCTCTCCTGGCTTTGTATTTTCTGGTTCCGAGAAGGGCAAATTCCAAGGCTCTCTGTGCTGGTGTCTCTTCTGGCATCTTTGGTAGGCAACTTTTACAGACAGCAGCGAGGTATTACACATCATGAATAGTGCATCATTGGAAATTATGCTGTCTGGCCATCAGTGTTCAGTGATGGTGCATAAGTGTTTGCAGTGGCAGGCATCGAGTTTGTCTAGAGCTGCCTTTGGAGCTGCCCAGCTGATACAGTTATACAGCATCAATGATACGCAGAAGGACTGAAAAGCTATGTTCCGCATGACGCCGCAATGTCAGCAGTACTGCAAAGCAGGGAGCCCAGGATTTTAGTTTTCCTCCATGGTTTGGTGCCACGAAGTGGATCATCATTTTCTTTAGTTTCATGCTTTATAAATAGGTAAATTTCCTGCACGCATTTCAATGGAGCATCACGGTAACAGGTGAAAAGCACCGGAGATAGACCATCTTCATGTGGGGAGCCGATTGATGTCTCAAACTCTACAGACTTCACTGACCTGACTCGTATTCTCAGCTTTATGTCTGCAAGCAGTAGCTCATCTTCATTGCAACTGGCCTGGCGTAGTACATCTAGGATCTTTGAGCATTTAATTGTGTCGAAGGCTCGTGACATGTCAAAGCCCATTTTGTGGAAATCCCAGTGTTTGGACATGCCTACTGACACAAGCATGCGTTGAGCCCATACAATGTCTGCACAGCTGCGTCCACGTTTGAAGCCACTTTAACATGATCCGGTGAAGTCATCGATCTTATCCCGGATGGGGCATAGAGTAACATTCGATAGGATTTTCCGTATGCTGTCGAGGAGCACAATGGACTGCAGATTGGCTGAGGGCCTGGTGGCTTCTTGGGCTTGGGCAGTGCGATACGGGTGCCTTGGCCTACAGCATCGATGGGAAGGTGGTGCATAAAAGCTAAATTAATTAGGTGCGTGATCGGTTTTGAGATAATGTCACTTGCATATTTGAATAGTTCATTGCTCATGCCATCGGGTCCAGATGCACATCCATTTTTCAGGGCTTTAAGGGCCTTCTCAACTTCTGCCGTTTTAATTGGTGTTAGTAATGGCCTGGAGTCTTCTGAGAATGGGTGCAAGGGTTAACCATTCTTGAATTGCCTCAGCTTTTCCCTGGTCAGTCGCGATAAAATATCCTTCAGAGTTGTGTACAGTGAGTGGTGGTGTGCAGTCAGTAACTCTCCTGAAACATTTTGTGACAGTCATCCCTGGCAGTGATTTCATCTACTAGGGAGTATGCTTGTTAAATATCAAGATCTTTTAAGCATTCGCTAATGTTATTGCGCTCCCGGCGTAGTTTGGTGGGGTCTTCACTTTGGCCACTTTTATAGATGCGCAGCCGTAATGCTTTCTGCTCTGATGACAGCTTAAAATACACTATTTCACGGTGGATTGTGGAATGCATCCAGTTATGCGACAAATCCGCCACTGGCAAACACAAGTTGACATGGCCAAGGCTTACACAAGTGCAAAAGGAGCTTGGTGTTCTCCTAGGGAAGAGCAGGTTTTGTGGACCTTGCCTCCCTCCCTCCAAATTCTGACAATATCAAAGAGTGTTTGGGAAGTAAGTATACTCTTGAGATGAAACAAACGAAATCACGGATTTCTTATTTTTCGAGAGAGTTGATACTTACCTCCTAAACACTGACCCGGCCCACAGAGGCTCGCTCTTTAGGCATGTTATAGTTGCATTATGTCGACCAATAAATTATGTCGAGGAAGTGACAACCTGCGGAGTGCGTCTGGCATCTGCCTGGCTGTCAACTCACTCCCTGCCCAGTAGGGGCACCTAACTTTTTTAATCTGAGCTTTTAATGAGTGTAGGTAGATATTTTGGGAATATCAAAGAGTGTTTGGGAGGTAAGTATCAACTCTCTCATGAAAAAAGAAATCCATGATTTTGTTTAAAACATGACATATTTGGTATGTATTTGTTATCAAAGACCATACAATTTATGCAATAGTCTGTAGATTTTTAACAGCATGATAATAAAGTACTTAGCTGTATTTATGTTCTGGTTTCCTTTCTGTTACAGTATGGCGTGTATGGAATCTTTATCAAGGTATTTGTTGTATGGATCTCTCCATATAAAGAAGACAAGCCAGCTGTTTGTGGCCACATATATTAGGAAATCGACGCTCTCATCAGGTGAGCCAAATACATCTTTAATCGTTTATCTGTCCAGATTTCAAATCACTGGTGTGTTTATTTCTAGTGAACACAAAAACTGTGTTGAAGTATTTAACTGTTTGTCTGAATTCCTGCGGAATACACTTTCCATGGAATTTAACTCTGAATATGTTAAATATTTCGAAAACAATTTGACTGAAAGTTTTTGGTGGCTAAGCCACTAACAACTTTCAGTCAAAGTGTTTTCAAAATGTTCTGCATGTTCAGAATTATTGCCATTGAAATTATTGTCTGGTGGCTCACAGCAGTCTGACGGTTAAGCATCGTGTTACAGAGCTCTGTGACAAATCTTTTTATTAGCAACAATATCAATAATTGTATTGAATTTTATTTAGGTTTCAAGTGTATTGATAAGCCTTCTTTGTTCACTTTATATTTGAAGTCAAACATTTCTTTGTTGACTAAGTGTCTATCTCCCCCCCCCCTGCCAGCTTAAAAAAAACCTGGGTGGTTATGGTTTCGCTTCCGTCTATCCCTATGTTCGTTCATTTGGTTTCTGCTTAATAACTTCACTTATAATCAGTGTTTTACCTTGATAGACAAAAGGGCAGGGTGCTACAACAGCTAAAAATGGCATCTGGGGCATTTTTACTGTGAAACTAGTGCATTTGTTGCCAAAATTAAAATATTTTGAGTTTTAGGGCAGGGTGCTGCATAATTAGGACACACTGGAGCGCCATTCTGTGCCAACCAAGGTAAAACACTGATAATGGATGGATTCTTTTCAAATTTGGTATGTCAACTCGGGATGAGATACCTTCCTGGGGGATTGCGTATCAGAGAAACGTGGTCAGATTCACTGTAGTTATCACTCTTGAAATACTTAAACTTCATTCAAAGATGTGCATGCATTTCGTTTCTGCTCAATAACTTCACCCATAATAGATGGATTAATTTCCAACTGGATATGTTGCCTCTACATTCCTCGGTTGGGATTGCCTATCAGCGAGACGTGTCCAGATTAACTGTAGTTATCTCCCTTGAAATACTTAAAATTCATCGACAATGAGTGTGCATTTGGTTTACGCGCAATAACTTCACCTATAATGCGAATACAATCTATCTGTCAATCCCTGTGGCAAACAGTGTTTCATGAATGGCTGCCATTTGTGGGGTATCATGTGATGTACATCATCTAGTTAAAAGCACATTTTGAAGTCCCTTAAAAAGAACTTAAGCTAAGCTCTAAGCCCAAAGGAGGTTACCCATGCCTGGGCATTCCATGTACATTGTCAGGGTGACTTACTAATAGATTACATGTATGCATCATAGATTAACTAATCGAATAATCCTGATCAAGAAGGTGATTTGATCTCCCCAGTTTAAGCTTAATCAGTAGTCACCAAAGGCCCAGGACCCAGCTTCAATTAAGTCACTAGTAATCAAGCCCTCTCCAGTTAAAAACTTAGTCAGTAGTCACCAAGCCCTCTCCAGTTAAAAACTTAGTCAGTAGTCACCAAGCCCTCTCCAGCTCAATCTTAGTAGTCACCAAGCCCTCTTCAGCGTAACCTAAGTCAGTAGTCACCAAGCGCTCTCCAGCTCAACCTTAGTCAGTAGTCACCAAGCCCGTTTCAGTTAACCTCCAGCTAAACCTTAGTCAGTTGTCACCAAGCCCTCTCCAGCTCAATCTTAGTAGTCACCAAGCCCTCTTCAGCGTAACCTTAGTCAGTAGTCACCAAGCGCTCTCCAGCTAAACCTTAGTCAGTAGTCACCAAGCCCTCTTCAGCTTAACCGTAGTCAGTAGTCACAAGCCCTCTTCAGCTCAACCTTAAGTCAGTAGTCACCAAGCCCTCTTCAGCTGAACCTTAGTCAGTAGTCACCAAGCCCTCTTCAGCTTAACCTTAGGTCAGTAGTCACCAAGCCCTCTTCAACTGAACCTTAGTCAGTAGTCACCAAGCTCTTTCCTGCTTATACTGTCAACTTATCAGTAGTCACAAAGGCCTTCTTCCCATTTACACTGAGTCAGCTAACCATCATGGCACATGCATTTCTTATGTCCGAAAACTTAGGATGCATTCGTCAATTAACAAAGACCAAATGGGAAATCTGATGCTGGTAATTAGTAAATTAACTTATTGGGTTTACTAAAATTGTATACGTTCTTTGTTTCTTTAATTGCCTCTCTTTTTCGTACAAGCTATCGACTTTTGATTAATGCGATTATTTTCGTTCACAGTTAATGATGTTGGGCAGCGGTGTTTTTCTCATGGATCATGCTTACGTAAAGGCCAGAGCTCTAATCAGTGGCTTCAAAGACAGGCTAAAGACATTTATGTGAAACGAGCTAAAATTCAGTCTTACCGTTGCCGAAGTGCTTTCAAACTTATTGAAATGGATGATCGATATAAATTTTTGAGAAGCGGATCGATTGTCGTAGATTGTGGAGCCGCCCCTGGAGCTTGGTCACAGGTAGCAGTGCAGCGTACAAATGCTGATGGGAATGGTAAGGCAGCACTTCTAATATGTAGCTCTTTTCAGTGTGACTGAATGCTAAGTAGTTTAGGTCAAATTATTTTCTCATGCACTTGTTATAATATAGATAGTTGTTACTACTAATATCTGTCAAAATAGTCATATATACAAACGTATTTATTAACGTGTCTTAAAGTTCTCATCTATTGATAAAAGAAACATATTCTAGCTAATTTTAGGTCTTCGTTACTTTATGGACACTAAGTAACTGGAGCTGTAGCCACAATTTTAGCTAGATATTTACTGCCGCCATTATTTCAGACTCTTGTATGCGCCGGTGAGCAATTGTTGTTATAAAACCATTCTCGTAATGCTAATGCTAGTCATTCTTATGCTGGCTTCCAAGGTGAGTATGGGCATAGGCATAGTATGGCCTGGCATAGTCCAATACCAGTTTTATGTTTGCTATGGTTCAAGCGACATGTTTGCTATGGTTCAAGTGACAACATATATTTATAACAAGTTTACTGAAAACTCTTGCTGCCTACAGCATCAACAGATTTCCATCAAGTTGTTGTCAAAATAATCAGCTGATAATACAATTGACACTAGATAACGATCTGATAACAATTTGGCTGAAAACGATGACGCAACAATTTTCAATGAAATTGTTCTCAAAATAATGAGCTGGGCAGTCGATGTTGCAATACTAGCTGAAGATATTTCTAGCAACTTTATTGACAGTCATTTCTGACTAGCATTAGCATTACGAGAATGCTTTTATATGAACAATTGCTCACCGGCGAAGACAATAGTCTGAAATAATAGCGGCAGCAAATATCTATCTAAAATGGCGTCTACAACTCCAGTTAGTTAAAGTGTCCGTAAACTAACAAATAGTCCTAAATTTAGCTAGGATATGTATGGTTTATCAATAGATGAGAACTTCAACTATACTGAAGGTGAAATATTTTAAATCCTCAATGGACTAAAACCTTTATTATATGCCATTATGACTCAAGATGAAGGTCCAAGTGAGCTTATGCCATGGTGGCTACCGTCATCCATCCGCCGTTTGTCCGTCAAATCGCATCTCCTCATTTATGCTTTGATTGATTTCAACCAAATTTGGCTGGAAGAATCCTATGGTGGTAGGCTCCAGAACTTCTATACAGAATTTTGATTGATCAATTTTTCTGGCAGCCATCTTGGATTTTGGTTTGACTAAACCGTCTTCACAGAAATTTGATTGGTGTACATTTTTCCAATGGGCATCTCGCTTTGTTTGGTTTTGGCAGTGGCTAATAATTGCAGGTGAGCGATACAGGCCCCCTTGGGCCTGTTGTTATACACAGAATCAACATTCTTAGAGTGAAATCATGACAGAAGTCATCAATACAACATTCACTGACCTTTCCCTGACATTTACTGAGAAAACTAAATTCCCTAACGTTGAACCAAAATTAAATTCCCCGACACTTTCACTGATGTTGGGAACCGTAAAATGTATTTCAAGTGATAGGCTGGAGGTTATGTAAAAGTAAGTTTGCAGGTGTAAAAATACGCTGGAGGCAATGTTACTATCAAATAGCAGAGTTACACACCATTCTTTAATTTAATTTTCACTTGAAATCAGTTCATGTACTACAAGATACTGATGGGCAAGATGCCTTTCTTTGTATTGATTGTTAATGGCTTAATTGTTAATCAAACAACTGTCTGCTCATTACCTATCTTCTACACAATTATTTACTGATTTTAATCTCTTGTCATTATATGACTTATTTGCACCTGTTTGGAATTATTTGCATTTTTCAGATGTGAAGCAAAGAAAGGGTCAAATCATTAGCTTTGACCTTCAGCATATACAGCCAATACATGGGGCAACAATTGTTGGAAAAGCTGATATTCGGTTGCCTGAGACTTATCAAAGAGTTTCTCATGCTCTCTCTGGCCAGAAAGCTGATGTTGTCTTAAGCGACATGGCACCAGCTGCTTCAGGTGTGTTTTTATTTAACAACTACGTCATGATGGAACTTCTTTCTCAATCACTATCATAGACGGGAGTCATTCCAGTGGTAAATTTTCTAAAATAATCTTCTGGCCTGTAAATGGACATTCACTATGCAAAAACGATAACTGAGCCAGTCATTCCAGTTGTAAATTTTCAACAAGAGGCCCAAGGGGCCTGTGTCGCTCACCTGGAGCACTATGCATTTTTGTCAAAATTGTTGGTGGTTGGTTTAGTAGTCTTTTACATGAGTTTGTGGACATTTTTGCAAGTCCAATATGTCCGCCAAACACGCTACATTTTGATTGGTCCACTGCGACCATGTTTCTGAAGTAGCTCCTTCCCTTGAAAAAACTTTAATGGCACTCGGTGCCTAACATATCTCCCAAATTTCGGCCCAATCCGCTCATTGGATCTGGAGTAGTTTTGGCAAAAAATAGGTCATCCAAGATGGCCACCAAACCATTTGGCCAATCAAGTTCCCTTGAACAAACTTGGTGCAGCCCTAGATGATATTTCATGCATTTCTACAAATCGACCAAAATCCAAGATGGCGCGAGAAGAATACATTTTAAATTTCCCATTTCTTGAGTATGGGAGATTTTGGCAGGTAAATGATCCAAGATGGCCACTAAACCGTTTATCCGACAGTCTCGAAAATGGCAAATTTGAAATCACAATACGCAAGAACATATATAAAACCAATTTTGGCCTCAAAATCCATCAAATACAAAAATCCAATATGGCCACCAAACACGCTATATATTGATTGGCCCACGGCAGCCATGTTTTTTGACGGGTCCACTTCTCTTGAACAAAGTGTAATGACCCTTAGTGCCTCGTCATATAGCACCAATTTCGGCCTGATCGCTTTGGCGGTTCTGGAGAAGGTAATTTTTGCGAAAACGAGGTCATCCAAGATGGCTGCTGAACCATGTGGTCAATCAAGTTCCCCTGAACAAACTTGGGTCAACTCTTGCCCTAGATAATATTTCATGAGGTTTGAATTGATCGCTCAAACGGTTTCGGAGAAGAAGATTTTCAAAAACATTTCTAAAAATCAGCCGAAATCCAAGATGGCCACCGCCCAAATCGGCTGATCGGCTTCATTTGAAGAAAATGTAATCTCTATGCCCTAAGGATGCTTCCTTGAAATCGGCCCAGTAGTTCTCGAGAAGACATTCTAAATTTCCCATTGCTTTAGTATGGGAGCTTTTGGCGGGAAAATGATCCAAGATGGCCACCAAACTGTTTATCTGACAATTTCTAAAATTGCAAATTTGAGATCAGAATACCCAGAACCTATAGAAAACCAATTTCGGCCTCAAAATCCATCAAATAAAAAATCTAATATGGCTGCCAAACATGCTATATATTAATTGGCCCACGGCGGCCATGCTTTTTGACGGATCAACTTCTCTTGAACAAACTTTAATGGCCCGTAGTCCCTAATCATATATCACAAATTTCGGGAAGAAGTCGTTTTTTGCGAAAACGAGGTCATCCAAGATGACCGCTGAACCATTTGGTAAATCAAGTTCCCTTGAACAAACTTGGGTCAGCTCTTGCCCTAGATCATATTTCATGAGGTCTGAATTAACCCCTCAAACGGTTTAGAAGAAGATTTTTAAAAACATTTCTAAAAATCGGCTGATATCCAAGATGGCCGCCGCCCAAATTGGCCGATCGGCTTCGTTTGAACAAAATGGAATCTTTATGACCGAAGGATGCTTCCTGCCAAATATAATTGAAATCAGCCAAGTAGTTCTCGAAAAGACATCTTAAATTTCCCATTGGTTTAGTATGAGAGCTTTTGGCAGGAAAATGATCCAAGATGGCCACCAAACCGTTTATCTGACAGTTTTGAAAATTGCAAATTTGAGATCAGAATACCAAAAAACCTATATAAAACCAATTTCGACCTCAAAATCCATCAAGTAAAAAAATCCAATATGGCTGCCAAACACGATATATTTTGATTAGCCCACCGCGGTCATGTTTTTTGACTGATCAACTGCTCTTGAACAAACTTTAATGGCCTTAGTCCCTAATTATATCTGCCAAATTTTGGCCTGATCCCTTCAATGGTTCCGGAGAAGGTATTTTCGCTAAGACTAGGTCAACCAAGATAGCCACCAAACCATTTGACCAATCAAATTCCCTTGAACAAACGTGGTTCAGCTCTTGCCCTAGATCATATTTCATGAGGTTTGCTTCAATCCCTCAAGCGGTTAAGAGATTTTAAAAGATGTTTCTAAAAATCGGCCAACGTCCAAGATGGCCACTGGCCAAATTGGCCGATCGGCTTCGTTTGATCAAACTCGGATCCCTATGCCTTAAGGATGCATCCTGCCAAATATAATTGAAATCGGCCCAGTGGTTCTTGTGAAGAAGTCGTTTAAAGGAAAACTTGACGGCCGGACGGACACACGACGGACGGTCGCCACGGCATAAGCTCACTTGACCTTTCAGCCCAGGTGAGCTAATAATAGGCTTCTTGGCCTGTAAATGGAGTCACTATACAAAAATCACAATTTTCTGGACTAATCTTGACCATTAAAGGGATAACCAGCATCCCCTTATGCAAGTCATTTGCCATGGTAAATTGTGTATGGTGCCACTATAGCTGATTGCTGTTAAACATGTGATTGATTTGACTGTAATGTACACTATGGATCTACAAATGCAAGTGCTTTTCCTAATTTCATAAATTGTTGCATTTCCCATGAATTTAGGATGAGCTAAATCTAGTGAAATGCCCCTGAAAGATACGTATCCTAGCTAAATTTATGACTATTTGTTAAATTATGGACACTAACTAACGAGAAATGTAGCCGCCATTTTAGATAGATATTTGCTGGCGCCATTATTTCAGACTCTATTGACTTCGCCGGTGAGCACTTGTTCGTATAAAATCATTGTCGTAACGCGAATGCTAGTCATTCTTCTGCTGGCTTTCAAGGTGAGTGCATAGTAAGCATAGCATAGTTCAATACGAGTTGTGTATATTTTCTATGGCGCAAGTGGCAACAAATATATTTATAACAAGTTTACTGAAAACTGCTGCTGCCTATAGCAGCAACAGCTTCGCGTCAAATTGTTGTCAAAATAATCAGCTGATAATACAATTGTCACTAAGCCGCCTCTGACATGCCTACCGCGAATAGAATAATACGCTTACCTCCTTATCGGCAATGAAATGAACCCAATTTTCGAGTATATCTGAGACTGGGTCTTGATTCCGTATATCATATAGGCCTAACTTGTTATGTAGGCATTTGTTAGCTAACAAAAGAGAAAGCCCGCTGATTATTCTGAGAAAAAGTTGACAACGCTGTTGCTGCCTGAGTAAGAAATGACTGTCAATAAAGTTGCTCAAAATATCTTCAGCAGGTCTTGCAACATTGACTGCACTGCTGATTATTTTAAGAACAATTTGATTGAAAGTTGTTTCATCAATGATTTTCAGGCAAATTGTTATCAAAACTTTGCTTAGTAACAATTGTATTATCAGCTGATTATTTTGACAACAATTTGATGCAAAGCTGTTGCTGCTATAGGCGGCAACATCATTCAGTAAACTTGTTATAAATATATTTGTTTTTATTTGCACCATAGGAAATATAGAACTAGTATTGTACTATGCTATGCTCTCACCCTTGAAAGCCAGCAAAAGAATGACTTGCATTAGCGTTACGAGAATGGTATCTAAGAATAGATGAGAACTTTAAGGCTATCTCTTTGCCATACCTGTCTTAAAACTTTAACCTTCACGTTTTTTTAACCGAGCCAGTCATTCCAGTTTTAAATTTTCAAAAATCGTCTTCTCTCGGTCTGCAAATGGACATTTTCTACTGAGATTTTCTTGAACAAATTTAAATATTAAACAATCATCCTAGCAAGTAACTGCCACTAAAGGCAGACATTAGGGAGTAACAGTTACTAAAGACAGGTCTTAGGCAGTAACAACAATCACTGAAGACAGGGCTTAGGCAGTAACAACAGTCACTGAAGACAGGTCTTAGGCAGTAACAACAGTCACTGAAGACAGGTCTTAGGCAGTAACAACAGTCACTGAAGACAGACTGTGGGCAGTAACAAGTCACTGAAGACAGATCTTAGGCACTAACAACAGTCACTGAAGACAGATCTTAGGCAGAAACAAGTCACTGACGACAGATCTTAGGTGGTAACTGTCACTAAAACAGACCTCAAGAACTCACTAAAGACAGACCTTAGATAAAAAGCTACTAAAGACAGACCTCAAACATGATTCAAACCCTTTAAGAATAACTTTATTAATATTCAACAAGGTTCGCACATAAATTTGCTTCATCAGGTCTGTGAAGTGCAAATCTATCAAAATGGTCTTTCAACCTTGGCATCATGTTATCATAATTACTAACATTTCTAGTCAGCTGCCATCAATTTTACCAAATGGATCATATGGAGAAACAAAGTCACTATGTACAAGTCATCTCGCTATGCAAGAACACATACAGAAATATGGGAAAATGCGTAATTTTTAGGTTATTAGCGTTCCCAAAATTAGAGATGTATCTTAGATATATGTGTTTCTTGTACAGGGGCGAAGGAGTTGGACCATGAGTTGGTGATACAGCTGTGCTTTGCAGTTCTGCTTGCTTGTCCTCAGTGGTTGTCTCCAGGTGGAACATTTCTATGCAAACTCTGGCAAGGGGCGCAACAGAAAACCCTTGAATCTGCTCTACAAAAGTGGTTTAATACAGTCAAGGTGGTCAAGCCACTGTCCAGCCGAGGTGACTCTGCAGAAATATATCTCTTAGCACAAGGATTTCAGGAAAGTGGTGGCTGATTAGAAAGATTTTGAGTAGATTGGATATGTTTTAATAAAGTAATTTATGTCCCAGACATCGACATGCTATCGACTCTGAATACAGTGTGACAATAGATAAAGCTTAAAAAACATGGAGGGATGGGGGAACGAAGGAAGGGATTTTGGGAGACAGCTCCTATCCTGTTCTTGAATACTGATTTTGAAAGTTCATTTTGTTTCACCTACATATTGTTTGGTAAAGTGGAGGCAGGTGATAAGATATATCATGTTGGGTGTCCTGCAGTTGTCTATGACTTTGGCTGTGTATCTGTATCCTGTAGATGAGCTTGTGAAAGACCTAGTTTTGGTCATTTTGCGGCAGATACCGCAATTATGCATGGTGCATGCTGTTAGAGGGTTTGGGTGAATCAGGATGGGAGGAGTGAGGAGAGGTGGGAGTTTGGCTCTGATGAGTTGATTTCCTATGTTTGGATTTTTTCTGTAGCCAAAGAGGTTTTGTGGCGAAGATGTCTCTACCTCTTGGACTGCTTGTTAGGACAGGCCAATATTGGGTGATAATTTGCTTGATGCAGATAGATGTGGGGTTGTAGTCTGTGATGAGGACACATTGTTCGGGATAGGAATTCTTTTGTTTAGTAGAGGATAGTAATGTTTTCCTATCCCTTGTTAGCCGCAGTGATTTGTGCTTGAAGTAGGATGTTAGTTGAATAGCCATGCGCTTTGTAGCATTCTACAAGGGTGTTGCTTTGGAGAAGAAAATCTGTTTTTGAGGAACAGATTCTGCGTAGTCTTAACATCTGGCCCAGAGAGCTTGCATTTTTGCATTTTTGCAAGCTCTGGGGTGTGTTGATTGGTAGTGTAGGTAGCCATGCGTGTCTGTTGGTTTAGTGAAAAGGCTGAAAGTTCGTTATCTGTTCTGTGGACTGTGGTGTCCAGGAAGCAGATGTTGGAATCAGAGATTTCTGCAGTGAATTTAATGGAGGGATGAGCCTTGTTCATGTATTCCAGGAAGGCATGGAGGTTGTCCCGTCCTTGGTCCTAGACCATGAAAATGTCATCTATATACCTCAAGTAGAGACTGGGTTGTCTTGGTGTATTTGCGAGGAGAGATTTTTCTGGGATGGACATAAAGATACAGGCATAGGTGCATGCAGTTTTGCTGCCCATAGATGACCCCCCCCCCCACTTGTACGTAGTGTTGTCCATTAAAGGAAAAATTGGTCCTTTCAAATCCCAATCTAAAGGTATACCTAAAATATTCTGGCTTTCCACGTTATAGTTAAGCTAAACAAGAGGCCCAAAGTGCCTGTATCCCTCACCTAGCGCATAGGCATCTGAACTAGAATGGTCATTAACAATAAGTAGAACTCGGAAGTTGCTTTCATGAAAACCAGGCCGTCCAAGATGGCTGCCCCACCATTTGGCAAATCAAGTTGGATCCTTATGCCCTAAGGATAGTTCCTGTTAAATATAATTGAAATCGGCCCGGTAGATCTCGAGGAGACATTTTAAAGTTCCCATTGCTTTAGTATGGGCACCTTTGGCGGGAAAATATTCCATGCTGGCCACCAAACCATTTATCCAACAGCTTCGAAAATGGCAAATTTGGGCTCAGAATACCCCCAAAAATATATAGAACCAATTTCGGCCTCAAAATCCATCAAATCAAAAAATCCAATATGACCGCCAAACACGCTATATTTTGATTGGTCCACAGCAGCCATGTTTTTTAACGGATCAACTTCCCTTGAACAAACTTTAATGGCGCTTAGTCCCTAAGCATATCTCCTAAATTTCGGCCCAATCCCTTCAGCGGTTCTGGAGAAGTTGTTTTCGGGAAAACTAGGTCATCCAAGATGGACGCCGAACCATTCGGTCAATCAAGCCTTCTTGAACAAACTTGGCTTATGTCATTCCCTAGATGAGGTTTCATGAGTTTTGAATCAATTCACTACGCGGTTTCGGAGATTTTTAAAGATGTTTCCTAAAATCAGCCGAAATCCAAGATGGCTGCCAGCCAAATTGGCTGATCGGCTTCATTTGAACAAACTTTGATCCCGATACCCTAAGGATGCTTCCATCCAAATATAATTGAAATTGGCCCAGCGGTTCTTGAGAAGTCATTTAAAGGAAAAGTTGACAGATGATGGACGGACGGACACAACAGATGGTCCCTTTCAGGCCAGGTGAGCTTAAAAACCAGCAAAAATCCAACCATAGAAAATCAACTCATCAGAGCCAAACTCCCACCTCTCCTCACTCCTCCCATCCTGATTCACCCAAACCCACTATCAGCGGTATCAGCCGCAAAATGACCAAAACCAGATCTTTCACAAGCTCATATACAGGATACAGATACAGATCCAAAATCATAGACAACTGCAGGACACCCAACGTGATATATCTTATCACCTGCCTCCATTGTACCAAACAATATGTAGTTGAAACAAAACAAACTTTCTAAATCAGGATTCAAGAGCACTATAGAGACATCTCTCAGAACAGACTTCAATAGCGCGTCACTTCAACTCCTCAAACCATGGAAAAGAACATGTTTTCTTCCACATCATTCAGGTCCTTAGATGACAGGGCTGGGGTAATTGTAACTTGTAACTGACTGCAACTTAGTTACATTTTTCATGTAACTGAAGTAACTTGTAACTGAAGAAGTTTTCTAGTTACAGTAACTGAAATGTAACCAGTTACATTGCAAAAATAACTGAAATTTCAGTTACTTTTCAGTTACATTTCAAACTTTTTAAACAAATACAATTTTTCGTAATTTGCGGTGTAGCTACTGTTTATACACGTAACACTCTAATATCCCAATGTAATCATTCAAGCTGTTGAATGTATTGATGCTAATTTTATTGGAAGATGTTGATGCCATGAGCAACAACCTTATTTCCAAGTGTCAGTGATATTTATTTTAGAAATTTGCCATTGGAATGACTGGCTTGATTGTCGGGGCAGTCATTTCAGTGGTTAATTTTCAAATATGAATCTTGTAGCCTACAAAATAGACATTTCTTGACCAATCTTGACCATTAAAAGGTTAACCCACTCTAGATCTGTATATGTGATATTTTAGCAATGATAATCTGAACGTTATTGCTACATCAGGCAACAACAACTTTTAATCAAAATCTTATACAGCTTTTACATTAATCTACAATGTAGCTTAGAAACAGGTTGTTTACTAAATCATTATAGAATTAACTGTTACCGTTTAAAGATTAAATCTGTTGAAGAAAACTTTAGCCATCTCATAGAAAATGACCATTTGCAGACCATGAGATTATTTTAGAAAATTTGCCACTGAAATGCCTGGCTTTGTGTGCCATAACATAACATGGTAAATTTTCTAAAATATCTTATATTTGACTGAAAATGGGCATTTCTCAAAACCACTGTAAAAGCCATTTTCTCCAGTTTCCTTAGCGTTAAAGGATTAATATGATTAAAACCACCAAATGTTGAATTGTAAAGAAAGTTAAAATCTGCCACAACATGTGTTAACAGCGTGTCCTGTTCTTTTCTTTATATGCCTAGGCCAGCTTAGGACATCATTGCTCAGCATTTATACTCAAGCTAAATTCAATTCACATAGGTGTGGTGATAATGATCAAAGAACAATACCATTGATAAAAGTCAAGCCATCAACCATTTTGTTATAGAGGACAAAACTTATAAAGGCTGCGGAATTAAACTAGTGTACTGGAAAGCTGTTGAACATTTTGAAACTAATCTGACCTAAAGAAAAATGTTGCTGCCATATGAAGCAACAGCTTTGGAAAGTAAAATTACAAATGTAGTAAGTATAATCAATTTGCCATTGCAACTAATTAAAGTAATAAATTATTTTCAAAATATTTAAATTCCTATTGAAATTAAGCAAACATCAAAGCTGATGGTGGACATTTGGAAGCTAATTTCACTGGAAACTGTTATATTGCCCCATGGGAGATGGTGGAAAATAGAAAGTCAGTGCTCTAAGGAAATCTGTTGAACACTTTGAAACTAATTTCACTGAAAAATGTTGATACCTATGTTAGCAAAGCTTTTAGTCAAATTAGTTTCAAAACATTCAACCAATTATTTCTTACAATAAGATTAATATTTGTTATATGGCATGTCTGCGTTGAAAGGGTTAGAGGAAGAAATATATATGTACATCTATGAAGGCTGTGGAATTAAACTAGTGTCTTATTATTTTGGAAACAAGTTGATTGAGATTTGTTATTGCATGTTGATTGAGATTTGTTATTGCATATGGCAGCAACAAAATTCAGTCAAATTTATTAAAGAATTTTCAGCAGGTTTTATATTTTATATCTGAAATGGATTCAATTCTGTCAGTATATTATATCAGTGGTTATAGTGGTGTTTTGTTTCTACTATATATCTCAATTTGGTTGACTACATTACCCTTTTATGATGACATTGATGTTCACATAGTCCTTCATAATAATTATCAGTCAAAGTAACTAATGTAACTGAAGTGTAACTTTAGTTACATTATGCAAAGTAACTGAAATGTAACTAGTTACATTGCTTAACAAAAGTAGCTGTAACTGACTTAGTGCAATGTAACTGTAACTAGTTACATTTAAATGTAACTGACCCCAGGCCTGTTAGAGGAGACCCAGATGTGGACACCAACACTCCAATCAGGAGGAAAATGGAAGCATACTGTATACACCAACTCCACACCATGTAGCCACTAGGCATGAACAATATTGGATAAGAGCTGTCTCCCAAAACCCTTCCTTCTTCCCCCCCCCCCCCCCTCCCGCCATGTTTTTTAAAGCTTTCTACAACAGCTCTCCTTGCTAAACTCTTTTTTTTGGCCTATTCACACATTCCAGTGATGTCAGAACTTATGATGTCATAATAATGGACTACGTAGTCCACATCTTGATGACGCCGCTCGTTTATGACATCATGGCTAGCTACGGCACTAGCTCAATAAAATAATGTATTAAAGTTCCTAACTTGTCTCACGAAGTTTGCAATCATGTACAAAGCAGTACCTTTCTACTGCACTGTTCATAGAAAAGGTTGCAGCACACTACGGCACATTAGACACCTACACGCTGATCCTAGTAGGTGCCTTAAATGGACATGCTCTAACTGTTCCAAAACTTTCAATAGAAAGGACGGTGCTCTGGCTCACCTAACTGGGCCACATGGTGTTTCAACAACTGCTGCCCACAAAATTCTGGACAAGGACGGCGCAAATATTCACTTTTGACTAAACCATCCAATCATACCAGCCAAACAGAAGTCTGAAGTAAGCGGCTCTGGCCTAACTAACAGCAGGGCCATCCTTCAGAAAGCCTACAACACACTTCCAAAGGCAATTAACAGAAGTGAACTCTTCAAAATTTTGAAGAACACCCAGAAGAGATCAGGTTTTATTCCTGTGGCCGGGAAACGACCGCCCCTCAATTGCACCACCACAGCACCACCGACAACATCGAGTGAGATTCAAATGCCATCAACCAGCACCGTTAATGACAACATCCGCGCTATCATGGTTGAACAGATGCTAAATTCCTTATCCAGCGGCGGCATCAAGCCATTTCCAACAAGCAACACGGAAGTAAACCCTGATACTGAAGATGCCAATGAAAGCCTGAGCAGCCTGTTTGGCTCAATCTCTCTGAGTCCGCTAAGCATGGAGGTGAGTGGGATTTTGTCCCCTCTAAACATTACTCCTCCCCCATTGGGATTTTCAATACACCCTGCGTGATGCCCCCCCCCCCCCCCTCCCCCCCCTCTCTCTCGACGCTTCTGGCCACAAAAATGGTCCAGCGGCGGGAAAGAGGTCCCCCCACAGTGGATTTCTTAACATGCCAGTATTATACCACGGGGACAAATTTCCACTCTGTCCCTCCATCAGACTGGATTCAAGTTCTGGCTATCCTAGCAAGAAGGCAACGATCAATTAGCCCGACGGCGTCCATAACAGAACACACCTCTGTGTAAAAATAAAAAAGGATGTCCGCCAAACAGTCATATGGTGCGAGTTGGCCAACCTGGCCAAAACCTTACATAAGACTTCAATACGCATCCTAGAAATCTGTGAAAACTACGACATCAGTAATACACTACGTGTCTGTAACTCTCTTAACGTTTCACATAGTGTCATCATCTAATCATCTTTTCAACCGCTCATAGTCTCATCCCCTTAGGACTTCAAAAACTTCAATAAATCATTCATGCAGAACTTTAAAATCACATCTGTTGTTGTACACTCTATACACAACTCGGTTATAAAACCTCTGAGCTTCCACAATGGAGCGAAACTTCATAAAGCCAAATCTCGGAAAGGTCCAGGAATCACCTCCCCAACTGCTTCCCAGTCTATTCTATATATGCCTATGTCCCCTCATCCCACCCATATACACCGGTTTCACCATTCACCCCTTTTTCCCACATGTACACTCACATGGCACCCAGCCTTGTTCAGTACCCTTGAAATAACATCCTTTCAACGGTCCCCCCTGTTGCGCATGCGCACACGCAGGCGGCTTGAATGGTACCCTTGAAATCGGATCCTTGAACACAAGGGTCCCTCTCGAGCACGGGTCCGTCCCAATGCGCATGTGCACGAGCATGCACATTGTATGGTACCCTTGCTACTGGGACCC
The DNA here is from genome assembly GCA_034401795.1 of Chaetoderma sp. LZ-2023a. Classification (NCBI taxonomy): domain Eukaryota; kingdom Metazoa; phylum Mollusca; class Caudofoveata; order Chaetodermatida; family Chaetodermatidae; genus Chaetoderma; species Chaetoderma sp. LZ-2023a. The sequence continues at coordinate 50,403,463 of CM067372.1, forward strand.
CGATTTTGGGGAACAAACAAGGAGCATGCGCATGCACAGTTGAGGGGCCCCTTGCCAGGGTTCCAAGGCATATAAATAGCGAGTGCACTCAGTGCTAAGCATCAGACTTTCATCCTCAATTCGAGGACAAGCGTCAGGTATACCTAAAATATTGTGGCTTTCCACATTATAGTTAATCTGACAATAGATAAACCTGCAAAAACGAAGTGTCTCTGATCATTTGTGACATCCGAGTCTTGCCTAACAGGTGATCAGGCTTTCTGACCCAAATGATTTAATCTTGTGTACCCAATAGACCTTTCCAGCTTTAGCTATGCACCGCCCACCTATAGATAAGCTCCACCCACTCTTCGCTGTGTGGGGATTGATCGATCCCTGAATGCCCTGACTATCAATTTCCTCAAAACTATATGGATAAGTTGTTGAATATTTTGTAACTAATTTGACTGGGTGCTGCTGCTGCTGCTTATGGCAGCAACAGCACCCGGTCAAATTACCAAAATATTCAACAGGATATTTATTAAATGGTAGACATACAATTCGTACACCAACGCATAGTCCACCGTAAATTATGCTTTCGTGACATACTTAACTACGTCATTCATGACCTCATTGATTGTGATGTCATTCTACACATCACGTAATTGATTATGACATCATATGATGGATGGATACAGTGGAAAAGTCCATTATTGGGTCTTGTCTAGCCATGGTTCGAGTTATGTCAACCTGATACTTGGGTCACGGCAGCCTGATATCTGGGTCATATCGACCTGATACGTGTCATACTGTAATCATTTTATAAGTTATATTTAAAAAACAAAACATGTTAGTACAATGTTGAACACAGTATATTTATATACTCACATTATATTTCTGAGACATACTGTATCTACCAAATGCCTATGTCATGTCTAGTGGATGCTCGTGTCATATTTACCTGATACCTGTATGAGTCATGTCTACTTGATGCCTGTATGATTCATGTCTACCTGATACTTGTATGATTCATGTCTACCTGATACCTGTGTGTCATGTCTACCTGATACTTGTATGAGTCATGTCTACCTGATACCTGTGTGAGTCATGTCCACCTGATACCTGTGTGTGTCATGTCTTGCAGATGATTTAAATGAAAGGACCAGGGAACTAACAAATGCTCTTGAATGACAGATTTAGATAATAATCAATCTGTAGCCACCAGTAAAAAATTGAAATAAATTGTAATTTGAAAAAAGCAAATAAATACCATTTAGGTCACTCGGGCGGGAACTAATTAGTGATGCATGTGATGCTGTGCGCTCTGGTGTATGCCAAGCGAATAAATAATACCCACTACAGTGCGTCATATAATCTCAGTTATATTCACACTAAACTGATTAGCCACTACTTCCTGTAGGTAAAATCCTCTACTAATCTTAAAACAATTTTACTGAAAGCCATTGTTTTCAGAGACAGGATCTAAATTCAGTTACACAAATTTCTAAATATTCAGTACGCACCATGTTGCGATCTTGGAAACCAGCTGTGTATTTTGAAATCATTTTGACCGAAACTCGTTGCTTCCACCAGAAACAGTGACTTTCAAGTATAACGTTGTCAAAAGGATCAATAATGAACTAACAGTAGCGAGTTAATCGCTCTACATCGTCGCCTAGGTTTGCTTTTGTTATATTCGTGTACACGGTATACCTGCACACACAGTTGACACACGGCGGAGTGCGAAGCACCAGCAACACCACTAACTGATTCAAAGTTAAAAGCTTCTAGATTTAGTAAATGCTTTTTCTCAAATGATCCCAATTCATTTCCATTTTTACATTTGGCAGTTTATTTAATATTGTATGAAATTACCAATAAACATCATTTGTTATTTTCCTTTTCCCTTCCTTTAAAGGATAACTAATCCCATCTCTTGATAGCTATTCAGTTGATCTAACACGCCGCTCATAAACTATCCACGTAATTTTAAGCTTTTTTATCACGCCGCTAAGGAAAGATATTCAGGATTTAGTAGTTAAATGTTGGTACATTTCTACACCCTATGATGGCTGTCATGATTTACTTTTCAACCAATCAGAAAACCCCTAGTGTGTCTGCCTCGGTATATACGCTCAGTCATAGAGGCGCCAGCTATAGTTTGGCAATGTGGTATAAAAGCAATCCTACAGGTAAGCTGTTGAATATTTTGAAAACCAATTTGATTGGAAGTTGTTGCTGCCATAGGCAGCAACAACTTCCAGTCAAATTAGTTTCAAAATATTCAATGGGATGAGCATTACATAATAAAGAATGTGATGCATTGGAGCTTACATGACATCACACACAATAGTTTGAGGAGACAAAATGGTGTCGATCACCATTCAACATTTACTCGATATTACAGAACAGATAATTGCGATACAGATCAGATACTGTGACAGGATATGAATGATATGGAATCTATAAACCATATTCTATCGGTGCAATACAACATTTGAGATGAGATTAGCATCGCTTTAAGTATAAACATGCCGTACAGCTCGGAAATGATTATAAATGTTTTTCCAAAAGCAGAAACATGTTATTTAGTAAGAAATGTTCTGTTGAATATTTTGAACATAATTGTATCGGAAGACATTTCTGCCTTAAGCAACAATGTCTTCCAATCCACTTATGCTATAACTATTCAACCGTACATATTTTATTTTGGAAAAATAGGTTATTTCTGAGCTGTACCAGAGGTAGTGAATTGCTGACCAGACATTTACGACTCATCAGATCATTGGATATGATGTATCCTACCTACATGTGGCTCTCCTGTAGCCAATGCATAGGAATTCATGACTGTTTTTATGCAACACCTTATAAATATACAGTTTGGCAACTCGCGTAACATAAGAAGCAACACCTTCCAATATTCGCAACTCATGTAACATATCTATTTAATGGATGGGTCAGGGTCACACTAATACAAGCATACATTATAGAGCACTAATTTATCCTTTATTATATTTCTTGACACCGTGACACTGCAATATCTTATGTACAGCTGTTCACAAATAATGATACTTTCACAGATGTATTTCAAGAGTACATAAAGTCACTGATTGTATTTATTAAATTATTGTTTTTCTTTTATCTCTAAAACTAAAACACCCTTAGTTAAGAGAAAGACAATTTTCAGTTCTATAGAAATTATAGAAATTTTGCCAATATCATCGAATCATTGTTTACAATTTTAAAGACATCAATTAATAGATCATTTAAATATTCTAAATGAAAATAAATCTTTAAATAACGGGTAATGTATGTAACATTTACATTTATCAAATTTATGGATATATTTAGAATAAAACTTGTCTAATACAACACAGCTCATAAACAAGTTAAATGCTCTGTTGAATATTTTGAACATAATTGGATTGAAAGACATTACTGCCTGCAATGTCTTCCAATCCATTATGTTCAAAATATTCAACAGAACATGTTGTTTTGGAAAACACGTTTATTTACTTCTGAGTTGAACTGTACAATCACCTTATATGGAGAACCAGTATGTACGCACTAAAGGTGGTCTCTTAATACAGGTTAGCATGTCCTATTCTAGGACCACAAGACTTCAATCAACTACCTTAACCATTTAACCCTTGAATTGCTTCAAGAAAAGTTCAATTATCTCATAGAAAATGTCTATTTGCAGACCAAGAGAAGACTATTTTTGAAATTTTATCACTGGAATGACTGGCTCGGTTATCGAGCCAGTCATTCCAGTGAAAAATTTTCAACGTCTTCTTTTGGTCTGCAAATTGACATTTCCCAAGACCACTGCAGAAGCCGTTGTTGGCTGATATGAGTGTTAAAGATCAAGTTTACCAAACCACGTTTCTACAATGATCTTTTCCAGGCGAAGTGAAGATTCTTTTATAGATTTACCACAGAAGTGACTGGCTCGATAACCAAGTCAGTCATTCCAAGTTGCAAGTTTTCAAAAATAATCTTCCCTTTTGGATATTAGTGGGTCAATTTCTTGTCCAATCTTGACAATTAGCGGGTTAAAGACACGCATACTGTGTGGTACAAATAGGCAGGTTACAGACCTAGACTCACAGCAGCTTGTATAAATATAGGTAACATATATTGTACCTTTAGGCTATTTCTTATATATGACATATAATATTGCTGATTTACCCCGTGTCACATTGACGTGATGAGGTTGATTGTCACAGCCAGTAAAAGAAAGGTTGATGTACATTGTGGAAGCTATGTTTCAGAAAGTTGTGGCAACGACTTACAGAAACATTCCCGTTACAATATCAACACATAGTTATATGAATCTTAATGAAATGTGCTTACAATACAGCCATGAAGATCCCCATACATGCCTAATAGAGGGCTCCATTTCTAGCTCTGCCTATCCCATTTCTAGCTCTGCCTATCCCATTTCTAGCCCATTTCGAGCTAAGCTCCATCATTGCTTTGCTCGTGTTGGGATAAATTTATGTACTTTGAATCCTACATTCCCACAATCCCAATTTCAAGGTACTACGGACATAGTTAGGTCATTCATTACACATTTTGATCATGACATCAGCCTACATGTGATATAATTGATTATGATGTCATATACTTGAGTGACAGATCAGATTTATCCATTGATCTAATTCTGCTTGAGTGTTAGTTGCATAAGGCTAAATATTACTTTCACAGTTACAATATAATGATTCAGGATGCATTTATAAATATCTTTGAACAATGAAGTACTGGTATGGTGAACCAAACCATCGTTAAATTAAATGTATATTGAAAACAGATGGTAATGATTCCAGAAACAAGAGGTCCATGGACCTGTGACTCACCTGGATGGCCCATTAGCATTTGAATCATTTAAATTTAAATAGACATGATGGATAATTTTCAGAAAATCCAAACCTACTGCGATAAGCTTGTTCCACTGAAGTTTCATTGAAATCTTGCCATTGATTAAGTAGTAGCGTTTGCAATGGTTCCAGAAAATTTTCGCAAACTCCCAAGATGGGCAAAAAAATTGACTAGTCAAAATTCTGAATAGATCTAGAGCCAACCACCGCAGGAACATTCTAGTCAAATTTGGTTAAAATCCACCTGGCAGTTAAGGAGATGTGTTTTGACAATTCCCAGTAGATTTTTCATTAATGCTAAGATTTTCACCATAACAATTGACCCAACATAATTCTTTATAGACGTTCTGGATCCCAGCAAAATAGAATCCCTATAGTCAAATATAGTTGAAAGCCGTCAAGTGGTAGAGGATGTGCGTTTTCAAAATTTAAATTTTTCATAAAATCTAAGATTATCACTAAAACAAGAATTCTGAAGAATTAAATGTCTCCTGTCTCCTGTTTGTCAGTGGCACTGACAACATTGAAAAACAGTTTTGTAGCAAGGTCACCGTGAACTTGACCGTGTGACCTCAGTATCATCATGCTGCTTCCTAGCAGTATAGGCCACCACATAGCCCAGTATAGTTGCAATAGGATTAATTGATCCTGAAATATAAGCTGAAAAGTTTGGGTAACGCCAAAAACTTAACATTGTTGACGTCGCCGGAACAGTGACACATGTCTCGCTTTCTGCTTCGCAGGCCAGACAGAAATTGACCAATCAAAACCCTGAATAGAAGTTCTGGAGCCTAGCACGATAGGACCATTCAAGCCATATTTGGTTGAAATGTTGGTGTGCCAAGCAACTAATGAAAAACGTTTTGACAATTTCCGGTAAATTTTTCATAAACTCTTGAGATTTTTACCCCCAAAAATTTACCAATCCAAATTCTGAATAGCAGTTTTAGAGCCTACCTCTGTAGAATCATTCTAACCACATTTGTTTGAAATATGTCAAGCAGTTAGAGTCTGAGAAGCATTTTGACAATTTCTGGTAAAGTTTTCATAAAATCTAAGACATCTAGGTTCTGCAGCTCACCAGCATAGGATCTTCCCAGCCAAATTTGGGTGAAACCGTTAAGGAGGAGCAATTTGAATGACAGACATGCCATGGCTTATTGATATACCTGTAGTAATAGTAGGGTAACATGTAAAACTAGAAATATATGCACTAAGTCCTGCTAAATTCAGAGTTACCTGAAACGACAAAGTCACTACTCTCAAAATCCAGGGCAGAATGATATGAATGTATGGTTGTATTGATATAGATACAGCACATAAGTCTTGACTTAGTACATACAGATTAAATACCCACATTCACAGGACTCGAAACAAACCATGTCAACTTTCCTTAATGCCCATCCATTTTGCCATCTATTGAAGGCAATAACTGCCTTAGGTGCCCTCTTTTATTGCTTTGGGCCCCGTCATAGACACTGTAAAATAAAGTATCCAAGTAAAGGTACAGTCATCCCACTGTAGAAAGCAACGCTGAACATCCTCTGATTGTGATGTTTGTATTGTAGGGGGAATTAGGTTTTCTTGACATGGTTGATTCTGATTGCTTGAGTATGTCCAAATGTTGCCTGCCCTCCTCAGGAGCTATAGTCTGCCTCGATGTCCCGAGATCTTGCCATAGGGTCCCTAAAATTAGGACAGCCATAACCTAGGTATTTCAATTTAATGAAACAAAATAAATCTTAACATGATTTCATTCTGTATAAATTAATTAAATTTTTTATGTTGTGAAATTGAATTAGAGACATATATCCCTAATTCAACTTCACAACTAAAATAAATTTATATTAATTTATACGGACTGAAATCGTCATATGTTAAGATTTATTTGATTTCATTACATTGAGGTACGCAATGCAATCCTCTAAAAGTATACAATTTTAACAACTTTATTTTCAAGCACTGGTCTGAATATGGGGTCTTTAACCTATACGTACTAAGCGCAGCAAAATGCAAAACTGATAATCAAGCTTTTCTGCTCAAAATACACGTCAGAATGATAAATGAATGTATTGTCATATTGAGATAGATGCAGTAATAAACTATATATAAAGATTGTTGACTATCATGACTATGGGTCTGACAGTTGAGACACTTAACCCATTCACTGACAAATCCCTGGAAACAGTTTCTTTACGCTATAAAACTTATTCTGTTAAATATTTTGAAATTAATTTGACTGGAAACCATTGAGTCTTTCCTGCCTAAGACCACCATTATGGTTTCCAATCAAATTAATTTCAAAAGATTTAAGTTTTCCTATATGTTTGCTTTGAAAATGAAATATGGGGAGTTCATCATTGAAAGGTTTAAGAGCTAAACACAAAACAATACAAAGATTGGATGATGACAATGCACCAGTATCACATTAGCTCTTCTGTTCTCTGAACAGGGTGAGCTACAACTCGCTGGCACACAGACGTTTTCTAAATATTAAGTAGGTTCAATAAATAGCGGTATGTTTGAAAGACATTTTCATGGAACTGACAGTGAAAGGGGCAATAAAAGAAATCACAGCATTTCCGCAAATTAACATAATATTGATGCAATAAATGGAGGCGGAAGATTTAATATTATTTAAAACTATTTAATCAATATCACTGGCACCATTTATTGTGACTCCTTTGTCTCGTGAGACAAACAATTTTGGTATAAGTGGAAAGCTATGCTGTTAATCTTTTTAAAAACGCATGTTTACTAAGCCATTTACCAAAGTTTGCTTGAATAAACTGCTTTTATTTTCTAGATACCAAAAATCTCCATCCCCTGAGCAAGAGAAATTACAGTATTCTCTCCATATTATATCAGACAATTAAATTATATAGTTGCCGTAACCCTTTAACACTCATGTCAGCCAAAACCAGCCTTTGCAGTGGTCTTCAGAAATGTCCATTTGCAGACCAAGAGAAGACTATTTTAGAAAATTTATCACTAATGACTGGCTCAATAATCAAGTCAGTCATTCCATTAATAAATTTTCAAAAATAGTCTTCTCTTGGTCTGCAAATGGGTATTTTCTGAGAAAATTAAAATATAAGGGTTAAAGAAATAGTCTTGATATTCAGATCTGACAGAATATAGCATATATGTATGTCAATTTATTCCATCAGGATAAATATAACTGTCTGATCGCTGCAAGGTGCCTGCCAATGATCTCAATGGGCATTTTCTCTGCACCTGCTGAATATTTGGAAAACAATTTGAATGAGACTTGTTGGTTTAAGTCAAATCATTTTCAAAATATTCAGCATATCCAGAGTTAAAACATATGAAAAATGTAGTCTGCAGAAATTAAGCAGGCAGTAATCCACAGTCTGAGTTAGACAACCATTAACACCTTGTACTGATGACTTAGCAACTGTCAAGCCTGGGGTTACGATACGTGCTCGAACTATTTCATTAATCCCAGACCAATGAGATTCCTAAATTCAATTCGCTTTCATATTTACCGTATTAGCTTACCTGGCCAGAATGGCCAAGTGAGCTTATGCTGTGGCGACCGTCCGTCAACCTTTCTTTAAACAACATCTCAAGTACCACTGGGCCGACGGCCATCTTGGATTTCGTCCAATTTTTAGAAATGTCTAAAAATCTCTGAAACTGCTTGGTGGATCGATGCAAACCACAAGAAATATGATCTAGGGCAAAAGCTGAACCAAGTTTGTTCAAAGGAACTTGATTGGTCAAATGGTTCGGTGGCCATCTTGGTTGACCCAGTTTTAGCGAAAACGATTTCTCCAGAACTACTGAAGGGATCGGGCTGAAATTTGCCAAATATGATTAGGGACTAAGGGCCATTAAAGTTTGTTCAAGGGAAGTTGATCCATCAAAAAACATGGCCGTCCTGGGCCAATCAAAATATAGCTTATTTGGCGGCCATATTGGATTTATTTATTTGATGGATTTTGATGCCGAAATTGGTTTTATCTGTTTTGGGGTATTCTGATCTCAAATTTGCAATTTTCGAAACTGTCGGATAAATGGTATGGCGGCCATCTTGGATCATTTTCCCGCCAAAAACTCCTATACTAAAGCAATGGGACATTTTTCTCGAGAACTACTGGGCCAATTTGAATTATATTTGGCAGGAAGCATCCTTAGGGTATAGAGATTCAAGTTTGTTCAAACGAAGCCGATCGGCCAATTGGGCCATCTTGGATTTTGGCCGATCTTTAGAAATGTCTTTAAAAATCTTCTCCGAAACCGCTTGGGGGATTGATGCAAACCTCATCAATATGATCTAGGACAAGAGCTGAAACAAGTTTGTTCAAGGGAAGTTGATCCGTCAAAAAATATGGCTGCCATGGGCCAATCAAAATGTAGCATGTTTGGCAGCCATATTGGATTTTTTTATATGATGGATTTTGAGGCCGAAATTGGTTTTATATATTTTTGGTATTCTGAGCTCAAATTTGTGATTTTCAAAACTGTCGAATGAACGGTTTGGCGGCCATCTTGGTTTATTTTCCTGCCAAATGCTTCCATACTAAAGCAATGTGAAATGAAAAAGTTCTCGAGAACTACTGGGCCGATTTCAATTATATTTGGCAGGGAGCATCTTTAGGGCATAGAGATCCAAGTTTGTTCAAAGGAAGCCGATCGGTCATATTTGGCCGGTGGCCATCTTGGATTTCGACCGATTTTTAGAAACATCTTTAAAAATCTTCTCCGAAACTGTTTGGGGAACCAATTCAAAACTCATGAAATATCATCTAGGGCAAGAGGTAAGCCAAGTTTGTTCAAGAGAACTTGATTGACTATATGGGTCGGTGGCCATCTTTGATGACCTATTTTTCGCAAAATGACTTCTCCAGAACCGCCGAAGGGATCATGCCAAAATTTGCGATATATGATTATGGACTAAGGGCCATTAAAGTTTGTTCAAGGGAAGTTGATCCATCAAAAAGCATGGCTGCCGTGGGCCAATCAAAATATAGCGTGTTTGGCGGTCCTATTGGATTTATTTATTTGATGGATTTTGAGGCCGAAATTGGTTTTTTATATGTTTTTGGGTATTCTGATCTCAAATTTGCAATTTTCGAAACTGTCGGATAAACAGTTTGGCGGACATCTTGGATCATTTCCCCGCCAAAAGCTCCTATACTAAAGCAATGGGAAATTTAAAATGTTTTCTCGAGAGCTGCTGGGCCAATTACAATTATATTTGGCAAGAAGCATCTTTAGGGCATAGAAATTCGTTTGTTCAAACGAAGCCGATCGGCCAATTGGGCCGGTGGCCAGCTTGGATTTTGGCCGATCTTTAGAAATTTCTTTAAAAATCTCCGAAACCGCTTGAGGGATTGATGCAAACCTCATGAAATATCATCTAAGGGCAAGCGCTGAACCAAATTTGTTCACTTGTGAATTTGGTTGGCCGAATCATTTGGTGGCCATCTTGGATGACCTAGTTTTCGTGAAAATGACTTCTCCAGAACTGCTGAAGTGTCCGGCCTGAAATTTGGGAGATAATATTGATGACTAAGTGCCATTAAAGTTTGTTCAAGAGAAGTTGATACATTAAAGAAACATGACCTCTGTTTTCTTGTTACAAGACTGCTCAACTCATTAGAGTTCTACTTATTGTTAATAAACATTCTAGTTGAAATGCCTATGGTCCAGGTGAGCGATACAGGCCCTTGGGCCTCATGTATTAATTGATTATTTCTATGATCATTTTAGAAACAATTGATGTAAGATTCCATCAAAATTAATTTCCAAAATCTACACCAGTGCACGAGTGACTCTAGCAAGTAAGCTTTTGACACTAGTGTGATAAGCAAGGCAAAATTATCATCCAGCGTCTATTCAAAGCTGGCTTCTATTTTTTAACCACGCAAGCCCAGTAAGCAGTTAATCCTCGAACTTGATCAAGAAAATTTAAATTTTATCATGATAGCATATGTCCATTAGAAAAACAAGATTACTTTTGAAAATTTATCACTGGGCTGACTGACTGTCATTCCAGTGATAAATTGCCAAAAATTGTCTTCTTTTGGTCTGCAAATGGATGACACTTTTCAATATCACAGCAGACGCCATTTTGGCCAACTTGAGTGTTAAAGGGTTAACATTCAATTTCACTATATTTACAATTTTAATTTGGTTACAAACACAGTTCCTGTAACCCACATGACTGTTCTGATGGGAGCACAATGATTGGTTGACTGGAGGATAGATGAATTTGAAAAGCAAATACTGATTATTAATTCAATATAATGCTGAGTCGGCAACCAATAATGCAATCATGATGCAAGTAATTAACCTACATGTACAATGGACCTTTCCAGTTTTAGCTTTGCTCTGCCCATCTCTAGCTAAGCTCCACTCACACCTCGCTCATGTTCGGATCGATCGATCTCTGAACTCCCTGACTATCAATTTCCAGAAAAATATACAGGTAAGCTGGTGAATATTTTGAAACTTATTTGACTGGGTACTGTTGCTGCTGATGGCAGCAACAGCGCGCAGTCAAACTAGTTTCAAAATATTAAAAAGCATTTTTATTAAATAGTAGAGACATACAATTCTTACGTGTTGGACTATTAAGAGTTAAAGATGGGCCAAATAGAATCATGTATGATGTAATGATTATGACGTCAGCATACATGTCACTTAGCTGGTTATGACATCATATGTTCAGTGGATAAAAACTTGGAGCCTACATCTACAATTGTACATCACGGACATAACTGCTTAGAATATAAAGTATATAATAATTAAATACATTCAAAACGTAGGTCCTTGGAATAAACAGCATATATAAATAATTCCATATTATAATGGTCACATGGTAACTTCCAGTTTGTATAACAAAGATCCATAACAGCATTTAACACACCGTCACCGATGCATAAATTTCAAAAATAATTTGTGGCCAACAATGTGTAATTTTTACTGGTGAAAATTTGCATTTTTCCCAATATAGTGATTTGTTCGGTTACTCCGCCTGTCTGTTTGTATCTCTGTTTATCGGCGTCCAATATCGGAGAAGTTTTTGGTTTAGCTCATCTTATATCTCGACATGGCTTCAACCTCGAATTAAACTTGAACACATGCTTCCTAAGTTCTTGGTTTAGCTCAACATATCATCATCTATCTCAAGATTGGTTCACCATATTGGGACTAAACTTGGACACATGCTTCCCTATATCAATGGAATGGAGCACAATGATATTGAGTGAGGTCATGTCACGGTCACTTTGACCGTGTCATAAAACTTTTTATGGTAAAGTTTTTGGTTTAGCTTAACATATCGTTTTATATCTCTGGACTGGTTGGTTCACCATGTTGGGGACAAACTTCGGGACATGCTTTTCTATATCGGGGTTTAGAGCACAATGATAGAGGTCAAAGGTCAGGGTAACTGAATTTGGTATACACCTTTTTATCTGGTTACGTTTTTGGTTTAGCTCAATATATCATGTTATATCTCAGTATTGGTTCAACCAATTCACACTAAACTTGGACACATGCATCCCTATATTAATGTGATGGAGGACAACGGTATCGAGGTCAAAGGTCATTGTAACATTTGTATAAAATGCAGATTTTAACAGTATGGTTCTTATGCTTAGCTCATCTTTCCTTTATTTCAGAATAGGGCACGTTACTAGAACTAAGCATGAACACACAGTTACTTCGACCAGTAGGAGCAGCACAAACATATTCAAACTTTTGAGGTCAAGGTCATTATGATCTTTATACAAATCTAGATATGCATTTGGAAATGCAAAATGCCAAAGATCTTCGCCAATATCCCATCAGTGTAACACAAGAAGTTTCTAAAAATTGACCGAAATCCAAAATGGCCACTGGCTAAATTGGCCGATCGGCTTCGTTTGAAAAAATTTGGATCTCTATGCCATAAGGATGCTTCCTGCCATATATAATTGAAATCGGCCCACTGATTCTTGAGAAGTCGCTTAAAGAAAAAGTTGACGAAAAGATGCCGGACAGACAACGGTCGCCACGGCATAAGCTCACTTGGCCATTCCAGCCAGGTGAGCTAAAAATTGAGCAATCAAAATTCTGTATACAAGTTCTGAGGTCTATCACCATAGGGATTCTGTAAGCAGTTTCTGAAGCCTACTACCATAGGATCCTTTCAGCAAAATTTTGATGAAATCGGCAAAAGCGTCTAAGAATAGCGATTTGACACTTTCCGGTAAATGTTTCATAAAATCTAAGATTTTCACCATAACAATTGATGAATCAAAATTCGGCATGAAAATTCTTGAGTCTACAACGATATGACCCGTATAGCCAAATTTTATCGAAAATTCTCATGCTTTTAAGGAGACAAAACGATTTGACATTTTCTGGTAAATCTTTCACAAAACCTAAGATTTTTAAACAAAAGTAAAGAACCAAATTCTGAATGGAACTTCTAGAAATTCCTATGTTCTAGGTGAGCAATACAGGCCCCTTGGGCCTCTTGTTATATGAAGTTATCATTCCACAACATTTGATAGTTCCCTGGTCCTTTCCTTTAAGCCGTCAGAGGGGAGACAATTCAGTGACGATTGTCTTCTTCGAAGCCAGCATTCAGGTAATGCTAATGATAGTTATTGTATTGTTGCTGTCGGGCATGTCTGTACGTATATATGGGCAGATGGGATGGAAAAATGTTTAACATTAGGCACATCTTTGAGTGGTGTGCAATTCTCTCAAACTGTAGGAGATGCAACGACACAGTTTTTGAGACGTGTGTATGCGTTTGGGTGGGTGGTGGGAAGAGGTAATCAGTCGTCGGTTTTACTTCTACCATAAGAAATATACAATTAGTATTGAACTATTAAGTCTTCCTATATGCGTTATTGAGGAGGATTTGCTCACATTGGACACCAACAGTACAATGACCATCACTTACAGGAATGGTTTTACACAGACGATTGTGCATCATCAAAGACAATAGAATCTCAAACTCGAAGACGACATCGTCACTGAACTCTTATAAAGATGTCATTTTAGTTTTAATGGTTCAGGCAGCGGGATAACTTTAACCATTTAATCCCTAAAATTTGTTTAAGAAAATTTAAATTTTCCCACAAAAGATCTCAATTTGCAGACCAAGAAGACTATTTTTGAAAAATTACCACTGGAGTAACTGGTTAGCTTATCGAGCCAGTCATTCCAGTGGTAAATTTTCAAAAATTGTCTTCGCTTGGACATTTCTCCAGACCACTGCAGAAGCTGATTTTGGCTGATACGAGTGTTAAAGGGTTAAGGGCTGCCTTATATTTGCTGAAGTAGAGTACTTTAGAAGCATATAACTACTCCTGTTTATTTTGAGACTAAGTGTCTCTGAAAGTCACTACGTTCTGATTCAGCACCATATTACAGTACAGCTCAGAAATAACTTAAAATATCTCCAAAACAAAATAAAACGTACTGTTGAATATATTGAACATAATTTGATTGAAATGAGCAATGTATTTTAATCCCAATTATGTTCAAACTATTCAGCAGAACATTTTTTAACATTGTGTGTTTCTGTGTTTTGTTTTGGAAACATGTTCATGTATTTCCGAGCTGTACTGTATTATCAAAATGGACAGTCTGTGGTCATTCCATCCGTTGTTACTGGCATCCGATTGTAGCAGCACATGGGTTAATTCGTGATATAGAAACATCTATCACAGGGATGCTTAGCGACTGTTAGAACGGCGACCAGATTTGGTGTCTGGGTTTATCACAACCCTAGCACTCTAGTCTATCTTGTGCTTTCAGGATTCACTCGTCTGTGTGCGCCATATCGGCCACCCTACAATAATAAGTTACAGTATTATTATTATTATCATTATTATTATCATTATTATTATCATTATTATTATTATTATTATTATTCACCTTCTATGTTATGTTAACCCTTTAACACTCATATCAGCCAAAAATGGCTTCTGCAGTGGTCTTGAGAAATCTCCATTTGCAGACCAAGAGAAGACTATTTTTGAAAATTTACCACTTTAATGACTGGCTCGATAACCGAGCCAGTCATTCAAGTGGTAAATCTTCAAAAACAGTCTTCTCTTGGTCTGCAAATGGACATTAACTATGAGAAAATTCAAAATTTCTGGAACAAATTTGATGATTAAAGGGCTAAAGCAGTCCATTACATATAATTATACGACTAGATGATATGACATCTATTAGATTATGTTACCAGTAGTTAAACTCATGATAACTTAGATTCTATCAGATGGACTTTAGCCAGAATCTGAGGGTTTTTTAGGGCCGTATCGCTAATTATTTTGAGAATAAGTTTGGGCAAAAAGCAACACTGATTTTCAGACAAATGTTTAAAAACATTTTTTAGTGAAATGCAGACATGAATCTATGAGGCTTCGCCAAAATTTGACTGACTGACTGAATGTTTTCATATTATACATGTTATAAAGGGCAATGTAAGTCAAATTCTGGATAAAATATGTTAGAATTCAAGCTAACATCTGTAGAATAATATGCAATTTCACTAATTTGGTCATTACGGCGGCAAAGCCAACCTGCTCATCAAGAGAGGTGAATATTCCTTTAGTTAACATGGTAGAACTTGAGTTATTAGCCCCAATGTGTATAAT
Organism: Chaetoderma sp. LZ-2023a; assembly: GCA_034401795.1. Lineage (NCBI taxonomy): Eukaryota > Metazoa > Mollusca > Caudofoveata > Chaetodermatida > Chaetodermatidae > Chaetoderma > Chaetoderma sp. LZ-2023a. Next base: position 50,418,959 of record CM067372.1, read on the forward strand.
TGGCTCATTACGACATGATCTTGATTTATTGAGCCTAAATCAAGATTCCATCGGGACGCCTGAATGGCAACATGCAGGTCAAGTCTGACAAGGATGTTTCGTATTTAATTCAAGTTATTCTTTAACCCTTGAATTTGTTCAAGAAAATTTAAATTTTCTCAGAAAATGTCCATTTGCAGACCAAGAGAGGACTACTTTTGGAAATTCACCACTGGAATGACTGGCTCGATAAGCTAACCAGTTACTCCAGTGGTAATTTTTCAAAAATAGTCTTCTCTTGGTCAGCAAATGGACATTTTTCAAGACCAGTGCAGAAGACATTTTTGGCTGATATGACTTAACGGATTAAGCGCATAACGTCTGTAATTGTGTCACTGCAACTACAAAATCATCAAATAAGAAACTAGAATATACAGTTGATGGCGTGACATCACAAAGCATCACACTCACTAATAATGACATTTCACACACACACGCACGCACGCACGCACAAGCCAAATGCATGCAAATGTTGTCTCACAACCCACAATCATATTGGTAGTTCACATAACAAATTTTGTTGAATGCCGGCAAACAGTTTTGAAGAAGATAGCCAGACCGTTGGATCGACGGACGGAGGTCATTTAAATGGCCTTGGGGTTTCAAAAAGGTTGGGATAATTAGAGTAACACTGAACTGAGGAATGATTAGATATTTAACTTTGTAATGGTATAGAGCCAGCCAAAAAAGTGTCTGCAGAGTCCTTGAGAAATGTTGGATATTTGAAATGCCAAGATAAAACTAATTTTTGAAAATATACCATTGGAATGACTGGGTTAATAACAGATAATTTATTTGATTGGCCATCTTCTCTCCATTCAGCTTCATACATTAATGTGATGTGGTCTAGGTTAGCATGATGTGGTGCAGAGATTATGTTGGTTTCCTAGCTTACATATCGGGAGCAGTGACATCTGCGCAGCGCCATACTAATTTATTGGATGCGAACACGAAGAATTTTCTCTCTTAACCCTTGAATGTTTTAAAATTCTTTAATTTTCTCGTCGAAAATGCCCATTTGCAGACCGAGAAGACTATTTTTTTTAATTTACCACTGGAATGACTGGCTCGGTTATCAAGCCAGTCATTCCGGTGGTAAATTTTCAAAAATAGTCTCTTGGTCTGCAAATGGGCATTTCTCATGACCACTACAAAAGCAGTTTTGGTTGATATGAGTGTTAAAGGGTTAAACAGCACTGCCTACAATTTTGCAGAAAAGTGTACTAACTGTTACTGGGGGTAGAGATGCATAGTTAAAAGCGTGGTAGCTATGCTAAAACAAGGCATATCAGTAAACTGGTGTATCCTCCCCAAAGGCATGCTCCGTAGGGACACTGTATAAACTATTGTCTGGACAAAAATTATCTGTAATGTTCAGTGAACCATGAAAAGTAGGTCAAAAGCATGTTCAGTGAATCATTTTCATATGCGATACACCTTCAATGTATTCAAGATTATTTATTCAATAATTCCAAGATAAACGAATTCACAAATCATACCAGGTTGTCCGCCTAAGGCAGTGCCTATTGTTATGGCGGACACCTTACACACATATATAAATGTATAATACATCCATACACCAGGTTTAGTTCCAGTGTGCCAAAAACCTGAAATTATAGCCCGGACTCTAATGTTCAATGAAACATAAAAAGTAGGTCAAAGGTAAGTCACGCTGACATACCCGAGGGACCTACCCTTCATAGACTGTACACCTCTTCCCTAAGACACATCCACATGTACAGTTTAGTTCCCATATACCAAAAGTTCTTGAAGCTACAGCCCTGACAAACATTTTCTGTAATGTTCAATGAACCACGAAACGTAGGTCAAAAGTAGGTCACACTGAGCTACTTTTAATACACCCTAAGATGCATCCAAATATCAAGGCTAGTTCCTGTATACCAAAAATTTGAAACTACTGCCTGACAAAAACTTTTGGTAATATTCAATGAACAGTGAAAAGTAGGTTAAAAGCAGGTCACGATGACCTACTTTTTACACTCTGCGGGTCTTCTCCATAAGATGCATCCACATACCAAGTTTCATGATCATACATATAAAAGTCTTGAAACTATGGCCCGGACAAGCTTGTAGGGGGTGAACAAACGGATGAACAAAGCGGCGACTATATGCTCACACGAAATCTTACGCGGAGCATAAAAAAAACCCATTTGGTATATCTGGTACAGATACGGCATGACAGCTCAATGTGGATTGATGTATTTGTTCTTATGTACAATACCATATATGACCAATATTCATCAATTCTTTCCCAAATTGTAAGCAATATATTAAGTCTGCTCATGACCGTGACACTAATGACCTTGACATCATCTTCAACCTCTATACCAAATATAAACAATATAGCAGGGATTCTCATAAGGGTCCTTTTGAGGGTATAGACCCCAAAATGTAATGGGGGCCCCCAAAGTTGTGGTAGTGGGTCCCATTGGACCCCTGTAACTCTTGCATGATTGTTAAATATTAATTAGTTTTTATACGTTTTTTTGCACAAACATACCCACAAAACTTAGCATGGGAACCCCATAATTCATAGCTGTGAGCCTATGGTACTATCTAATTTTAGCATGGATGAGAAAAACTGCATTGGAATCACAAATTTCAGGTTGGGACCCCTATATTTCTAGGTGTGGAGTCTCTGGGACCTCCAAAATTTAGATGCCATGAGAAACTGCAATATAGGCTGTACAATTTTGTCACTGAACAAAGGATTTAGACCTTTGCTTACCATACAGTACACATACCGTTAAAATTTGACTAAAGGACGCAGTTTTTACGTCAAATTACATGTTCTAGAAAGGGGGGTGCGTCGTATAATCGAGAACATTCATGGAGCACATTTTTTCGGAAAAAGGCAAAGATTATACCACGGAAAGTGAACTAAATGTTACCCTAGACAATTCGCACCGCCTGATGACTATGTTTAATGTATACTCCAAAAACACCAAGCGGAAGTGAAATTATTAAATTGGGGTGCCTAAATATTGCTTATTCTTTAATAAATATCACTTATTACATAAAAATTAATCCAGAATTTGACATAAAATGGCGTCGAGAAAAGATACATGTATACATCACGTGATTCGCCTCCAATCGCAAAAGATCTTTATTCTAATTAAAGCGAGTACTCGGATCTAAAATATTCTGGACTCGGAAATTGCTACATATCATCATTGCGCAATAGGAACTGAATGTTCCCGTACCTGTTTGATAACCAACTCCCGTTAACGCATAAGATTACACAGCACCTCCAATCACAAAAGAGCCAGATAACCAACTCCTGTTAGCATATAAGATTACACAGCACCTCCAATCGCAAAAGAGCCAGATAACCAACTCCTGTTAGCATATGAGATCACACAGCGCCTCCAATCACAAAAGAGCCAGATAACCAACTCCCGTTAGCGCATAAGATTACACAGCGCCTCCAATCACAAAAGAGCCAGATAACCAACTCCTGTTAGCATATAAGATCACACAGCGCCTCCAATCACAAAAGAGCCAGATAACCAACTCGTGTTAGCATATAAGATCACACAGCGCCTCCAATCACAAAAGAGCCAGATAACCAACTCCTGTTAGCATATAAGATCACACAGCGCCTCCAATCACAAAAGAGCCAGATAACCAACTCCCGTTAGCATATAAGATCACACAGCGCCTCCAATCACAAAAGAGCCAGATAACCAACTCCCGTTAGCGCATAAGATTACACAGCGCCTCCAATCACAAAAGAGCCAGATAACCAACTCCTGTTAGCGCATAAGATCACACAGCGCCTCCAATCACAAAAGAGCCAGATAACCAACTCCCGTTAGCGCATAAGATCACACAGCGCCTCCAATCACAAAAGAGCCAGATAACCAACTCCCGTTAGCGCATAAGATTACACAGCGCCTCCAATCACAAAAGAGCCAGATAACCAACTCCTGTTAGCGCATAAGATTACACAGCGCCTCCAATCACAAAAGAGCCAGATAACCAACTCCCGTTAGCGCATAAGATCACACAGCGCCTCCAATCACAAAAGAGCCAGATAACCAACTCCTGTTAGCATATAAGATCACACAGCGCCTCCAATCACAAAAGAGCCAGATAACCAACTCCTGTTAGCATATAAGATCACACAGCGCCTCCAATCACAAAAGAGCCAGATAACCAACTCCCGTTAGCGCATAAGATTACACAGCGCCTCCAATCACAAAAGAGCCAGATAACCAACTCCTGTTAGCGCATAAGATTACACAGCACCTCCAATCACAAAAGAGCCAGATAACCAACTCCCGTTAGCGCATAAGATCACACAGCGCCTCCAATCACAAAAGAGCCAGATAACCAACTCCTGTTAGCATATAAGATCACACAGCGCCTCCAATCACAAAAGAGCCAGATAACCAACTCCTGTTAGCATATAAGATCACACAGCGCCTCCAAACGCAGAAGAGCCATTACATTTTGTTTCTGTCACATGATTTCTATATTTTCAAGGAGACATTTTATGCCAAAATTAGATTGATTTTGATTTAATAAATGATCTTTATTGAAGATACACAATATTTAGGTGGTCCTATTTAATAATTTCTCTTCCACCATGACAATTTTTAGCCATACATTAAACATAACGCTGAGTGATGGTAATTTTTGATACCAATTTTCAATTTTTTAAAGGTACGTTTTTCTAAATTTAACAGCGTCTTATACTTGAATACAAGTTTTTTGGGCGGATTTTGGTCAAATTTGGGACAGCGTCCTATATTCGAGGGCGGCCTTTAGTCGAGAAATCACGGTATATATGTAGGCAATTTTATTATGAACTGCTTACCTTATGTTTAGGACACAACAGTGACAGTTTCTCGTTATCAAGATAGCAGTCTGAAAAATAAACAAGACATCAGTGTTACATTTTGTATCAAAGTCACAGTGACCGTGACCTCAAAAGTCTGAATGTCTGTGCTTCTCCACCTGGTTGAGGTAAATATATGACGATGCTTATTTCCAATAATTTATCCAATTCTGAAATAAAGGGCAGACGAGCTAAGCAAAAACAAACTGTTAAAGTCCGCATTTTATACAAATGTTACAATGACCGTGACCTCTTAGGGTCTGACCTCAATATCATTATACCTCATATAGCTAAACATGTCAGCAAGTTAAATTCAAGTAGGGTGAACCAATCCTGAGATATAGAGCAATATGTTGAGCCAAACCAAAAATTTAACAAAATAGTTTTGACCTTGAACTTTCACCTCATGACCTCAATATCCGTGTGTTCCATCCCCTTGATGTAAGGAAACTTGTGTTAAGATTAGTCCCAATGGCAGGTGAAACCCTGCCAAGATAAGAGGATATGTTGAGCTAAACGCAAAACTTAACCGTAAAAAGTAGGGCTGTGCATTCGGAGCAGAAACGTTAACCGTTTAAACGTATTTTGGCGTTTCACGTAGGTAATGGAATTTGATGGCGACGTCATAGTACCAGGCCCAATAACGATTTTGTGGTAATAATTTTGAACCTTTTATTATGGAAATAATACATGATATTTCAATTTACAAATAGCAGATGCATTTTATAGTGTTCTAGTAACATCGATGATGTTAAGCGTAGGCTGCTGCACTGCTGAATATTATAAAATTAGTTTGACAGGAGGGTGTTGCTGTCTTATGCAGCAACACCGTCCAGTAAAAGATGATCCAGTCAGTCCAGTAGTGAATGCTAAACAATAGCTTTACCGTGATCGGCAAATGGAAATTTCTTAAGACCACTGCAGAAGCCGGTTTTGGTCATCTTACACCGAAACCAAACTGCATGCGTGATATCATGCACGCGCACATCAAGTGTTATGAAATTCCATTACGCCTTCATTATATTCTACGAGAATGCCTACACTGCCCGCGTACGTAATGCCTTAATCGCTGACGCGCCGCTCTAAAATAAAAACTAATGCGTGCATCAAGTGTTATGAAATTCCATTACTCCTTCATTATATTCTACGAGAATGCCTACACTGCCCGCGTACGTAATGCCGTAATCGCTGACGCGCCGCACTAAAATAAAAACTAAGTCCATTTTTCACCTACGCGAGCAAAATTATGCATGTGACCATCTTCTTGCTACATATTATTATCTATAATATTAAAATATCTTTATTTGCCTTATGCAATTATGGACTTTTGTTAATCAATTTTCATTGCCTTCATTAGCTAATGGACCTTTCCAGTTTTAGCTATGCCCCGCCCATCTTTACCTAATCTCCACCCACACTTCGCAGATCACTGAACTGTTTCCAGAAAGCCATACTGGTAAGGTGTTAAATATTTTGAAACTAATTTGACTGGGTGATGTTCCTGCCTATGTCAGCGCCCAGTCAATATAGTTTTAAAATATTCAACAGCATACTTATTAACCATTTAACACTTAAATTTCCTCAAGAAATTTTCAAATTTCTCATAGAAAATGTCCATTTGTAGAGCAAGAGAATAGGCTTATTTTCTGAAAATTTACTACTGGAATGACTGGCTCTGTTATCGAGCCAGTCATTCCAGTCATAAATTTTCAAAAATAGGCTTCTTTTGCTCTGCAAATGGAGATTTCTCAAGACCAGTGCTGAAACCATCTTTGGCTATAATATGAGTGTTAAAGGATTAAATAGTAGACATACAATTCATGCAACAATGTTGAGCCCGTCATCAATGAACCTTTCCATTTTTAGCTATGCTCCACCCATCTCTAGCTAAGCTCCACCCACACCTCGCTCGTGGTGGGATCGATCGATCTCTGATCTCCCTGACTATCAATTTTCAGAAAACTATACAGGTAAGCTGTGGAACATTTTGAAACTAATTTGACTGGGCACTGTTGCTACCGATGGCAGCAAAGCCCAATCAAATTAGTTTCAAAATATTCAATAGCATGTTTATTAAATAGTAGACATACAATTCGTACATGTCAGACCATTAAGAGTTCAAGAAGGGCCTAATAGAATCATTTATGACGTAATGATTATAATGTCATCCTACACGCCGCTCGCTTAGCTGAGTATGACGTCAAATCATCGATGGATACTCTGGAAAGGTGAATTAAGCTTTCGTGATGAACCTATATACGACATTCATGATGTCATTGATTGTGACGACATCTTACACTTCATGTAGTTGATTATGACATCATATAATGTATGGATAAACGGGAAAAGCCCATTCAATTCATTCCCTTCAATAAAAATATCGAGCATATATAATTTGGTGAATGAAACTATTAATAAGTAACATAGTTTTCGCCGATTTTCGTCATAGAGGATGCGATTCTGAATTTATGATCCACAATAAAATTTTATAAAGATACTATGAGAAAGAAGACTGCATGTTGGGCTCTTTCTGCTTGGCTCGAAATTCACGAGCTTAAATAAAGCAGATATAATACGCACATATGGCGTCCGTAATCGCTCGCACGCATTCGGTTTGGTTTCGGTGTAAGTCATAAAAAGGGCGAAAAATGTGTCACCCCCGCCCCCCACCCCTCACCAAATGGATAGGCTTGTTTCGCTAACATTTTTGTGCAGTTTAAATTTGTCCAAAAATCGTCTTTGCCTCATCTGCAAATGCGCATTTCCTAAGAGGTTGTAGAGGTTGTTTACTAAACAACAAGTTCTGATTATTATTTTCAATTCAATTAAACCAATTCTCAGCGCTGTGATGACAGGAAAAATTGGTCGGGTATCACTCAGCACCGTGCAAACTGGCCAATGTTGCTCTAGTAATCTCTCGAGCATATCACATGTACCATTCCAACGCGTTTTGCATGACTGAATCAAACCGTGTTTAGGAACACTCATTTCTTCCCGTCTGGTTTCAAGAGCATTATTGGCTACTGTGCTATGTTTAAAATGGCCTATGATCTTACTGGCTCTTGCTGTCATCTTTGAGATCCTTTATCATCTAATACAACGTTAACACACAGCGCAACAACCAACAACGTCAAGCCCCTCCTATATATTATTCAAGAGCTAGCCAATTGCGCGCTTAGAAGTGCATCAGTGTAAATGTTGTTTAAAAGATGCAAATTTTTTGGCGGAAAAAAATGAGTCTAATAAAAAACAGCTAATTATATGTCAAATACCACACATATTTTAAGTAAGTGGAGTATCGGATTTCAACCCGTGGCAATAATTATTGAGTCAACAATAGGCCTTGTTGTCCACACTGAATCTCACGCCATGTTCTTTAATATTTTGAAACCAATTTGACTAAAAGTTGTTGCTGCCAACTGTTTTGACAACAATTCGACAAGAGGACGAGGTTGCTGCTTCAGTTTCCACTAAAATCGTTTTGAATTTTTCAGCAGAATACTGTTACGGTGCTCATAAATTATTATAACATGCAACGATTTGAACAACTTGCTGATCATGGAATTTCACAATTATGTACATGTACATGGGAAATGCAATTTTTAATTTTTTAAATTTTTGTTTAAATGTTTATCAATTTGATATCTGTTTTAAATGGTTAAACATGCCCAGCCCTAGTAAAAAGTAGAGTTTCATACCACATTCACAGTAACCTTGAGCTTTGACCTCATGACCGCGATATCATTGTCCTTCATCCACTTGATATAAGGAAGCAGGTATCCAAGTTTAGACCCCTTCGGGTGAATGGATACGTTGAGCTATACCAAAAACTTAACCATAAAAGTAGTTTTTACCACGGTCACAGTGACCTTGAACTTTGACCTCAATATAAAGAAGCATATAAGGATATAAGGAAACATGTGTCCCAATTCAGTCCCATTTGGGTGAACCGATCCTGAGATATAAGACGATATGTTGAGCTAAACCAAAAACCTAATCGCAAAAGTAGTTTTTTTTACCACAGTTGAACTTTGACCGCATCACCTCAATATCATTTCGCTCCATCCACCTGATATAAGAAATATAGTCCCATTCGAGTGAACCGATCCTGAGGTATAACCGTAACCGAGATGGCCAACAAACAAACAAGCAAACAAACAAACAAACAAACAAACAGACAGCGTAATCGAACCCATCTATATATTGGCGAAAGTTATAATTTTCGCCAATAACAAATTTTTTGATGAGATTAATATTTTGACCATTACTTAATAACGCTTGTCATGCTAGTGGTGCACTGTGGACACAAAATATACAAGAGCTTGTGAAAGAAGGCTGCCAGTGTACCTTGATAATTATGGTGTTGATGATAAGAATGGTGCTGCTAAATAGTGCTGCTGTCTATGACTCGTTGTCATATTCTATACCAGGTATCAGCTATCATACTTGAAAGGAAGTGAAAAGGGAAAGCTATCCAATGATCTTTATTGGCAATTCCATACAATATTAAATATACTACCACCAGTAAAAAGCGGAAATGGATCAGAATAAGCTGAGAAAAAGCATTATTAACTCTAGTAGCGCTTAACTTGGAACCAATTAGTGAGGTTGCTGGTGCTTCGCGATCCGCCGTGTGTCAACTATGTGCAGGTACCGCATACCTGAATACCAGAGGCCCAAGGGGCCTGTATTGCTCATCTGGATCAATGGATTTTGACTAGAAAGGCATGTTCTACATGTAGAGCCATACACATTTTTTGCAAGAAATTCAAGTTCTGGATGCTTCCTGGCAAATATCGTTGAAATCGGCCTAGTGGTTCTTGAGAAGACGTCATTTAAGCCTTTCCATTTCGGAAGTTATAAAAATCCAAGATGACTGACAATGTGTTCAACTGACACTTAAATGTCTTGTGAGGACTTGCAGTCAATAACGAGTTTCAATTAGTTTTATGGTCTACTACACTATTTAAACACAATAGCGTCACTTTGGAGTGAGAAAAATATGTTAGGCAGCCCAAATAACGAGGTTAAATGACGCCTCAATCTGAATCACATCACCACTCGCTGTGACGTCACACCAGGAACGGCGCTGTGAGCTGGGTCAATATTTCTCTGTCTGTAGTACAAAGGTAACATATTTTAAAACGTGCGTTTAACAGGATAGACTTCACCTACCATAACATAATTTATGTCAGGTTGAAGTTAAGTCTTCAAAAAATAAAGTCATGATTTTTTAAACTCTATTATGATATTTACTCATTTTTAATGGTTTCATGGATAGCTATATTCGTATAATAATAGGCCTATAACTACGGTAAACCATGGGCAGTGCTGAAAATCAGCAATATTTCAATGCATGTGACAAATACTATGTAGTCTAGTAGGCCTAATTGCGGATTACCATTCTTGAAAGGACTGGGTGTACTATGTAATATCTGTGATGGATGGATGTGAGTGTGATGATCGAGGTGGGTGGGAGAGGTTGACGATGGCTATAATTGTACTATTCTTCATATTTAAATGCATAGGCTACAGAGTGCAGTTACAACCTTTTCTGAAGATTACGAATGTACAATGAGTGTGTCAGTGTGTCCTATGTGAAATTTCCCGTGATTACTGATTAGAATGTAATTGTTTACCTATAAGCTTTTGGCAATGTGTTTGTATAATAATAATAATGTAGAGGCATGTACGGGTCAACACGTACGTTGGTGTGTGTGTGTGGGGGGGGGGGGGGGGGGGGCATGCCAGTGACAACCATATGAACTATATCGTTTTCAAACCAACTTCTTCTATGTAAGGAAATAGCATACTCATATTTCAATGTTATGAAAAAGCAAAACTGTAGGGGATGAACAAATTTTAAATAGGTAGGTGAACTGACAGATGTTCAGAGGTCGCTAGCGTACCATCTTTACTTACAGTGCAGCTCATAAATAAGTTTAAATGCTTCCAAAGCAAAAACACAAATATGTTAGTTAGAACCATATGAACACGATACAAGAAACGTTATGTTGAATATTTTGAACAAAATTTGGGTTGAAATCCAACCCAATTGTTCAAAATATTCAACAGTACGTTATTTAAGTTGTACTATAAGCGTGCGGACGGCAGTGAAAGCCTCGCTACACACCTCGACCGCTGCCTAAATTGTAAACAAACCATTCGCTGTCAATAATATGTCAATGTAGACTATATGCAAATAGATTAGTTTAGATTAGATTTATATTTACCAGACATTTTAGTAAATTTTAAACACAACTGGAGTAACTGCTATATTGCAATCATACATTTATTCATAAGCCTACACAATGGTAAATTGCGATCGTACGTGCACTGAGCGGTGTAGGCCTACATACTTAACTATCATTTAAAAAGTTGTACATTTGTGTACATGCATGCCTATCATCTATGCAAAATCTCTGCAGTCAATCCAGAAAGATAAGATATATATGCATTTGTAGAATTGTATTCCAAGAAGTGTGTGGGTGGATTTGATTAAATATAGCCTAATTCACGTAATGTCCCCTCAGTCTGTAATCCTATCTCCCAAATTTCGGTCTGATCTGTTAAGCGGTTCTGGAGAGGAAATATTTTTCGTCAAAATTACATCATCCAAGATGGCTGCCGAACCATTTGGCCAATCAAGCTCCCTTGAACAAAGTTGGTTCAGCTTTTGCCCTAGAATATATTTCATGAGTTTTGATTAAATCCCTCAAGTGTCTTCGGAGAAACAGATTTTTTAGACATTTTTAAAAATTGGCCGATCAACTTCCTTTGAACAAATTTGGACCTCCATGCCATACAGATGCTTCCTGCCAAATATAATTGACATTGGCCCAATGGTTTTGGAGAAGTCGTTTAAAGTAAAAGTCGACGGACAGGCACCAGAGCATAGCCTCGCTTGGCCATTTTGGCTAGGTGAGCTAAAAATGTGTGGTGATATCAAGTGGGTTACATTTTGTTATTTCTCGATAGATTCGCATCAATATTTTTCTATACAGATCCTATAGGCACTCCACATATAATGTGGTATATTTATTGTGAAGGTGGAAGTTAGTTTGATGTCAAGCAGCAGAATTGGGGTTCTTGTAAATTTTCTAAAGCATGGGAGCCAAGGGAGGAAGATAATACTTTGGTAGCAGGTTCCATCATATTCAGTTAGTGACTTTTGGTGTTCCAAACATATAAACTACAGTAGCCTGTGCACAATGATGGCTAGGGATCTGAACAACATAAATGGTTCATCAAACTGCTGGTGGATCCAGGAACCAATTTGATTTAAAAAAAGTTACGTACCCGTGTTAGACTATTAGTCTGTACGGACAATAAAAACATGATTCAAAGTTAGTACCGTTTAAGACTAGCTTAGTTTATTTTGATGAGTTTTAATGCATAAATGTGCTTGACCAAGTCGATGAAGCGCATTTATGTGTGACAGCTCGTCAAAATATCTTAACATGTACTAGATTTTATGGCAGTTGTAGGGTCAGTGACACAGATATAAATAAATGTATTTCTAGATGACAAATCTGAAAAACTTGTGATTTTTTTGTGAACTTAACTGAACAGCAATTCCAAATGAGGTTGCAGTACAAAGTTCTCAATCAGAGGACACTGGTATATTTGATAGTGAAAATTCTTTGTGTTATTGCACTGAACAGCGGCAATGAAGAATTGAAGATATATGAATTTGCAAAACATTCATAATCTACTTTACTACTTTGTAGTAAGATCTGTAAAAACAATATCATACGTCACATACATGTAACTGAGAATGTGCAAAATAAAGCGGGTTATGAATATACCTGTTTCAACAGCACAGACGTAATGAAATTTCTGAGAACAGTTCTTCTGTAGGCAACCGATCGTAGCTCCAATGCCACTGCAAACAGTACAGGTCTGAAACATAAGATTCTTTATGTAGATGTGAGTGTCTGTAAATAACCAAATATTCAAATGACATTGTCCATATCATTTTCAAAAGTAAACATATTAAACATTTATATTAAACACTGGCTCATTCAGAATTCTCAGAAATATATTGGTTAGATTAAATTAGAAAATCTGGCACTAAATATGACTACATTGTAACTCAATAGTCTTACAACAAAAGTGTGGTCTGCAGATCAACACTTTAACACTTCAATTTGTTCAAGAAACTTTCAATTTTCTCAAAGAAAATGTCCTCATTTGCCGAGCAAGAGAATGCTGTTTTTGAAAATTCCAGTGGTAAGTTTTAAAAAATAATAGTATTCTCTTGGTCTGCAAATGGACATTTCTCAAGACCACTGCAAAAGCGGTTTTGGGGCTGATATAAGGGCTAAAGGGTTAAGTAAGCTAGCACATAGTAAACACCATGATAATGGCCCAGTCAAATGTGCTACTGGTCATTGAAGACATTATTGGGTTTTTTAACAGACTTTTGTACATAAATACATGTGCTTCACTAAAGCCGGTGTAATGGAATACAAACTTGGCCTTGGAATTCATATTATTAGTAGTCAAGTCTGACCAAGAAAATCACAATGATTAGTATAAAAGTCGGAATAAGGACCAGAAATGTGCTTGCAATGCAACCATGAAGCTCGACTTTACGACTTTGCAATGAACAATGAAGCTCGACTTCAAACATAAAATCAATATAGAAGACCTTACCAACAAGAGGCCCATGCGCCTGTAATGCTAACCTGGATCATTAGGATTTGAACCATTTGCAATTTAAATACTGGTAGACATGATGGATAATTTTCAACAAAATCCAAGGTGCCCACCAAAGAAATCGACCAATTAAAATTCTTGTTTGAGGCCTACCGCCAGAGGATAATTCCACTCAAGTTTCGTTGAAATTGGCCCACTAATTAACAGGTAGCATTTTAAATGGTTCTGGAAAGTTTTCAAAAAATCCAAATGGCCACCAAAAAATTGACCAACCAAAATTCTTATTAGAAGTTCTAGAGTCTACCACTATAGAATCCTTCCAGCCAAATTTGGATAAAACCCACCAAGCGGTTATGGAGAAGATGCATTTTGACAATTTCCGGTAAATTGTTCATAAAATTTAAGTGTTTCACCAAAAAAATTGACCCATTAAAATTCTGAATAGATGTTCTGGAGCCCACCATGATAGGGTCTGTCTAGCCAACTAGGGTTGAAATCTTTCAAGTGGTTCAAACCATGTAAAAGTATGGGAAAAACTTGTATAATTCATTTAAATTTTGCTGGAAACTGAATGCATAATGAATATAGTGTATAGTAAATCTTTAAAGTTACATTGGGATTGAATAAGCTCTTGATAAATAAAAAAAACCATTGAAAAACCCAGCAAAAATAGGGAAAACATTAGAAAATTGTATTTATTGTCATTTACATGTAGACTAAAAGCAGTGATGTTATAAAACAAAACTGCAAAGTTTTAATGGGATTGGATTAGTCCTTCATTGACTAAATGTCAACTGAAAAACTCAACATTCTTCTAATTCTAAAGCAGGATATATCTCACACAAAAATATTCTAAGCTATGGCCAAACGCTGGAAAAGAATTGAAAAAATTTGAAAATCACAATCATTATGATGGAGACAGGATGCAATGATAGCGCAGAACAAATCTGCACAGTTTTATTGACATCGGAAAAGCCCTTGAAATAAATGTCCATTGAAAAACTTAACATTTACCTAATTCTTGGTGCAAATTAAGCCAAGTCCAAAACCTGTAAGAATATGGGAAAAATTTGAAAAACATTTCAGTTATGATGGTAAATGGAATGATGGCATAGATCAAATCTCTAGTTTTATTACGATCAGGTAAGTCCTTAATGAATTAAATGTACATTTAAAAACTAACATTTACTTACACGTAATTCTTGGCGGATGTCGGAAGCCGAACGTCATTTGGATCGCTATATCGAGATTCTTCGCTTCGCTATGGACTCGACAAAAACAATTCTGTTAGTCAGCAACAAATGATGATGTCATAAACACATAATTAGGACGAAATAAAAGCAAACTACATACTGCCTGTTTTCGAGGCACGTACATAACGTTAGACTTAACAAGCCTATACTACACAATGTCAAGATGAATGGACCTTTCCACTTTTAGCCATTCCAGGGGTTGATCTTAACTTTTTATGTCACTAGTCCATCGGACTAGTGATTTTGAAAATAGACTAGTCCGCAGATAAAAGCACTAGCCCTGTTAAAAGGGAAGGGGTTCGGAAAATCTACATACCACACGATACATATCCTATGGTAGGTACCCATATTTCCCGCCAAAGTTTTTAGCTTGATTTGATATTGCATAATTAGTTTGGAACCGCTATCAATTCTTTTAGCGCTATAATATTATATGGTACAGGGAACCAGGCACCACATGTAATTTGTTGTGTAGTTCCAGCAATCAGCAAATCACGCATATGAATATATATGCGCAGTCATGTTAAATACAAAATTTTCTTTAAATTTGTGAGCGAAATAGAGGATTAACGCATCGCACATCTTAAATAATACGCGCCATAATCATAAATTTTCATGCATCTAAGAAGAATTAGCATATTATGTGTCCAAATTCCGTTACTATTTTGCAAGTCATGGCAATATCTTTACACGCATGCGCATATTTTTATAGCACACTAACTATAAAGTTAATTCTGTCAGAACTGCAGTACACCTTACCCGTTGCAGTTGGTTCCCTGGGGCATTTATTTGGGAACCAGGCTACACGGTGTCATATGCCGTGTAGCTACTATGCGCTGTGATATTAGACGGTCAGTCACCAAATTGGAGTACGTGTAATGGCATAATTTTCTCAGTTCTGACTATCGCTATGCTACCGCCATTTTATCTTTAAAGTCATCAATTCAAGTCGTGAAATGATTAAAACTGGAATTGTATTGTCTAGAAAACATGCTCAGTGTTCTAATAGTAGCCTAGTGACAATTTAATACATTTTATCTTAACGTTTCTCCCAAAATCGGTTGATATAGACATTACTAAATTTGACACGACAATGTTCCTAGATAATAGCAATTCTCATATCCCCCTCTAGGACAAAATGAACCAGAAGTTTCAATTCGTCGGGAACGTTGGGAGTGTATATGTTCCTCGGCAAAATCTGTCATCAGTATACTTGTTTAATTATTAAATGTAGAGTGTACAGGTATTCACATTGGTTTAATCGTTATGCTATATTATATGTAGTTTCCAAGCCATATACATATGCCAGATATGTCCGTATCGGTCAAATTCAATTTTATGAATTCTACATAATTACCGATCAATTCATAAGCCATGCAACTCGGCTACGAGGCAATGAGCAATTCTTGTATCCCTCTAGGCTGAATTGACCAAGTAATTCGTTTTACGATGTCAGCACTTTTGCACGCATTAAGCGATTTCGCAATTCGGTTGTTTTCGGATCTTTTATGTCCTATCATATAGAAACCGAAAGAAGCTGAGCGTGAATTAAAGGCAAATTCTCCAGAGTGGTTGCCGACTATGAACACGCACTGCTATCGTAGATTTTAACATGTATTGCTTCTGCGGTAATTTTAAGCGGGTAATATAAGCTTGCGTGTTTGCAATTTATGCATTTGTTTTCTCAACGTCATGGAATACTTCGTTTTTGCCAGTCTAACGGACAATTTTGACAGAAATTTTGCACTAGTCCACCGGACTTGTGACCAACTATATGAGAATCAGGTAGTCTCGGACTAGCGGATATAACTAGAGATTGAACCCTGAAACATTCCCACTGGAATAACTGGCTGATTGACGATGTTGACCAAACCAGTCACCCCAATGGTAAAATCTTTAAGAAAAAAATTCTCCAGCACTTGACATTTTATGAGAAAATCATTAAATTCTTGACACATTTTCAGTATTAGTAAAGTGATAAAGTACTTACCGTATATTCAGCAACAGTGACGGCTTCCTGGAGACCGTAAACCTTGTTGCCAACCTGAAACACCATGTCTGACCAGAGAGCACACTCCTGGTGCAACCAATACTCTGCACACATATCTTCACAATTCTTTACTAATGGCATGGAAACGAGTTCATCCGGCACTTGATCAGATTGAACAAATGTCACCTTCTTATGGCTAGGATTATACTTTTTAGCCTTCACCGATTCATTACTCGATGATGGCTGATTTCCTTCAGGAAAGTACGGGCCAAATAAGTCACCTAGAAAACTATAACTACTATGTCGGTGGCACAGAGCACAGACCCAGTGCATATCCTCTGACGGGACATGCCCAGCAATAAATACAGACTTTTCTGTTGGTAGATTTGAAATTTGTACACAAATGGAAGATGAAGTCACAGAGGATGAATCAGTCACTTTCTTTTTACTAGAATTAGTATTCTCCATATCATCTTGTACTTCATTAACAATCACAAACTCGCCTTCTTCATTGCACTCATTGAAACGAATCAATGGCCCAGAATTGTCTCGTCGGTGTTTACTACTACTACCTAAATATGCCGATGATTTATTTAATGGTGACTGGATAGACTCATTTTGTCGCCGTTTTTTCTGATGAGCAATTGATTCACAACTTACTATTTTATTAGGTACAGCAAATTTAGATGTACCACTTTTAAAGCTAAGTTTATTACATGGGGAGACATGTTTTGGTTGTGCCTTTTTTATATCTGGTACTGCATCTTCCTCACTATCAGTTTCTATTACAAGTCTCTCAGCAACAACAGTCAAAGATCTATTCATAACACTACTTAAAATAGAATGTAAACGATCACCTTTTAGTTTGCCACTCTCTGAAGAAACTTCAGCTGCAGTTTCACTGTCTACAATACAACAATCAGAATTATCAGCATCTGACAACTTATACTGAACACTTGACTTAGACTTCCGATTTGGACGTTTTAGTTCTTTCTTTCTTAAACCAGTCCTTTGAAGAGATGACTCTGTCTTATTTTCACCTACTCCGGTCGATGAAATTTTATCTACAGATGTAAATGAACAACTTAGCTGAGCACATTTCTTTCTAGCATAGTTACTCCTAAACTTTCCTTTTGCACTTTGATAATTAGTCTGTGTAGTGATATCATCTGTGGCATCATCTTTAAAACTGTTATTTCTACCTTTAGGCGACATTGCTTCAATACTATGCCCAGGTTTCACTAAGCATTCTAGGTCAACAGATTTGTCCATATCAGAAATAACACGACTAGTTTCTACATTTTCTGTTGGTGAAGCTATGTCAAAATTTAGTTTGGAGGAACCAGATTTTGTTCTGTTGCTAAATGGTGTCTCAATTTCATCTGGAGGCTCTTTTTTTGATAGATCATTTTCTAATGATTTAATAACCGAATTGGCTCTAGACTGAGCTAAGCGTTTTGACCGTCTACTGCTATACATAGGGTCGCTCATGCTAGACGACTTATCACATATATCCAAGACACTGCTAATATTTCTCTTCAAACCATGTGCTGGCTGAGTGGAACTGACTGTACCTGACTTAGGCTTATTAACAGTCAGGTCTTTTCTATTTCGATCCAGATTTTGTCCAGACTCTGCTTTTCCATCAGGTGCTTCTCCATGTTCATTGCACCATTTTGCGTCCTCAATAATCGCCATATCAATAGTATCTGGGGAATTATAGTCAATCTGATCCGTCGTACTTAGACAAGGTGATGAAGAATCAGCATCCTCCTCCTCCTCCTCCTCCTCCTCATCACTTGTCATGCCAGTGACACGCTTTGGACTACAATGTATGCCATCTGAGCACACACTACTTGGCTTGGTTATTATCTTTGTCTCTGACAGCAATGCTGATAAAGATGGTGATAAAGATATATCTGCTTCCACCTGCTGTTGTCGTACTGATGATGCTGCAGATGATAGTGATGACAGACTATCATCGTCAATCCTCCTAGCTTTGCTGTTATCACATGATGAGAGAGTGTTAGTATCACAGTTCTGCATCTGGTCCCTAGACTTTAAACAACTCTGACTTGGCACTAACTCCATCATATCTACATCATCGACTATACTCTTTGGATCAACAACTTGTGATTCTGATAACTGAACAAGTTTTTCTAATGATAGTAATGGATTATTTGTACACAGAAGAGTTTGGTCTACATGGCCATTATTACTAAGATTGGGAGGGCTTTCTGGATAACGGTTACCTCTGTGATCATTCTGTGAACACGGCCGAGATGGACTAGGTCGAGGAGTACAGGATGTCGCAGGAGAGTATGTTGGAGAGCTGATTTCTGAAAACGGTGAAGTGGCTGTTCTGTTATTAGGTTGGTGAGACATTCCAAAGTCAGTCTTAGTATTTTGTTCTTGGTTGTACATTTGGTACGAGGACCGAAACTGATTTTGGCATTCTAGGTCATAAGGCTGTCTTTCTTGAGGATAATGCATATTTCCAACTCCGGTGTATGAATAATATGTTTGCTGCTGTTGTTGTTTTTGCTGTTGTTGCTGTTGTTGTTGATGGTGACCCTTAGAGTGGCTGTTATTATTAGAGTACATGGAGGACACTGACGATACCATATTCTCACCATTTGGGATGTATGGAGAAATATTTGTTATGGTATGCTGAGCAGTAGCACCAGAAATGGTGGGATTGGTTTGTTCTTGTGAGTGGTATAGCATTGGATTATTATATGCGTGTATCCTGCCTGTAGACTCTGGTTTCAAATGACGACTGTCAACTTGAACAAGCATCTGAGGTGCAATAACTTCAGATACACCACCTCTAGATACTGTGTTCCACAGTGATTCAGTTGGAATGATAGGGCTTGAGTTCTGGCCACTGTTATTTAGACTATTTTGGTGGGATGTAGGACTTGATATACTTGTAGGACTAATAGGTGAGGTACATATCGGAGGTATACATCTATTTACTGTAGTACTATTAGGACTTGTAACAGATGAAAAGCAGTTGCTCACAGATGCTAACATATCCTGTCTCTGTGGAGTGGTGTGAAGAGGAAATGTAGATGTATTGTTGAAATACATATTCTCAATTGTTGTGCTAGAAACATCCGTTTGGTGCTCAGCTTGGTGTGGTTGTTGCATATATCCATAAAACGGAACTTGTGGAGGGCTCCAGTGTGAATATATGAACTGGCCATGAGGCTGGCAGCTTAAACCAACGACTGTACTATTCGTGTCAGCCACTCCAGATCGACATTTTTCAATCGGCACATGAACTGTTTGTGTGCTAGGGTATGTGCTTGATGCCATATGAAGAATACTATCAGCGACAGTCTGTGGATCTTGTATTACCTGACAAAGACAACAAAATCATAATTAAGCAGTAGTAAAAGTATACAAATCATGCCATCTAAATGTACATGTATGAAGAATGAAGCCAAGCAAGTGAGCAACGTCATTGTTTTGACACGAATAGTTTCCCTCAATAATGGTCAATACTAGTCAAGAAACTCTAAATATTTACTTCCTGAATGCCCATTTGCATGCCACGAGATCGGCATTTACAAAATTTACATGTAAAACAAGAATGACTGGCTCGATCACAGAGCCAGTCCATATTCAGTGATAAATCTTAAAATAATCTTCTCTTGGCCTGCAAATTATGGCCATTCCTCAAGACCATTACAGAGGCCAGTTTTGTATGACCATTGTGACCATTACAGGATTAAGATGCAAAGAAGGTAGGATTGCCAGGCTCCATAGACTTTATGAATATTCAGTCAAATTTAATTCCATACTCTTTCCAGACTCATTTTAGCAATTTTTAAACATCTTTTATGATATACCTAATCAGTGAGTCAGTCAGTTTCTAAAAACTAATTGCATGCAAACCAATTTTCAAGATTTCAACTAGGTGGCCATCTTTGAATTCACATTTAGACAAAATTTGATAAGGATTAAGGATCTGCCTCATGCCACACACAGTTTTGAGTTAATCAGTCAAAGGTACATATACAGTCATAATTAACTGATTTTCAAAATGGTTGAATGGTGGCGACATTGGATTTCAAATTTACACCAATGTTATTAAGGGTCTCCCCATATGTCATGCAAAGAATTTCCAAGTTTTAAAAAATATTAGCTTACAAACAGAAAATTCATAGAAAAAATAGCTTACATGTACAAACAGGAAATTCACAGAAACTGATTTTCAAGATTGTCTTATAGTGCCTGATAGCCATATTGCATTTCGAATTTGGATCAATATTTATAGCGATCCTTATGACACATGACATAATGGATTTCAAGTTTTGAATCAAATGGTCAGCGCATAAGATAATTATGTTACTGAAATTGATTTTCAAAAAGCTAGCGATCATTGTGAATTGTGAAAGGAATCCAGCCCACACCACACATAATAGATATCTAACATGTCTAAATCTTGCAATCATTTTGTTATCTCTACAGCTTTAGCGACACCCTATGGAAATCGATTTTCAAGATGGCTTCCTAGTGGCCATTTTTTTATTTTGCCTGTTAAATAGTCAAAGTTTTGTTAAAGTTATCCTCATCACACCACCCATGGATTTCCAATATTTTGAATCAGTTGGTTATGGCTCCACAGACATTTACGAAAATCGATTTTCAAGATGGTCGCCTGGTAGTCATTTTGAATATCGAATTCATAACAATTTTGATAACTTCTTCCCCACACCATACCCAAAAGATTTCTTATGTGTTTAACAATTGAATCAAACTTAAGTAGTTATCATATAGAATACAATCCTCCACATGGCTACTGGACAGGCATATTGGAATTTGCATCTGGACCTAACATTCAACGAGTTGCCAAAGCTTTATATGAAATGGTCAATTGTATGGAGCGGTATAGTACAGATAATTACTGAATATTTTATTATTGGTTATAATAGGAAAATTTACCATTGATCTATATTCTTCAGAAACTGACAAACTTTGTAAATGGGTTGCCTTCTATGCCTAAATGTGCCGACCCGCCTGGTTTTGTGCAAATCCATCAACAAACATGTCAATCAAAAGCAGTCAGAGACTGTAGGCCCGCACCATTTTTGTCACATTGTACAATATTGTAAGATGTTTTTTAGATTTTCCAAATTCTTTCCAATTACACCCTAAGTTGTGGAATCCTAGTGTATGTTCACACTCTTTCCAGTGACATCTGCGGGGTATTACTGCACAATGCGGGAATACATGATTCATTTTATGTCAGCAGTCTCTACCTTTCAGGTTAAATCCTGGCAAGCATGAGCAGACAACTAATGGCTGACTGCACAATGTCCATCCCACCTGCACATGACATTCACAGTCAGTTTGTTTAATCACATTAAGAGTAGCCTTTGGTGTCAGGAAAATCTTGATTTCCTGGTATTTAGGTATATTTACTTAGAATATCCTTAGCATCTTTGAGTAGTATAATAACCCATTAACACTCAAGCCTACCAAAATCTGCTTTTGCAGCAGTCTTGAGAAATGCTTATTTGCAAATCAAGACTTTTTTTATTTACTACCAGTGGAATGACAGGCTCAGTAGCAGAGCCATTCCTGTCAGTGGTAAATTCTCAAAAAGACTTCTCTTGGCGGCAAATCGATATTTTATATGAGAAAATTTAGTTTCTTGAACAAATTTGAGTGTTAAAGGATTAATAGGCAAAATGAGATCTAAGAACAACAATTTATTAATGGCTGCTGCTTTAACATAAAACTTTTTCAGTGTTATAAAATAATGGCATTGCAATGTTGAAACTTCTGACTTCTTAAACTCCATTCTAATATGCCGCTGCACGTCCTAGACTGACATGTCAAGGAGCTGATGAAGGTACTTAACTCTTTAACATAAACCACAGATTTCATCTTGAGAACGGCTCTCCAAGTGTGATACCAGCGATCGAAAAGAAGAACTTTAAAATTCATATCAGCAAAAAACAGCTTTTGCAGTGGTCTTGAGAAATGTCTATTTGTAGACCAAAAGAAGACTATTTTTGAAAATTGACCACTGGAATGACTGGCTCTATAACCGAGCCACCCATTCCAGTGGTAAATTAAAACAAGAGGCCCAAGGGCCTGTGATGCTCACCTGGACTATTAGCATTTGAAGCATTTGGATTTAAATATACATGATTCGTTACATTAAACAAGATGGGAAAACAAATTTTCGCAGGAAAAATCTACCAATCAAAATACGGAATGGAAATTCTGGCGCCTATGATCATAGGATCATTTTAGCCAAGTCTGGTTGACATTGCTCAAAGTCATAAGAAGCAATTTGACAATTTCCGGTAAATTTGTCATAAAATCTAGGATTTTCACCTAAAAAATAGATCAATTAAAATTCTGAATACACGTTCTAGAGCGTACCACCACAGAATCCATCTAACCAAATTTGGTTGAAATATGTCAAGCAGCTATGGAGAAGTAACATTTTAACCATTTCCGATAAATTTTTCTTAACATCGAAGATTTTAACCCCAAAAATTGACAAATCAAAACTCTGTATGGGAGTTCTAAAGCCCATCACCACAGGATCCTTTCAGCCAAATTTGGTTGAAATCGCTCAGAATGGTAAAAAGAATCAATTTGACAATTTCTGGTACATTTTTCAGATTTTCAGCCCAAAATGAATCAAAATTCCAAATGGAAGTTCTGAAGCCTACGACCATAGGGTCCTTCTAGCCAAATTTGGTTGAAATCGGCCATGTGGTTAATAAGGAGTAGTGTTTTAAAGCAAAAGTTGATGGATGGACGACGCACAGACGAACGACGGATGGTCGCCACGGCATAAGCTCACTTGGCCCTTCGGGTCAGGCGAGCTAAAAAACGTCTTCTCTTGGTCTGCAAACGGACATCTATGAGAAATAAATTCGAGGGTTAAAGGGTTAAAGCAAACCCTATTAAAGACGTACTCAAATAAACCATCATAACAAGAACGCAAATGCGTGATGTCTCACCCCTGGATGACTTTTAGTATTATTGATCCAGTTAATACCGGTAATTAAGTTCCTATTGACTAACAAGAGGCCCAAGGGGCCTGTATCGCTCACCTGGACAATGCAGGAAATTTCAATTTCCCTTTCTCCGAGATCTAACAATACTCACCATTCTGTTACTTTCTGATACACAGCTGGCGTTGACAGCTGGCTCTAGGACTATAGACTTAGAAAGCTTTACCGACTCCTTGGAACCGGGTACTCGGCTCCCAACTGCCGAGTACCCGTCTACCATAGAGCTCATATTGTTTGCATAGCCACCAAACAAGAGAAATCCATGGCTTGCCTCCGTGGGGCTGGGAGGCTGGGTCCGTAACAGAATGGTGAGTATTGTTAGATCTCGGAGAAAGGGAAATTGAAATTTCCTGCATTCTCCTTCGATCAATACTCACCATTCTGTTACTTTCTGATATACACCAGATTTGTTCAGTAACCTGGTGGGAAGGGGCAAGCCATAAATGCTACTTTTGCCCCTTGGAGAAAGATTTAGACTTAACAACTTGACTAACGGAGACCTAAAAGGACCGTCAAGTTATCGGAACCGAATCACATTCGCGTCACTGGCCCCGCCCCCCCCCCCCCCTTTTCTCCTAAGAAAAGGGAGAGAACTCACGAACATGTACCTCGCCTGAAACACAAATATGCCAAGAGGGTTAACTGCTCTTTGCATATATTAGCCTGGGAATGAGCATGAATATATAAGATGAATGATCATGATATATAGACATAATACAAAACACTCTCAATCATGAATTACCTCATGATATTTGGATTTCAGACCTGGAGCCTCCAACCATTCACTTGTCCGGCCTCAGTGACACAACTGGTTGATATCCTCTCGCTCGACCATGCCTGCTTCTAAATTCTCTCTTACAAATGCCAAAAAAGGAAGAAGAGCAGTGCGGTCATATAGCTATCGTCTCAAACAGCTAAAGCGTGTGGAATGGCGAAGTCTGACACATTCCTCATATAGTAATCCGTGAATGAGGACTCACAGTGCCCTTGTGCGACAGCCATGATGTCCTTAAACGGAACACCATTGTCAAGGGCGGAAGAGGCGGCTAATCCTCTAACAACGTGCCCTTGCGCCTTGCACTTGGAGCCCAGTCGGAATCTCACGGGTAATCTGAATGCATTTGACTACCCAACGAGAGATAGAATCCATGGATGCGGCGCCATATGGCTCCATATGGCAGATCCACAGATGTCTATCATTCGACCGTAACGAGTCTGTCCGTTTTGTACTTAGTCAAAGCACGGACTGGGCACCAGACACTGGCATCACGATCCAACCTACTTAGTTTCGGTATAACGATCGGTTTGCCGGGATATCTCAAAGATCGAGATCTTTGACAAAAACCCTGCTCTTGGCAGTAGACGCAGACCCTCTCTGGAGACAATAAATCGGTCCCTCACTGCTGAAAGTGCATGGATCACACTGCGCCTTCTAGCTGAGGAAGCTGCCAATAGAAAGACCGCCTTTAGAGTCAAATGCTTTAGACTAGCCGAACGCAAGGGTTCGAAAGGGTGCTTGGCCAGTACATTAAGCATTAAAGATAGACTCCAGGCTGGAATGACTACCGGTTGTCTCGGTCGGAGATTGCTCATTCCCTTCACCATCACACTCAACTGGGCCACCTCTGGACTATCCCTGTTGGCTAGACAAGGGATAACTGATGCCAAAGCTGACTTGTATCCAGCAATTGTGACAGGAGCTAGTCCTAAAAAGAACAGCTCACAGAGAAAATCTGCTATTTGCTGAATAGTGGAATGAAAGGTAACAAGACCCTTTTCCTCACACCAGTCTGCAAATCCGCTAACCTTGTCGTTATATGACTTGAAGGTTGGCCTCCTCGCAGCCGCGATGAAATCAGCAGCTTGTCGAGAAAAGCCTTCCGATGTGGAACGTTGTTTGACAACAACCACGCAGTCAATAACATTTTGGGACGCTCGTGTAGGAAGCGTCCCTTGGTCTGGGAGATTATGTTCGGAATCTCGGGCAACTGCACTGGATTTTCCACCAGCAGATCTAGCAGATCCGTGAACCACGCCCTGCTTGGCCAATACGGCGCTATTAGCAGAACCAGACACAGTTCCTCCCTGATCTTCACCAATACCTTCGGCAGAAGGATGGTGGGTGGGTACGCGTAAGCGTGCATCCCTCTCCAGCTTATCGCCAGAGTGTCTGTATCGACGGCATTTGGATCTGGAATCGGCGTGACATAAGTCATGACTTGAGCATTTCCCCTTGTGGCGAACAAGTCCACGTTGGGTTTGCCCCAATGCTCGAAGATCCTTCATAGAACTGGAGGGTTGAGGGCCCATTCTGTTGGCAGAATTCTCTGTCCGCGAGACAAAGCATCCGCCAGAATGTTCAATCGGCCAGGAATGTGAGCTGCTTTCAAAACAACCGAATAATTCCTGCACCATTGAATCAAGTGCCACACTTTGATAACAGTGTGGGTGACCTGATCCCGCCTTGGGACCGACCGTATCAATATCACCTTGACCCTGATCATCGGAAGAAACTCTTCCAACGCCAGTTCCACTGCCATCATTTCCAACAGATTGATATGCAGCTGACTCTCCAGGAGAGTCCATGCCCGAGACCTGGTGTTCTCCCAGGCAGGCCCCCACCCCTCCAGCAATGCATCCGTGTACACGGACAGCTGGGGGTGGGGTAGGTGCAGCGAAACCCCTACTAGGAGATTCTGACGCTGTTTCCACCATACAAGATGCGATATTATCGGCTCCAAAACTGGCACCAGTTTTGACAGGGGTTCTGTTCACTGTTTCCACAGAGACATCAGATACAACTGGATAGGTCTTCGCATTAGAGCAGCGTACGGGATCACTTGCTCCATGGAGACCATCATGCCCAGCATCCGAAGAAACCGCCTCGCCTGAATGTGGTTTCCCACTCGAAAACTCTTGAGGATGGCTAACAGACACCACTCCGGGCTCTGACGGGTAAACCATGCCCTCCTCGAGATCGAATCGCATCCCCAAATAAACGAAATGTTGAGTGGGTGTCAACTCGGAATTCTCCTTGTTGACTATCCAGCCTAGATCTGAAAGTAAATTCAGAGTCAGAGCAGTATCCACGTTCAACCTGGCTGCAGAGTCTGCTTAAGCAGCCAGTCGTCTATGTAGGTGTGTAGCGCCACGTTCTCTTTTCTGAGAAACGCTGTCACCGCAAGGACCACTCTTGTGAAAACCCTCGGAGCTGTCGACAGGCCAAATGGGAGAACAGTAAACTCCCATATTTGATTCTGAAACGCAAATCTCAGAAACCTGTGCCAACTCCGGTTCATAGGAATGTGGAAATATGCATCTTTCAGATCGATCGACACACACCACATTCCCTTCCTCAATCCTGCCATTACCGACGTCGGCTTTTCCATCTGGAACCGAGGCATATGGATAAACCAATTTAATGGCCTGAGATTGAGTATGGGTCTCCATCCCCCCGTGCTCTTGGGGACAAGGAACATATTTGAATAGAAGTCCTGAGTGTTCTGGTTCGCTGGGTTTATTGCTCCCTTCAGAAGCAAACCCGACACTTCGTTTTGAACGGCTTCTAACTTGTCTGGGTCCCGTAGTACGGGTGTCCAGACAGGTGCCAAAGACAGATTCTGCGGTGGAAAGTCCCACCACTCCGGCATGTACCCCTGGGATAACCATCCCGGGACCAGACTGTCTGACGTCACACCTCGCCAGGCCTCGACGAAACGCATGAGCCTTCCACCCACCATAGACGCCTCGACGTCTAACGGGGTTGTCCGGCTCGCGGTCCGCTCACCCCCCGCCCCCTTTCTTAACGAGAGAGAGAGAGAACCATTTCCGTCTTGGCTCGGCAGGTATAACCGGCACCGCTGTTCCTGTCGCACAGGTGCGGTCCAGGCGGATATGAAGGGAGCCCTCGTACCCTCAGGTACAATCCGCTCCCTTCTTTCCGCCCTTGGAGGACTTACCCTTACCCCTCCCCCTGCCCTTCCCACCTCTAGGGCGATCATGAGCAACAGTGGGGAGGGTAGGGGCCTCCACAACCTTCCTGGCTTTCTTAGCCGCCGGCGGCTGAGAAAATCCAGACGAAACAGAAGTCGCAGTAGGCTTAGCTTTCGCCTTGCCTTTCTGCTTCTTCTGTGTCTTCGAAAGTTGGACAGCTAACGGTTTCCCTACAGCCCCTAGTGCGTGCTTGCCGCACTCGCTCCAGCTGTAGGCCTACCGCCAACCGATTCTGCGCAATGCTGGCAGTGTCCTCTAGGATGGCCCGCGCCTGGCCACCGAAGATGCTAGGCCCTGTCAGGGGTGTCCCAAGAAGACGCTCCCTGACTGCCGTAGCCAGATGCATATGGTCAAGAACCATTTGCCTCCTGGACTTTGTCACACGCGCCTGCACCCTTGCCAGTGCGTCCATAGACAGCACCAAGCCATCATTGACGCACGAAAGCGCCATAGGTGGCACAGGGTGGCCTGCCCCCGCTTCAGCCCACACCGACTGAAGAAGGCGATACGATTGGTTGACAGCACTCATAGCTGCCCTCACACCCACATCGCATAGGGACAGGACTTCATCCTGGTGTGCCTGGGACTTGTCCACAAGTGCCGGACCGGGGCCACCCGCTCCAGCACTCTGAACACCCAGTACCCAGCGGTCACTCTCGGTGACCGACGGGACAACACCATACCTGTCGTCTTCCCCCCGTGGAATACGACCCCTCGCCCGCACCTCCATGGAGGCCGCAAGAAGCTGGCCCTTGTTCATGCGTTGTTTGCTATACATAGTATCAAGCAACACCATAAACCATGGATCCAGTCCAACAGACTGGATCAGGGCTGCGGGCAAGATCCCTGTCCTAATCGATGCACCGATGGATGGGGTACATCCTCCTCGGCCGTGGTCGAAACCACAGACGGGTCCACCATCCTGGCTAGCCAAGCCAGAGCAATCCGTCTCCGAGGAGGACACTCCCGTGAACACGTCACCCGTTGACATGTTCACGGCCCTACCAGCAATGGCCTCCCGGCTAGGAGCCATTGCTGATATGCCAGGAACTCCGGTACCGTACGGTTCCGCCGCCACCCCATGGAACACACCAGTCCATGGAGTAGGCCTGCACGGAAACCGTGCGGACCCGTAGCGGTTAAGGAACCGTGGCCAAACACGGGCGCCAACGGCACCCCATGTCTGACCGCCGGACCAGGCGAGATAGGTGAGTACCATGCCTGGCCGGCCACACCCGTCACCGTGGCGGTTGGCAGCAAACCAACCATCACGGGACCGGTGCCCGGAGTTGCCTCAACCACGGGCGGAGCCGCTGCCCTGGCTTGCGCCAGGCCAGACAGATGGAGGTCGGGTTTCATCAGGACGGAATCGACCTCCATGCTCTCCACCCGCGGCCTCACAGGCCGCAGCACACTCTCCTCCTCGGCCTCCTCATCTTCAGACCCCTAAGAGTCGTCTAGACAAGGAAAACCGTGGAGCCGTCCTGGCGGACGGCTCCCATGCCTGATGGACCGGCCACCGCTACTGGACCACCCGGAGGTGGCCGCAGAGAGACAGAACCCATCAGGCCGGAGCCCGACGGGACTGCCAGGGGGCCGTACGAAACGACTCCCTCGGTGTCCAGTCCAGAACCAAGGACAGGGTCCGAATCAAACATGGGGAGAGACTGCCCTACAACTTTTGGCAGCAGGGACGACACCAGCATGGGAAGAACGCTATGCAAGACACCTTGCCTAGCCGGACCAAACCACACCGGCGGTGCCATCTCCACCAACTCCGGTTGCAGACGTGGAACGCCCCCACGGGCCGAAACGGACGCTCCACGATTTACTTTCGGACCGCCTGACCCCGCATCGGACCCTGCCAAGTCCTTCTGGCAAGGAACTTAAGCATCATATCGACCGACCACACAGCGCAAACGTTACACCTACTGTCAAGACTACACTTAGTACAGTGGAAACAGACGTGGTCCTTGTATAGAACCCGTACGATATGTGGCACTTGACACATGATGGCGGGGATGGCTTGACCTACAATAACCCAGCGGAACGAAACAAAAGTGGAAGGCAGACAATTAATTTTCAAATAATTTGACCATAAATTAACTGCAAACCCTCCCGCACCCCACCCCGCAACGTTACAGCAAAGATCGCATTGATTATGACGACAAGAACGAAGCGGGCATAAATACACCCATAAATTGATCCTCCAGGATGTATAACGGAACCAGGAATCATATCGCATAGCATTCGGGGTATATTTACCAATCAATATAAATTATACTCCTAACGAAAGCCGACACGATATGTGAAGAAACAACAAAATGTAAACAAACTGCTGTAGCACACGGTAAAACCGCAGACCACGCATCACTCAAGACTTTTGACACTACCGATCATTGCAAACCGATCGTGATCACACGTAAACTTGACCATTCCAAAGTTTTCTGGTACCATTTTTAGTACGCAGCACCCAGAACAAGATGCGCGAATTAATGAAAAAATTTTCTTCACATAAACATTCGAGCATCACGGGCGTGACGTCACCCGCTCGGACCCTACGGAGAACGACGTCAGCCGATATTCGTGTTAGAAATACCGTAGCAAACACCTATTTTCATATCTGCCGATCGCCTGTTGGGATTTAAAGAAGGCGATCGTCTGGCATATCACGTTGTTAACACACATCCCAGATTCTATGGGGTCAGAAATTGGGACATGCGACACAACGAAATTTAGAGACCTAAGTCTTTTAACTATGGATAATAAGGAATAATACAACCTGGTCATCATTGGCGGTATTCTCCATTTTATCCAGTTAGATCCTTTCAAGAACGCACAAACTATCAAATCACAGTATAAAAGACTTAGATTTCTTTTCAAAAACTTTAATCTTTCTCCTCCAAAAAAACGTGGACAGCTCTTGTCGCTATGCAAACAAGAATGAGCTCTATGGTAGACGGGTACTCGGCAGTTGGGAGCCGAGTACCCGGTTCCAAGGAGTCGGTAAAGCTTTCTAAGTCTATAGTCCTAGAGTCAGCTGTCAAGGCCAGCTGTGTATCAGAAAGTAACAGAATGGTGAGTATTGATCGAAGGAGAATAGGCACTTCAACAAGAATGCTCTTTATCAACAAGATGGCCAGCAAACTGTTTATCCGACAGTTTCGAAAATTGCAAATTTGAGATCAGACTACCCAAAAACACATAAAACCAATTTCGGCCTCAAAATCCATCAAATAAAAAAATCCAATATGGCCACCAAACATGCTATAATTTGATTGGCCCACGGTGGCCATGTTTTTGATGGATCAACTTCTCTTGAACAAACTTTAATGGCCCTTAGGCCCTAATCATATCTGCCGGATTTCGGCCCGATCCCTTCAGCGCTTCTGGAGAATAAGTCATTTTCGCTACAACTAGATCAACCAAGACGGCCGCCGAACCATTTGACCAATCAAGTTCCTTTGCCATAAATCATATTTCATGAGGTTTGCATCAATCCCCCAAGCCGTTTCGGAGAAGATTTTTAAAGACGTTTCCTAAAATCTGCCTAAATCCAAGATGGCCACCGGCCAAATTGGCTGATCGGGTTCATTTGAACAAACCTAGATCTCTATATGCCCTATGAATGCTTCCTCCCAAATATAATTGAAATCGGCCCAGTGGTTCTTGAGAAGAAGTCGTTTAAAGAATTCCCCATTGCTTTACTATGGGTCCATTGCTTTACTATGGGAGCCTATGGCGGGAAAACAAACCAAGATGGCCAGCAAACCGTTTATCCGACAGTTTCGAAAGTGGCATATTTGAACTCGCCACACCGATAAGCATATATAAAGCAATTTTCGCCATCAAAATACATCAAATACAAAAAAGCCAATATGACCAAGAAACGCTGAATTTTGATTGGTTGATGGTGGCCATGTTTTTTAACGAACAAACTTTCCTTGAACAAACTTGAAAGGCGCTTGGTCCCTAAGCATATTTACAAAATTTCAGCACTATCCCTTCACGAGTTCGGGAGAAGTCGTTTTTGCGAAAACTAGGTCATCCAAGATGGCCGTCAAGCAAATCGGCCAATCAGGTTGCCTTGAACAAACTTGGGTCTACTGCTGCCACAGATGATGTGTTATGAGGTTTGAATCAATTCCTCCGGTGGTTTCGGAGTGTTTTTTAAAGTGTTTCTAAAAATCAGCCATTTTGGCCGACGGCCATCTTGGATTTTGACCGATCAGCTCCGTTTGAACAAACTTAGATCTCTATGCCCCATGAATGCTTCCTCCAAAATATAATTGAAATTGGAAAAAGAATAGACTTTTCATAGATCTCAATGGCATGTTGTAACCCAAAATCCAAAAAAAATGACCAATCAAATTTCTGCATAGTAGTTCTGACACCTACACCGATAGGCCCAAAGGGTCCTTCCAAGCAAAAATGATTAAAATTGGCTAGCCTGGTCACTGACTCACTAGCATGGCTATGAGCCTCTCAGCGAAGTTTGATTACAATTGATCAAATAGTTAATGAGTAGCAAGCAGTCAGTTACATAAGAAGGCTGACAGTGAGATGGATGAGAGGTACATGTTATATGGATGACGGATCGTCATCATAGCATAAGCTCACCTGGCCCAAACCTAACAATCAGCAGATAAAATAAATAGCCTAAGGCCTAAACCAGAGGAAAGGCAGTTACAATGGCCGCTTTCGACTGGGCTGTTATAACACTAATGTCAGGTTGTTGCCATGGTATGATTATGACGTTTTTGTGAAAATTCGTTTGTGTGAGTTCTGCACCACTCTTGTTGTGACATCACATTGATTCAATTACATGTATGACGATGTAATCATGTCACGCCAATGACACTGATAATGTGTGCTAGAGGCCTTTACAGTGTTTATACTGAGACCCAGAACCTGCATTACGATGATTGTTATTAAACTCTGCTAAACTTGCGCAAATGAATTCAACCCGACACCAGTGTTGACAACACCAGCCCAATCAAAAGAGTGCAATAAGTGGTGTTGAGTTTGGAATGAATGATAACAGCAAGAATGTTTCCAGAATATACATCAGGCCTTCAAACAAACTGCTGTGATAGATTGCTAATTGTTAAAATTGATATAAATGTATAGCAGTTATACCTGATGAATTCGCCTAGAAGGTAGCTGAGATGGCATAGTTGTACTTCTAAACTGTTGTTGTCCTACGCCTGGCACCAATCCTGGATTACACATAGCCTGCATACCCGTGACATTCTGCTGGCTGTAGGCATCTCCAGCTACATGTATATGCTCGGAGTACATGATAACTAGATCCTTCACTTAAACAGCCATCATTATCAGCAGCATCACGAGGTTATGAGCAAGCATTTTACATCTATGCATCAGCTGCCATAAAGTTAGTTCCTTTTGCTTAAAATTGATCAGTGTACACTACATCCTTCAATTCATCTGTCTTATCTTGCTAGTTCGAGCCCGACATGCTGCTGCAGAGGTGTTCATATCATTGTGTGGCATGATTGAGTCAGTCAGCAAACAGAGAAACATGTTTTGCAGCTGAAATTAAACACAAATTATTGAGAAATTAACAAAAACATAATAGCCTTGTGGTGTGGAAGATTAGTTAGGTGTGAGCTAAGCTTATCTCTGTTGGGATAGTGCCACAATATCATTTCAAATCAATATTAATTATTCACAAACGTTTTGAAAAAAACTGAAGGGATATTGCAACAAGAGGCCCAAGGGGCCTGTGTCGCTCACCTGGAGCATTATGGATTTTTGTCACAATTGTTGGTGGGTGGTTTAGGAGTAGTCTTCTAAATGAGTTTGTGGACATTTTTGCCGCCAAACACGCTACATTTTGATTGGTCCACTGCAGCCATATTTCTGACGTAGCGGCTTCCTTTGAAAAAACTTTAATGGCACTCAGTGCTTAATCATATCTCCCAAATTTCGGCCCAATCCGCTCAGTGGTTCTGGAGTTGTTTTGGTAAAAGATAGGTTATCCAAGATGGCCACCAAACCATTTGGCCAATCAAGTTGCCTTGAACAAACTTGGTGCAGCTCTTGACCTAGATGATATTTCATGCGTTTTGAATTGATCCCCCAAGCGGTTTTGGAGAAGATTTTTAAAGACATTTTAAAGCGGACAGTTTTTTTGACGGATCAACTTCTCTTGAACAAACATGGCCTTTAGTCCTTAATCATATATCACAAATTTCGGCCTGATAGCTTCAACAGTTCTGGGGAGTCGTTTTTTGCGAAAACTAGGTCATCCAAGATGGCCACTGAACCATTTGGTCAATCAAGTTCCCTTGAACAAACTTGGTTCAGGCTCTTACCCTAGATCATATTTTGTGAGTTCTGAATCGATCCCTCAAACGGTTTTGGAGGACATTTCTAAAAATCAGCCGATCGGGTTGGTTTGAACAAACTTGAATCTCTATGCCTTAAGGATGCTTCCTGCCAAATATAATTGAAATCGGCCCAGTAGTTCTTGAAAAGAAGACATTTTAAATTTCCCATTGCTTTAGTATGGGGGCTTTTGGCAGGAAAATGATCCAAGATGGCCGCCAAACCATTTATCCGACAGTTTTGAAAATTGCAAATTTCAAATCAGAATACCCAAAAACTTATATAAAAACAATTTCAGCCTCAAAGTCCATCAAATAAAAAATTCCAATATGCTATATTTTGATTGGCCCACGGCGGCGATGTTTTTTGACGGATCAACTTCTCTTGAACAAAGTTTACTGGCCTTTAGTCCCTAATCATATCTGCAAAATTTTGGCCTGATCCCTTCAGCGGTTCTGGAGAAGTCATTTTCGCTAAAACTAGGTCAACCAAGATGGCCGCCAAACCATTTGCCCAATCAAGTTCCCCTGCACAAACTTCGTTGAGCTCTTGCCCTGGATCATATTTTATGAGCTTTGCTTCAATCCCTCAAGCGGTTTGGGAGATTTTTAGACATTTCTAAAAATCGGCCAAAACCCAAGATGGCCGCCGGCCAAATTGGCCAGTCGGGTTCGTTTGAACAAACTTGGATCCCTATGCCCTAAGGATGCTTACTGCCCAATATAATTGAAATCGTCCCAGTGGTGCTTGAGAAGAAGTAGTTTTAAAGGAAAAATTGAGGGATGGACAGACGACGAGCCCATTGCTTTACTATGGGAGCCTATGGCAGGAAAACAAACCAAGATGGTAGCCAAACCATTTATCCGACAGTCTCAAAAGTGGCATATTTGAACTCGCCACCCTGATAAGCATATATAGAGCAATTTTCACCATTAAAATACATCAAATACAAAACAAGAGGCCCAACGGGCCTGTGTTGCTCACCTGGAGCACTGCATTTTTGTCAAAATTGTTGGCGTGTGGTTTATGAGTAGTCATTTAAATGAGTTTGTGGACATTTTTGCACATCCAATATGGCCGCCAAACACGCTACATTTTGATTGGTCCACTTTTGCCATGTTTCTGACTAAGCTCCTTCCCTTGAACAAACTTTAATGGCACTCAGTGCCTAATCATGTATCTCCCAAATTTCGGCCCAATCTAAACGGTTTTTGAGAAGATCTTTAGACATTTCTAAAAATCGACCAAAATCCAAGATGTCACGAAAATACATTTTAAATTTCCCATTGCTTGAGTATGGGAGATTTTGGCGGGTAAAGGATCCAAGATGGCCGCTAAACCGTTTATCCGACAGTCTCGAAAATGGCAAATTTGAAATCACAATATGCACAAAAATACATAAAACCAATTTTTGCCTCAAAATCAATCAAATAAAAAATACAATATGGCCGAGAAACACGCTATATATTGATAGGCCCATAGCGGCCATTTTTTTTTACGGATCAACTTCTCTTGAACAAACTTTAATGGCCCTTAGTCCCTAATCATATATCACAAATTTCTGCCTGATCGCTTCTGTGATTCAGGGGAAGTTGTTTTTGCAAAAACGAGGTCATCCGAGATGGACGCTGAATTCATTTGGTCAATCAAGTTCCCTTGAACAAACTTGAGTGAGCTCTTGCCCTAGATCATATTACATGAGGTCTGAATTGATCTGGTTTTAAAGATTTTTAGACATTTCTAAAAATCAGCCGAAATCCAAGATGCCCACTGGCCAAATTGGCCGATTGGCTTCGTTTGAACAAAATGAAATCTCTATGCCATTAGGATGCTTCCTGCCAAATATAATTCAAATCGGCCAAGTAGTTCTCGAGAAGACATTTGAAATTTCCCATTGCTTTAGTATGGGAGCTTTTGGCGGGAAAATGATCCAAGATGGCTGCCACACCGTTTATCCAACTGTTTCGAAAATTGCAAATTTGAGATGAGAATACCCAAAAACATACATAAAACGAATTTCGGCCTCAAAATACATCAAATAAAAAAATCCAATATGGCTGCCAAACACACTATATTTTGATTGGTCCACCGCGGCCATGTTTTTTGACGAATCAACTTCCCTTGAAGTAACTCAATGCGGGTCAGCGGCTTGTTGGCGGCTATACCAGCCAGCAGTTTTGCTCTGAGCATTGATTTAGGGAAATCCCGGCGTAATGACGTCAATGTGGGAAAGGTGTATTGAGTTACAGCCTGTCTTTAACACTTTCAATCATAATGACCACAAATGGGAATATTCATACAATTTAACTGTTATCCAGCAAATTTCTGTTAAATATTTTGAAATTAATTTGCATGGAAGCGGTTGCTGTCTGAGGCAGCAACAGCTTCCAATCAAATTGTTCTCTAAATATTCAACAGTTTTCCTATTATACATACATTATTTTGCTGTATAAATAGGTGATATAGTAAATATTAAAGATTTGACTGTACATGTAGTTACACTCTCTAAGATAACAGAGTTAAATTGTGTTCAAACTAATCTATGTATGTTAACCATTTCACCAATCATGAGTTCCATACATCTCATTTTCAAAGGAACCATATAGGAGAATTGTTGAATATTTTGAACTTAATTTGACTGGAAGCCATTGCTGCCTTAGGCATCAACAACTTCCAGTCAAATCAATTTCAAAATAATTAACAGAATACGTTCCATATCATAATGAACATACATTTTCACGGATTACACAGTGAATGGATAAAACACTAGTGCACTGACATCGAAAAATAAATATTTACGGAGTCAGGAAAAGAATACCTGGTGTACATTTTCAGCAGGTGTTTCTGGAGTTTGTGTCTCATGTTTCTGATAGTGTATTTTCATTCTCAATACTTTGTTTACAAGTTTGTAATCACACTCCATAAACTTAGCAAATAATTTTCCATTACTCTGAACTTCTAAAGTGTTACCAAATTGGATCCTTAAATGTAGGTCTACTACCCTTAAATAACATCTTTGACCAAATTCTATTTCAAACTTAACATCTATCACGTCTATACAGATAAAACTTATTTTGAATAGCGAGTTGCAGATGGGAACTAAACAGATGAATGTAAGCAGATTTACTAGATAACTGATTTCTAATAAGAAGTTATTGGTTTGGTTGGCATCTATCGAGTCCCTGATTCCAGGTCCCATTCACGCCATTCTAGGCTGTTTTTTTATTTCAGTCTATTATTGCTAGCTTCCCTAGTTTTTACACGGGTACCCATTAATACTCTTGGGTGGAGAGGCGACGAGGAGTGAAGGAGATTAATAGTGATCAAATAATCTGATAATTGTATTAATGGGTCATTCCGTGTCAAGACAACCATTTTTTTTAATGTGGGGATAACAATATTATTTGTTCACATTGCTGTGACTGACACTTTCAGACAGAAAAAATTATAATCATATCTCCCAGATTTCAGCCTAGTCCATTCAGCGGTTCTGGAGGAACCGGATCCGCGAAAACTAGGTCATCCAATATGGCTGCTGAAGCATTTGGCTAATCAAGTTACCTTGAACAAACTTGGTTCAGCTCTTGCCGTAGATGATATTTCATAAGTTTTGAATCAATTACAGAAGCGGTTTCGGAGATTTTTAAATACGTTTCTAAGAATTGGCCAAAATCCAAGAGGGCTGCTGGTCAAATCGGGCAATCGGCTTCATTTGTACAAACTTGAATTTCTATGCCATAAAGATGCTTCCTGCCAAATATAATTGAAACCAGCCCAGTGATTCTCGGGAAGACATTTTCAATTTCCCATTGCTTTAGTAAGGGAGTTTTGGTGGGAAAATGATCCAAAATGGCCGTCAAACCATTTATCCAACAATTTTGAAAATGGCAAATTTGAAATCAGAATAAACAAAAGCACAAATAAAACCCATTTCGGCTCCAAAATCCATCAAATAAAAATATCCAATATGGCCACCAAACATGCTACATTTTGATTGGTCCACGGCGCCATGGTTTTTTTTACGTATCAACTTCCTTTGAACAAACTTTAATGGCCCTTAGTCCCTAATCATAGCTGCCAAATTTTGGCCCAATCCGTTCAGCTCTTCTGAAGAAGTCAAGATGGCCGCCGAACCATTTGGCCAATCAGTTCACTTGAACAAACATGGTTCAGCTCTTGCCCGTGATAATATTTCATGAGTTTGGAATCAATCCCCCAAGCGGTTTCGGAGAAATTTTTAAAGACATTTCTAAAAATCAGTCAAAATCCAAGTTGGCCACCCGCTAATTTGGCCGATCAGCTCTGCTTGAACAAACTTGGACCTCTATGCCCTAAGGATGCTTCCTCCAATATAATTGAAATCATCCTAGTGGTCCTTGAGAAAAAGACATTTTAAATTAGTATGGGAGTTTTTGGTAAGAAAATGATCCAAGGTGGCCAGCAAACCATTTATCCGACAGGTGCAAAAGTATCAAATTTGAAATCAGCATACCCAACAATCTATATAAAACCAATTTCAGACACAAAATCTATCAAATAAAAAGGTCCACTCTGTCTGCCAAACATGATACATTTCGATTGGTCTGCGGCAAATTTTAATGGCCCTTACATACCTTAGCCTCTCCATTCATATCTCCAAATTTTTTGTTCGATCCGTTCAGCAGCTCTGCAGAAGTGATTTTCATGAAAGCCATCCAAGATGGATGCCGAGCATTTGGCCAATCAAGTTCTCGTGAACAAACTTGGTTCAGCTCTTGCCTTAGATCGTCTTTTATCTTGATAGGCTCTCCACCCTGCTCAGGGGTCAAAATGCCCACTCTTCCACTTGTTTTTAAGACCTCAAATTGCTATGGATGACCTCAATTTTAAGCGAAGTCACCCATGGAAAGAATTCAAATCCTGGAAATTTGTATTACTAAACATTATTAAAGGATGACCTCAGTTCAATTTGGATGACCTCATTAAATATGAGATCACTGCCATGGATAACTTAAAATTTTCAAACATTTTGATCCCTGACCCTGCTGTAATTTTGTGACACCATGCCCTAAAACTTCAGTTAATTAATTTTTACAAGAAATACGCTAATTTTACAACAAAAATGCCCCATATATGCCCTCTTTACCTCTTGTAGCGCCTTTTTTAAAGATGTTTCGAACCATCAGATAAAATCCAAGATGGCCACCGCTTTCTTTGAACAGATTTTGATCCCTATGCCCTAAGGTTACTTCCTGCCAAATTTGGTTGAAATCCACCCAATGGTTCTTGAATAGAAGTTGCCTAAAGAAAAAGTTGATGCGAGGTGAGCTAAATATTGTTGTCGTTGTTAGTTTACTGTTATTGATATAATGATATCATATACGCCTGCAAAATAATAGGCCATGGGCCTGTCAGCCAGCTGTGTTTGGACCTATACATGCTCTCACTATATCAATTCAATCTTTACAGTATATACATACAATATATACACATTTCCAGGAAATGGCAAAATTTCATTCATGTTTAACCCTTTAAACTCTGGAGCCCCTCAATCATATTTTAAGCCAAGCATACAGGTGAGCTGCTGGATATTTTGAAACATATCTGACAGGAACCTATTGCTGCAATATGGAGCAACAGCGTCCACTCTCACAAATTTCAAAATACCCACCATACTAATTTTTTTAATGCAGACGGTTATTTGTATTTTGTTTTTTGGGTTCAAAGGGTGAGACAACATTGCTAAGAAAATACCTGGTTATTTGTTATTTTATACACTTTTAATCCTACAATTTTAGCACACTTTTTAGTAGATTTACAAGACTAATTCGCTCGGCTCTCACGGATACCACGCTAGCCTAAAAACAGCATTAGAAACTTTATAAACATTAGCACTAATACTAGTTTTTAAAGGTTTTTTTAAATATAATTCTAACGTTAAATTCTGTACACTGGCACTAATTGCGACACTTATTTACATGTACTTGACCGTACATTTTCTGTACACTAACTATATACCGTAGTATAGTTATTTATACTATGATTACATTACTGATTTGCTCAGCATTGTAATTTTCTAACCACTGACCCTAATCGACTTTGGTAGACCTACAGTACTTAGTAATTTGACTATCGCGGATACCACACTAGTCTAAAGAATTTTGAATTAACTTGTGCATATATGCAGTGACAAAGCATAACCAATTCTGTAAAAGTACATAATTTACTTGTGGGATGGCTCGGTTACCAAGCGCGGCGCATAGTGCTTATAAAGTACAGTTCACTCTAGGCTGTACATATGCTGGGACCATTCCTTGTCCATCCATGCCTTGAAGATGTTCAGTGTAGGTGCAGTGACTACATGGCCTGGTAGAGAGTTCCATCTTTCAAATACCCTTAAGGCAAATAAGCTTTGTCTCAGTGCCGTCCTGCTGTAGGATTTCTTCAATTTCATGGAGTTTTTCGATATGTATCAAGACTCAGCATGTCACTCTTCATGTCATATATTCCATGCATAATCTTTGTAGACCTCGATCATACCCCCTCTGGCACGATGGAAGACCAAGCTGGGGAGTTTCAAAGCTGCTAGTCTGTCTTCATATTGGAGTAAGGACAGCCCTGGGATCAGCCTTGTTGCTCTCCTCTGGACACTTTCCAAGAGTTTGGCATCTTTGATGTACCTAGGCGACCACACCAGGTTGCAGTATTCCAAGTGAGGTCTTACTAGGGTAGTGAACAGCTTCGTCACGGTTTCCTAGTCCAGTTAGACATATGACCGCCTTATCAATCCGAGTATCTTGTTTGCATATTTTGCTTGGGTGTCGATATGTAACGAGAACTTTAGCTCATTGTCTACATGTACACCGTGACTGCTTCTAAGGTGACCCTGCCTTCTTTGCCATTCTTTCTTCTTTTTGTTCGCTGATCATACAGCCAGTCCTAAAGTGACAAACGACATGATCATAAGCGTTAAGTGCGTGGATCCATGGTTTATTAGAGTGCGCTGTGCGCCTGGAACTTCCGTCTTCAGCACTCGAGGTTTCTGTCAGGGTTACCTCACCCTTACCTCCTTTAGTCGCCTCTTATGACACGCAGAGGATACAGAAGGTGTATTCTAAGCCCCACCTACAGGGCAGGCAATTCATCTCATATTCATATCATGGATTATTACATCCCATATGCAGGACTTTGCACTTCGATGCATTGAAACCGAGTTGCCCGGTTGTAAGGCTGTCCAGATCTGATTGAAGCTTCTTATGGTCTCCTTTTGAGAGGATGCGGCTGTACACCCTGGTACTGGTCTCTTACAACGAGGTGTATCCACTCAGCATGATAGACATGGGGAAGAGTGCAATCGACCTCATACTTTTCAGCCTCCAGTTGCTTAAAAATTGTTTGATTTCCCAATTTTGCGGGATTTTTGCCACATAAATATCTTGATATGCTTCCATGTCACACTGTCACAAAGAAATGAACACATAAGAACAATCTAAACCACGCAAATATGAGGAGGAAAATATGTAGCATAACATTCATATTAAGCTCATAGCTGTCAGTCTCGACGGATTTGTTTATGTACGTCGACTTTGACATTACCCATAATTCTTTGCAATGCCGCAACTCCGAGATAGCTTATTAAAACAAGCCAGCCCAATGGCATATCACTTATGACTCGTAAATGCAATCCTAAAGTAGAGGCATGGCTTCGTGCCAAATATATGCCTCTAACGTAATGACCATCCATTTTGTTACGTCATCACAATGACTATACTGTTACACAGACCCCATTTCCGAGACCAGGCAGGTCGGGACCAAGTCTATCTCTGTAGTGGTCTGTAAGCACACGACTGTGGATCGTGTTGATTTTGATATTATGACTATTATCTTAACCCCTGTATCAATCAATAGCTTGATAGACATTAACATCGACTCGATACATCCACTGATTTGTGTGATATCAGCATTGACAAACTCTTGTACTCATTTTGCGTGCACCTGATTTGAATTTTACGACGAATAAGAGGGACCATCTCGTTTTAATCAATATAATATTGTCTGGTATGAACAGAGTAGTTCTCATGTACTTTCCTGATTCATTTCTCTTTATCCCACCAAATCAGGATGGATGGGGGTGGGGGATTACTACGTTAATGGCTATATCGTCAATCTCTCCCCCTTCTAAAGCCTGGTAGGGGGAGAGATTGACGATATTGCCTCGTAAATTATATTATGTTAGATTTGTAACCCACCACAAGCCATTCACATGAAATATTGACGTTACAGTGATTACTGGATGACAGTTTAAAAGCATTTAATTTTCAAGTTAACCGTTTATTGAGACCAGTTTTCGTTAAGCATCATAACTATGCAATTATTCTATGTATATAATAGACTGCTAAAACAAATAACACATTACATCTAAACAATAAGATGAGAATAAGATTAAAATGTTTCTTACTGCTACATGCGCACATACTCTAATATGGTTGATCTAATGTCTTTATGTTTCAGCAATGAGTAACCATTGGACATATTGGCCTTGTAACATTCTCTTCTCTTCTGAGATATTATCTCGAAATCTCATTGGACCATTGAAAAGAGTTAACCAATGAAATTGTCGAATATATCAGAGGTATTAAGAGAAGGAAAAGAAAATGAATAATCCAAACTCCTATCTTCATCTTGCGCACATCACGCGCTCTATAGGCGCACCACATCATAAAATTCAAATGTACGACTTCCACAAGTCAACACGTAATTAGATGCTATACGCAGCAGGGTGATACGCATCAGTCCCATGACTGATGCGCCACATCTATTAGATCTCGTGACAAACGAAGAAGTGGTGGTATTTCAATTCAATTCAAGCAAATTTTATTTGCTTGTTTATAGTATTACTTACAAAATGCACATAGGTGGCCCATCAAAGGCAGAGCCTATGAGGTGACGGGCCCCTTACACATAACATTTATACATGACATAACATTACAAACGGTGAATACATTGGAGACATTATAGACAGTTACACACATTTGTCTGTTCTGCTTGAAAGTCTTAATCCTGGTGATAGACAGTATATATATATATATATATATATATATATATATATATATATATATATATATATATATATATATATATATATATATATATATATATATATATATATATATATATATATATATATATATATATATATATCTGTACTACTACTACTACTACTACTACTACTACTACTACTACTACTACTACTACTACTACTACTACTACTACTACCAATAATAATAATAATAATTATAATAATAACAATATTGTTGTTATTGTTATTATAATAAATAATAATAATAATAATAATAATAATAATAAAAATTAACACGATGAACACACACACACACCCACACACCCCACCCCACTTCCCAAATGTCCCTACCCTACATCATTGAATTATAATCACTTAGGTTTGCAGGTATATACAGTATATATTATTATTATTATTATTATTATTATTATTATTATTATTATTATTATTATTATTATTATTATTATTAATATTATTATAATATCAATACCAACAATATTGTTATTTTTATTATTATTATTATTATTATTATTAGTAGTAGTAGTAGTAGTAGTAGTAGTAGTAGTAGTAGTAGTAGTAGTAGTAGTAGTAGTAGTAGTAGTAGTAGTAGAAGAAGAAGAAGTACAGGCATCAAAATTGGGCGTAACCAAACCAATAGTTCCTGTTTCGATTATGCAGCTCGTTATTTATTTTCAGATCTGATGTAGAAAAGTGTTTACATTAACCAGAGGCCCAGAATCATGCATAGCACATATAATCAGGTCACACAGATGACTGGTATGTAAGAGAATTACTGGTCACGTTGCTATTTATGCAGATTTACCAAATCTCATGGCCTGTGCTATTATTATTATTATTATTATTATTATTATTATTATTATTATTATAACAATGATAATGTTGTTGCGATGGCTAGACCAATCCTGCTGTCTATAGTATTTAACATGGTGGTAGCCCTGGTAATCTAACTCTGGTAATTCTAGATTTTTTGATGAGTGTCCAGGAATATGATAGCATAGTCATTGTGGCCGGCATTGCTCTAATAATTTTCTATTATCATGTTTTTAATGTTTCGTTTATAGGATGTTTTGGTGATAATTTGTGTGCGTATTTCTTGATCATTGCAGTTCCAGAGTTGTATGGCTTGTGTTGATGTTTTGTTTCTGGCTGTTTCTGTGTGGCAGTATTGTGTATATAAGTTATGTTTGGCTCTAGTGTTGTAAGAGTGTCTTTCCGTGTTGTGTGTAAAGAGATCTGAGAGAGAGGAGCTGGTAAATTACCGCTATGGAAGTTTCTTAGGATGGAATAAAGTTGCAGTTTGCCAATGTCTTTAAGTTTTATTAGTTTCTCGGCTTTGAAAATGTTTTGGCCCTTTGCTGCTTGAGCGAATAACTTAATGGCTTTCTTTTGCAGTAATTCTAACTTTGCTAGTTTTGTTTGATTTGCATTGGTCCAAATAGTATTACAGTATGTGATATGTGGTAGTATTAGTGTGCTATAGAGTTTTTTTATATTAAATTAATTGGTAGGTAGGATTTAAGTCTACACATGATACCAATGTTCTTTGTTATCGTGGATGTAATAGTTCCTATGTGCTTCTCCCATGTG
Source organism: Chaetoderma sp. LZ-2023a (assembly GCA_034401795.1). Classification (NCBI taxonomy): domain Eukaryota; kingdom Metazoa; phylum Mollusca; class Caudofoveata; order Chaetodermatida; family Chaetodermatidae; genus Chaetoderma; species Chaetoderma sp. LZ-2023a. The sequence continues at coordinate 50,463,825 of CM067372.1, forward strand.
AGATGCTTGTCTAAATACACACCTAGAAACTTAGCAGATTGGGCCTCATGTATCTCGGGGTTATCTATATAAATTTTTGGGAGATCAACATTTTCTGCATTAGTAAATAATATGTTATTAGTTTTTGAGACGTTTAGTGATAGTTTATTAACTTTAAACCATTGGATTACATTTTCCATTTCATAATTTACATTTTTGTATAAATTCTCTATGCTCTTATGGCTGCAAAATGCATTGGTATCATCTGCAAACAGTATCAAGGATAGATGGTGACAGAGTTTGGGAAGGTCATTCATGTATAATAAAAACAGTAAAGGGCCAAGAATTGATCCTTGCGGAACACCACATACTAGGTTGCCACTCCCAGATAAGACGCCATTGTATTGCATGCATTGCACTCTGTTAGTTAAATAACTCTGAAGCCAGTTTAGTGCAATGCCTCTTATTCCATAAAATGTTAATTTTTTAAGTGGAATTTCATGATCGATTGTATCTAAGGCTTTTAAGAAGTCTAGAAATATACCCAATATGTGTTCTTTGTTTTCAAGAGAGGTAAAAATCTTTTCCATCATATCCACAAGTGCCAGCATGGTTGAATGCTTTTCTCTGAACCCATATTGGGATTGGTAAATTATTGAATTTTTGTTTAGATATTTAGTCAGCCTATTATAATAGAGTCTTTCTAGGAGTTTTGAGAAAAGGGGGATTACTGAGACTGGCCGGTAGTTGGTAACATCTCATGAGTCCTTTGCCTTGTATATGGGTGTCACATGTGCTGCATTTAGTCGTGATGAGAACACACCCTGTGCTAGTGAGAGATTGCAAAAGTGATCAAGTGGATTTAGGATATGTTTAGGATATACCATTGTTAGTGTTAATTTTCATGAGAATTTTGTGTATCTCCTCTGTATCAGTAGGACATACAAACATTGAGGACTGGTAGCTGCCAGTTAGATAGTCTTGTATGCTTTTATCTGAATTTGTTTGAATTTTCTGCGATAGATTTGGTCCAATGTTAATAAAATATTCATTAAAGTTATTGGCAATTTCATGACCATCAGTTATAATCTTATTTTTGTAAACAAATCAGGTTGACTCTGCTTTCTTGTTTTGTTTGTTAAGCAGTGTCTTTATGAGTTTCCATGTTTCCTTTATATCGCTTTTCTGTTCACTAAATTTATTCTGGAGATCATTTATTTTTGCCCTTCTTATTACTTGGTTTAATTTATTTCTGTACTTTTTAAACTGTGTTTCATTATATTTTGTTGGAATTTTAATGAAACTTAGATACAATTTGTTCTTTTTGTGACAGGCAGCAATCAGTCCCCTCGTCATCCTAGGTTTAGTAGGGTTTCTTTTACATTATTTAACTACTTTTAGGGGGAAGCTTTGTTCATAGATTTCAGTACAGATAAGATGGAATGTGTTGTAGGCATCACCACATGATTGTTGTTCAGTTATTCTATTCCAATCAACCAGAGAAATTTTATTTTTGAAATTTTCCTTATTTTCAGTACAGAAGTCCCTATACAGGTCGGTTTTTTTCTTTTTTCGAAAGATTTTTGTCTAGCTTTAACCTTTTCCATGTTATGTCGTTTTTAGACTGTTCGAATTTATTGTGACAATATGTTTTCTTAGCCGTTTTTATTATTTGGTATAATTTATTTCTATATTTTTAAAACTGAATTTCATTGTCTTTAGTTTGACATTGATAAAAGTTAAGTAAAGCTGATGGTTTATATGACAGGCAGATATTAATCCATTTGTAAGCCAATGTTTAGTTGGGTTGTGGTCTAATTTATTTCTATATTTTTAAACTGAATTTCATTGTCTTTAGTTTGACATTGATAAAAGTTAAGTAAAGCTGTAAAGCTGATGGTTTATATGACAGGCAGATATTAATCCATTTGTAAGCCAATGTTTAGTTGGGTTGTGCTTATATTTTTTACTTTCTTTCAATGGAAAACTTTGTTCAAAAATAGTCGTGAGGGTGTCATGACATTGGTTGTAGGCATGCTTACAAGACCGAAACTCTGTTACTATGCTCCAATCGACCTCTGACATAGATCTTTTGAATGTTTTAATGTTTACCTGACAATACTATCTGCATTTAAAGGTGCATATTCACACCAAAATGCTTGAAAATAAAATTGTTGAAACTATATAGGTTTAGTGGCTTAAATTGTGTAGCTCAGTGTAATGAAACGAAATAAATCTTAACATACAATGATTTCATTCTATTTAAATAAATTTCGTGGGTTTAGTTGTGAGTTTGAATGAGGGACTCACGCCTCTAATTCAATTTGACAATTTAAAAAAAGTATGTTAATTTATACGTAATGAAATCATCATATCCCAAGAGTTATTTCGTTTCATTACATCTAAGCACACAATCTACGCCTCTAAAAGTATATAATTGTAACAATTTTATTTTGAATCATTCTGCTGTGAATATGCAGATTTAAATTTCTCCTGCTCGAATTGTTTCTTATGTATTTGTTGCTTTTATAGGAGAAAGATAGGTAAATGATCTGAAGTATCAGTTACAAAAATTCTGACATGAGTTTTACTAACATTGAGATTAATATTATTGCAGAATATGTTGTCAATGACGGTCGCCATAGATTCAGTTATTGTAGTTGGCTTTGTTATTGTCAGAAAGTAAAAGTAGGTATTTAATAAGTTAATGAAGTCTTTAGGATGACAGCATTTCTGTTTTTATTATTTGGTATCATTTATTTCTATATTTTTAAAACATAATTTCATTATCTTTAGTTTGACATTGATAAAAGTTAAGTAAAGCTGATGTTTTATATGACAGGCAGATATTAATCCATTTGTAAGCCAATGTTTAGTTGGGTTGTGGTCTAATTTATTTCTATAATTTTAAACTGAATTTCATTGTCTTTAGTTTGACATTGATAAAAGTTATGTAAAGCTGTAAAGCTGATGTTTTATATGACAGGCAGATATTAATCCATTTGTAAGCCAATGTTTAGTTGGGTTGTGTTTATATTTTTTACTTTCTTTCAATGGAGAACTTTGTTCTAAAATAGTCGTGAGGGTGTCATGACATTGGTTGTAGGCATGCTTACAAGACTGCATCTCTGTTACTATTGATCTCTATTGAGATTAATATTATTGCAGAATATGTTGTCAATGATGGTCGCCATAGATTCAGTTATTCTAGTTGGCTTTGTTATTGTCAGAAAGTAAAAGTAGGTATTTAATAAGTTAATGAAGTCTTTAGTATGACAGCATTTCTGCTGCTGCAGATTAATACTGAAATCACTCATATTTTGTCAGCCTATTATAATAGAGTCTTTCTAATGTTTATTTGGGTTATGGTCTAATTTATTTCTATATTTTTAAACTGAATTTCATTGTCTTTAGTTTGACATTGATGAAAGTTAAGTAAAGCAGTAAAGCTGATGTTTTATATGACAGGCATATATTAATTTGAATGAGAGACTCATGCTTCTAATTCAATTTGACAATTTAAAAACGTATATTAATTTATACGTAATGAAATCATCATATCCCAAGAGTTATTTCGTTTCATTATATCTAAGCACACAATTTACGCCTCTAAAAGTATATAATTGTAACAATTTTATTTTGAATTATTCTGCTGTGAATATGCAGATTTAAATTTCTCCTGCTCGAATTGTTTCTTATGTATTTGTTGCTTTTCTAGGAGAAAGATAGGTAAATGATCTGAAGTATCAGTTACAAAAATTCTGACATGAGTTTTACTAACATTGAGATTAATATTATTGCAGAATATGTTGTCAATGACGGTCGCCATAGATTCAGTTATTGTAGTTGGCTTTGTTATTGTCAGAAAGTAAAAGTAGGTATTTAATAAGTTAATGAAGTCTTTAGTATGACAGCATTTCTGTTGCTGCAGATTAATACTGAAATCACTCATATTTTGTCAGCCTATTATAATAGAGTCTTTCTAATGTTTAGTTGGGTTGTGGTCTAATTTATTTCTATATTTTTAAACTGAATTTCATTGTCTTTAGTTTGACATTGATAAAAGTTAAGTAAAGCAGTAAAGCTGATGTTTTATATGACAGGCATATATTAATCCATTTGTAAGCCAATGTTTAGTTGGGTTGTGCTTATATTTTTTACTTTCTTTCATTGGAAAACTTTGTTAAAAAATAATAGTGAGGATGTCATGAAATTTGTTGTAGACATGTTTACAAGACTGAATCTCTGTTACTATGCTCCAATCGACCTCTGACATAGATCTATTGAATGTTTTAATGTTGACCTCTGTTACTATGCTCCAATCGACCTCTGACATAGATCTTTTGAATGTTTTAATGTTGACCTGAAGGTAAGACAGGCTGTCTTATTTTCCTTTTGTATTATATCCAGAATTCAGCTTAATGCTTCAATGAATTGTTTGTTGTCACTCTCAGGAGGCCTGTAGATTGTACCAATAATTTTGTTTCTATCTTTTTGAATCAAAATTTCAATAAATATTGTTTCAATGTATTCTTCGATCATGGAAAGGTTTTCATGAATAATGAATTGAATATTGTCTTTTATGTACATGCCTACACTATCCCCACCATCCTTGTTAATTTGGTCAGATCTGTGCTTTTCGATAAATGTATAGTTATTCTTGTTAACTAGGGTAGTAGGTGGGTTTATTTTTAGCCATGTTTCTGTAATTCCAATAATCTCAAACTGATGTGCACTCATATCGTGGAAATTGTTTAACCTGTTATTGTTCTTCAGTATCGATCAAGTGTTTGCATGCATGCAGGAGAGCGCAATGTTTTCTTTACTATTTATTATAAAGTCATTAAATTTGCTTAGAAGCGTGTAGTTACAGCTTCGTGGAGGTATGGATAAGTCGGTTCTAGCCTCTTTTGGGTTGAGGTCTCTATATGTGTAGGTGTTGAGTTTGAAGGGATTTAGGATTAGGTCTTGTATATGCTCTGTACAGTTATATTCAACATGTGGATTCATGATTGCAATTGTGTAGTTAGTGGCATCATTAATGTGATTGAAAAGGAATAGAGATGTGTTGCCGTTTAGACACCAACATAGTTGGTCATCAGACTCAAGATGGAAATAGTTAGGAGTCAATGACCACTCTGTATTGAACTTTACATTTAAATGCTATAGAAATGGATACAGCCGGACATTCAGGAACTTCTTCTATGATAAGGGACACTATTCCGGCATGAGAGCAGCATTAGATATAGACTGGGAAGAGAAACTGGCAATGTGTGAAAATGATGTCGAGCAGCAGTCAGGCATATTTACGAATATCTTGCGAGATGAAGAAAACCCGTTTATACTGAACAAGACCACATTCTTATCATCATCATCATCATCATCATCAGCATTTTACGAGGCATAAGCCATTGACTTGTTATTGTCTCAGTGTTTTTTGTTGTAGTATGGCTTCTTCAGTCTAATTCAAAAGTTCTTTGCTTGAAGTCCATTTTTAGTTTGTTCTTGAATGATTTGACTGTTATTGCTTGATTTAGTCTCCTCGAAACCGTTAGATTTAAGACTTTGACCCGTACCAGTCTGATGTCAATATTCTATCTTTGCTGTGTCAATAACGAAGAAGTTGGTGTACATTTTCCACAATTTGGTTGATGATGTTGCTGACTATGACAACAGCGTCCTCAACCAAATCTGCTGAGAAATGAAACCAGATCACCTTTTAATTTAATATGAAAATTTAAAATTCTTACATCAGAGTGGAAAGAGTTAGCACTGGTTTGTGGCGGTGCTGTGGTGCAGATGGATGTTCCCAGTGGCAGCTGTGGTGTGATGTCTACACTCGTGGTTACACCATGCTGAGCCTAGCATTTGGTTACTTGTTGACTTGTGGAGGCCGTAGTTAGTCTTATTGCTGTTGTATTCATCGTCTCTGTGCATCGCTATCCGAGTTTCCTTCTCTATGGTAGTGTCTCTTCATGCTACCACAAAATGCGGATGTAGAAGCAGAGACCTATCTACTGATAATTGAAATTGCTACAGAGCATGTTCTTGCCGATACAGGCTACTCCAAGATCAGTCCTCTGTATTGGAAGAGTTGAAGTATGACTTTGTGATGGGATGGGATACATATGCCTGTTCAGTCGAATTCAAATGTTCTTTCTTTGAAGTAGATATCTAGTTTGCTCTTTGTAGTTCGGATCAACCGGGCGGCTACCGGCCGTACCAGCTAAGCTGTGTACGCGCCGTCCGTCCTGGATTCGTTCCCTGAACACGCCCCCCCCCCTGGGTAGAGCCATAAGCGTATATGAGCCTATGAGAGAGATCATGTTGTAAAGTGCATAGTGCGCATGCGCATGCGCATGCTTAGATTATATTTTTGATGGAGCACGTAGTTTACGACCAAGATGGGATGACGCTTTTAGTGTACCGAGATGGTACCATGTAATCTTTCTTAATTACTTGTTCTCGCCGAATCTGGCATTAATCAAGACCAGAATTCGACAGGCTTTCTAAATCTGTAAACCATTTCAGAATCGGTTAGGAAATGGCTGAGTTATCCACGGAAAACCCTTCTTGATTAACTTCAAAATATTGCCGTGACGTCATAAACACGTGGATGCAGAACTTCTAGAATGGTCTAGAACATTCGACAGCATTATTATCAGTTACGCGCTGATTGGCTGTTGCTCAAACAATGATTGGTTGGAGCCTGCACCTGTGATGTCACGAGGAGTATAAAAGGAGATGTGATCCAGAGATCGAGAGCATCCTCGGCCAGGGGCCGAACAGGTTGGACCTGTACTAGCTACGATTGTCAGATATTACGCATATAACTTCGCTTTCTGTCGGTTTCTCTCTCGTAGCTAGCAGTAGCCAACCCACCACACTAAAACAATTTTGTAACTCCCTACTTGCGGGAGCAATTTGGAACTTTCTAATTATCGTTCACGAGTATCAATATCTACTTCGGAACATGAACTTACGGTGAGGCCTTTACGGCCTGAATATGTGATTCTACAGATGTAGAGGCAGTAATGTTCTTTGATGGATGACTCGCCAGATCTGCCGGCCACGCCTCAAAGTGGTATTTCAACCGTCCCGTCGTGCAGGTTCTTTTTAACTTTCGACCACAGCAAGTAAACTTTGCCCGGTGCATCTTCAGAGCTGGCTGACGTACCCAGCACCATTAAGCTTTGTTTTGTATCTTCATTTGCATCTGCCAACCCCCGCTTGTGATTGTGTTGTTGACAACTTCCATCCGTGCCATCGGTGTACGGGAACCTTTCTCACAGCAGTAATGCTATTGTAACTCTTGCTGACTACTGCAGCTCGCCGGGTAGTGTTGGGCCATTCTGATGTCTCATGTCGACTCACTGTGCTGTAAGTGCACGATGAATGATGACGCTGGTTAGCATTCGGTCTCGGGGTGATGGACCTTGAACGAGACTGCCCTGCGGGAAACAAAAACCGGCTCCTAAGGCCGGTCGTGCGACCATTGTCGCGAACATTAAACACAACGGTCTCATCCCAAGAATTTGTGACACCAGTATGCCTGTCCATAGCAATTTCGTGATCTATGAACTTACAAGATTTAATTTGGTGACCTAAAATTATAATTCTATACAATGCGTTTACCTAACTAATTAAAAATATGCTAGATAAAACTACAATCAGAGCATATGAAAATACAAGACATAGGGGCAGGTAGATGAACTTTTAAACATGGGGCTCCCGGAGGTACCACACACACTCATAGGTCCGCAGAGGTATTCCCACAAGGGAGGCTCCCGTACATGAGACATAGCTATTTAACTTAATAAAAGTTATTATACCTCTAAGCTGAAAGGAAGAAGGCTATCTCAGACGAAAAAGTGATGTGCCTCACGTGGGCACTACTCCTAGTGCTGGTTTGGGTGAGGAGTATTATCCTGGCGTGGACTGTCGTCTAGGGTTGCACGATTATTAACTTTTCATTAAAAAAATAATCGTGATCATACGATTAATCATTAACTATACTAACTACGTCAATGCTGCTTAGAGGACGCTATTATGCTACTGCAGATTGTAAGATTATGGGTTAGGCACATGGGTATACATACATGGACAGAATACGCCAGATGCTGATTGCAAACAAATGAATGAATCAAGATTTTTCTAGACGGAAAACGGAAGGTACAGTATTTCGCTTAATTGTAGTCTTTGCTCTAATAGAAGCCCACCCCCTAATTTTGACATATGAGCTCCAATGATTTCTTAGCAGTTTCAAAACGGCAAAACTCTGTATTAGAAGCCCACCCCTAACTCAGCAGATTGTATAGGAAAATTTGTAAGAATAACGTGTATAATAATAACAATCGTGTCACAGGGTGTGTCTACTTCAGACAGATCTCTGCTCTGATACATTTCTGGCCCCGCTAGAAGTCAATACAGGCCTCGGATTTGTACATCTCGACCACCTATTAGATTAATACTAATAGTAGGCCACGTATGTGCAAGATAAAATAGAGTTTATTCCACACTTTTGTTGTCAAAATGCGTTTAAAACAGTCTTGGCGTGATTAAATAGCTTCCTTATAAATATATTTTAAGACCAAATTTATGTACCAAACAAGTAGGGGAGAAAATGTGCATCAATTTTGTAACGCCGATCAACATTAAATGATCCAACTTGAATTATTACGAACGACAATATAGCCGACTTCTTAAGTTGGCGAGCCAGCAGCTCTTTTGCGATGGGAGGCGGCATGTTCTCGCGAGATATCATTCGCTAATGGGAGTTTATCAAATGGGTACCCATTATTCAGATCGGTATAATACTCAGTTCCTATCGTGCAATGATAATATATAGAAATTCCCGAGTTCCGAGTCCCAGATTCCAGAATATTTATATCCGATTACTTGCTCTAAAATAACCTCTTCAATTGGAGGCGAATCACCTGATTTGTATTTTTTTCACGCTGCCATTTTATATCAAATTGTGGATTAATTTTGATGTAATAAACAACCTTTATTAAATGATACGCAATATTTAGGCACTCAAATCAAATAATTTCACTTCCCCGGTGATGTTTTGAGGTATACATTAAACATAGGCGTAGGGCGGTGAGAATTTTTACCGGAGAAAATGCGTTGAATTTCCGTGGTATCAGTTTTAGAACTTTTTGGGGGCAACCGTTAGCGCATAACTATTCAGAAAATGGGGAACGCAGGATAAGCGTGTGTGATTACAACAACAATGACAAATAGCGACCAAGTGAACAATCTTTATTCATCTAAAACTAATCATGAGTCAATACAAACAAATCAGTTATTTATTTAGTTTATTTAATCATTCAGACATTCGGCTGATAGCCGGATGTTTGTTTCCATGATTGGTAACGCGAGCAGAGTTTCACAAGCATAAAAGTGTCTTGACAAAAATTTCAACATGGCGATTATACGATTATTTCATTTTATAATCGTCCACGATCATTTTGAATTATATAATCACGATTAATCCAATAATCGAAAAATCGTGCAACCCTACCGTCGTCGCTGAATCCTTGCGAGAGGCAAGTGCCTCGCACGGGCCCCCATCTCGGGAAGGTGTCGCCACGGCTTAAAGCGGAAGAAGAATAGTAGGCAAAAATGGGCCCACTCTAATATTTCAAACCAAAAATGCTATAGAAAGAAAAGACCATACCTAGTGAGATTATGACTATAGGGGTGCGTACTGTTTTACGTGAAGATGGAACGGAAGATTCCCGATGGATTCCTTCGTCACCGTCTTATGTGATTCCTAATATGCTGAGTTAGTAGTTTCCGCTTTATTTTTGTGGGTCTTCTGCTTTGCTTAATTCCTTTTAGTTGTTTTCAAAACAAGAATTAGTTTAGGCCGCAACTGGTTGATATCTACCTAGCTATTAGATAGGACTGTCACGGAGAACAGATGCCCGAGGACATCAATACTGTAGACAGCACTCATACATGTTACTTAGCGTGATCTCCGAACTGGGTGGGAATCCAGACATTCTGCTTCGCAACCACATGAAACATTATAAGACATGATTTACATTTCACGGAAGCATTATTAGGCCATATCTCCTATCGTTATGGTGGTGGTAAGAGAGACGAATGCACACCATAAATGTCATTCCCGTAAGGGCGTGGCAGATCTAAATATCATGCCCAGACATTTTAACAGAATTCGGTGAGAATACATATCTCGCCCGTCACCAGGTCCTATGGAACTAACCGTTTAACCTGTTGTTAGGTTTATATACAAGTTGCCAGTTTTGCACTTTGGTGCGGGAGGATTGTCAGTAAATAAAATAATAATTAATACATGTGTTTTCGCAGTGCTTTCATACATTGGCTTAAAGTGCTAACTACCAAGTATCCGAAGATACACGGGAATGTATATGTGATACCGCACCTTAGCCATCACCGCTCGGAAACCCAAATAGTTTCCCAGAGTCGGATCAGCCCATGGTGCGGATAGGGACATCCAAACAATTAAGAAGCCACAAGGCTAAGAGGAATATGAAGAGAGACAAAACCTTGGAGTTATGAGTCTTACCGGAGTGCGGGGCTAGATTATCGTACTGCCGGAAGAGAAGAGTATATTACACAATATGTAATGAAGAAATTGTCTCTAATCATTTTGAACCTATCGAGCTGAATAGAAAAGGTTTAGTCGGTAGCATGCTGGCTAAACAGAGTTATAGCATGGACAGTGACCTCAGTGAAAAATTGTTGGTGGCAGGAGAAAATGCGGCATATGTAAATGTTGCTGTATAGGGTTTCCTACATGCACTGCGGTCCTATAGTTTCTATAACTTAAGCAAAACAAGTTAACGGATGGCCACTGGCCATATACATACGTAATCTAACCAGAACAAGCAATGATTAAGATATATATAGTAATACAGGTTAACGAACCTACTATAGTGCGGTTAGCAACACATTGAAGAAAATGAAAATAACTATTAACAAATACAGAAATTATAACTATCGGTCCTAAGACCATTATGGTTCCTTTTAGTCATCGGAACTGTTAATACGGATACGAGATAATTAACAAAACCTATATAGAGAAATAATTAAACGGTGAAGTATAGTTACTTGAATACTTGGTCGTCATTCCCAAGTTATGCTACCGTGTCACTGAAATTGACACGTCAATCCGTAGTCGACATGAGATGATGCGCTCTCCGGAAGCTGGAAAGTTCCCGCAGGCTGGTTCCCGTGAGCTGTTCTCCGCAAACAAGATTCCCGCAAGAACGTTCATAGCAGGAGAAGGACATAACTTAGTGCTGTAGGCTTAATAGAATGTCTAACGAGCAGTCAGTAAAAGATGCGATAGTACTACGTGGTGAAGAAAGTTCCCATACACCGATGGCACGGATGGAAGGTGTAAACAACCCGATCACTAGCGGGGGTTGTTAGAGGCAAATGAAGATACAAAACACAGCTTCACGGTGCTGGATACGTCAACCAGCTCTGAAGACGCACCGGGCAGAGTTTACTTGCTGCGGTCGAAAGTTGAAAGGACCTACACAATTGGTGCGGTGTCGTTTGAAATGCCACTTTTAGGCATGGCCGGCAGATCCGGTGAGTCATCCATCAAAGAACATCATGCCTCTACATCTGTAGACTCACATATTCAGGCCGTAAAGGTCTCACCGCAAGTTTGTGTTCCGAATGTGGATGTAGTATTCGTCAACGATTATCAAAAGTTCCAAATTACTCCCGCAGATGGGGAGTTACAAAAACTGTTTTAGTGCGTGGGTTGGCTACTGGAAGCTATGGAAATGCGACGGAAACTGAAGTCATATGCGTAATATCTGTCGATCATAGCTAGTACAGGTCCAACCTGTTCGGCCCCTGGCCGAGGATGCTCTTGATCACTGGATCGCTTCTCCCTTTATACTCTCCGTGACATCACAGGCGCAGGCTTCATCCAATCATAGTTCGAGCAACAGCCAATCAGCGCACAGCTAATAATAGCGTCGTCGAACGTTCTAGAACATTCTAGAAGCTGTACGTCCACGTGGTTATGACGTCAGGGCAATATTTTGAAGATAAACAAGAAGAGTTTCTCCTGGATAACTCAGCCATTTCTCAACCGATTTTGAAATGGTTTACATATTTGTAACGCCCGTTGAATTCTGGTCTTGATTAATGCCAGATTTAACGGGAACAGACAATCAATAAGGATTACAGATTACCAACTCGGTACACTATAAGCGTCATCCTATCTAGATCACAACAACGGGCTCCATAGAAACAGCGTCCCGGCGCGCGCATGCGCATAATGCGTTTTAATGAACTTAGTCAGTTTTTTTAGAGACGCTCTCTCTCCCATAGGCCTATATACGCTTATAGTTCTACCCAGAGGGGCGTGGTCAGGAAACGAATCCTAGACGGGCGGCGCGTATTCAGCTTAGCTGGTACGGCCGGTACCCGACCGGTCGATCTGAACTACACTACTCGTTAGATATTCCATTGTGCTTACAGTCCTGAGCGATGTACTCCAGCCATGAGCTTCTTGTGGGAATCCTGTTTGCGGGAACCAACTTGCGGGAACCAACCTGCGGGAACTTTCCAGCTTTCAGAGAATGCATCAACTTGCGTCAACTAAAGGATGACGTATCAATTTCAGTAACACGATAGCCTAACGTAAGAATGGCTACCGAGTATTCAAGTAACTATACTTAACATTTTAATTATTCCGCTAAATGTACTTTTCTAATTATATTGTATCCATAAGAACGGTCCCGATGACTAAAAGGTACCGTGCCGGTCTTAGGACTACTAGTTATAATTTCTGTATTATATGTTTATAGTTATTCTTATTTTCTGTAAGGTGTTTTCACTAACCGCACCGTAGTATGTTCGTTAAACCTGTCCTAAGATATATAATTCTGATCACTTGATACCGTATTAATTATTCTGGTTAGTTTATATATATATATATATATATATATATATATATATATATATATATATATATATATATATATATATATATATATATATATATATATATATATATATATATATATATATATATATATGGCCAGTAGCCATCAGTTCATATGTTTTGTTTATTTATGCGTAGAAAATACTATACAGCAACACTTACATATGCAGCACTTTCTCCCGCCACCAACACCTTGTCACTGAGGTCGCTGTCCGTGCTATAACTATGTTTATCCCGGCATGCTACTGACTAAACCTTTTCTATTCAGCTCGATAGGATAGGTTTAATATGATTAGAGACACTTTCTTCATTAAGAAATCTGTAGCATACCCTTCCCTTCCGGTACTGCGATAATCTAGCCCCGCACTCCAGTAAGACTCATAACTCTAAGATTTTGTCTCTGTTCATGTTCCACTCAGCCTTGTGGCTTCTTAATTGTTTGGATGTCCCTATCCGCACCATGGGCTGATCCAACTCTGGGAAACTATTGGGGTTTCTGAGCGGTGATGCCAGGGTGTGGTATCACATACATTCCCTCTGTATCTTCGGATACTTAGTAGTTAGCACTTTTGCCAATGTAGGAAAGCACTGCGAAAACACATCTTAATTATTATTTTATTTGTTGAACAATCCTCCCGCACCGCAGTGCAAAACTGGGCAACTTGTATATAAACCTAATGACAGGTTAAACGGTTAGTTCCATAGGACGCGGTGATGGGCGAGATGCGTATCCCCACCGAATTCCATAAGAATGTCTGGGCATGATATTTAGATCTGCCACACCCTCACGGGAAGGACATTTACGGTGGGTATTCGTCTCTCTTACCCCCACTATAACGATAGATCAGTTGTCTATAATGCTTTCGTGAAACGTAACCTGTGTCCTGTAACGTTTTATGTGGTTACGGAGCGAGATGTTCGGATTCTTATCCAGTTCGGAGATCTTACTAAGTAACATGTATGAGTGCTGTCTTCAGTATTGATGTCTTGGGGCATCGGTTCTCAATAACAGCCGTGTCTAATACCTAGGTAAATACCAGCCATTTGCAGCCTAAATTAGTTCTTGTTCTTAAAACCTAAAAGCTAATTAAGCAAAGCAGAAGGCCCGCATAAATAAAGCGGCAACTACTAACTCAACATACTCAGCATCACATAAGACGGTGACGTGGGAATCCTTCGGGAATCGCTTGACCCGTCTTCACGTAAAACAGCATGCAACCCTATAGTCATAATCTCACTAGGTATGGTCTTTTCTTTCTCAATCATTTTGGTTGCAATATTAGAGTGGGGCCCATTTTTGCCTACTACTCTTCTCCCGCTTTAAGCAGTGGCGACACCGTCCCGAGACGGAGGCCCGCATGAGGCACTTTCCTCTCGCAAGGATTCAGCGATGACAGTCCACGCAAGGATAATACTCCTCACCCAACCTAACAGTAGGAGTAGTGCCCTCGTGAGGCACATGACTTTTCGTCTGAAATAATCTTCTTCCTTTCAGCTTAGAGGTATAATAACTTATATTAAGTTAATTAGTTGAGTCTCGTGTGCGCGAGCCTCCCTTGCGGGGGATACCTCTGTTGACCTACAAGTCTGTGTGGTACCTCCGGGGGCCCAATGTTTAAAAGTTCATCTACCTGTTTCTATGTCTTGTATTTTCGTATGCTCCTCATTTTTATCTAGCATACTCGATAGTTTGTTTAGGTAAAATCATTGCATAGACTTATATTTTTAGGTCACCAAATCAAATCTTGTAAGTCCATAGATCACGAAATTGCTATGGACAGGCACACTGGTGACACAAATTCTTGGGATGAGGCCGTTGTATTTAATGCTCCTGACAATGGTTGCATGGCCCCACCGGAACGATTGAGTTCCACCGGCCTTAGGAGCCAGTTTTTGTTACCCATAGGGCAATCTCGTACAGGATCCGCCACCCCGAGACTGGATGCTAACCAGCGTCATCGTTCATCGTGCACTTGCGGCACGGTGAGTCGACATGATACACCGGAACGGCCTGACACTACCTCGCGGGCTACACTCTTGAATCATTCAACCTATGTTGCTTCAACTGTTGTAGCTGGCAGTGAATTCCAATGTGGTACCACTCTATTAGCCAAAAAGTGTTTGCGAATATCTTGGTTGCTGCGTTTTATGTTGAGCTTGAACCTATGACCTCTGGTTTGTGTAATACTGGATGGTTCGAAAAAGAAGTCCTTATCAATGTTATATAGGCCCCTGATGAGCTTGAATGTTTGAATTAGATCTCCTCGACATCGTCTAGGCATTAGATTTATGGCTTCAAGTCTTTCTGTGTAGCTATACTCTTTGCTTTGCGAGACGAGTTTTGTTGCTTTGAGTTGGGCTCTTTCTAATAGCTGTGATTGCCTTTTCAGTCTTGGTGACCATGCCGAGTTGCAGTATTCGAAAATAGGTCTCACTAGAGACTTGTACAAGAGCCTGAAAGTAGATGGGTCTATGTTGGTAAAGGTTCTTTTGATTAGTCCTATTGAGCTGTTTGCCGTGGGTACAATATTACCTATATGAATATCAAAAGAGAGGTTTCTATCAATATGCACTCCCAGGTCTTTTTCTACCTCTGATGTTGATACAGTGTGCATATCGGGCATATCTGTCATATAGTATATAGTTTGTGGGTTATTCCTGCCGAAATGTAGAACATGCGTTTTATCCATGTTGAAGGATAGCTGCCATGTCTGCGATCACTTACATACTTTGTTTATGCTGTCTTAGATTTTACTGGTAGCTGGGTCATTGGTGGACAACCGGTTGTGTTATTATAAATTATACTTTATATATCACTTAAATGAATTTGAAATTGAACTTTCATATGGGATGATATTACAACCTTTAGGGAAGGAAATAGACATTTTGCTAATTGCCATACATATATGGCAATTAGCCAAAAATTTTAATAGGGTGATAACAATGGACAAGGTTATCTGATAAATAATCTGATCGGGCACCTGTGATGAGCGGGTTACCACAGGGAAGTCTGTTAGGGCCAATTCTGTTCCTGCTTTATATAAATGACTTCCCAGACTCAGAGCTTAGGGGCACGTGTCATGAAATAAAGTCCTGTGGGATCTTAATGCAACAATGTGCCACCTACACACAAATGTTGTATATAAGTTAATTCATGTAAAAAATGTTGGAACTATATCAAATTGTTGGATTCAAATGGCGTACATTTTCCAAAATGGACACCAATTTTATGAGACAGTTTAAAGGAATTGTTCAATTTTAATGATCTTTGTATCCATTCTTTAGTTTCTACACATGCACAATCTCATGTGCACTAAGAGCAATGACTATCCCAATATTGGCAACATATAGATTTCAAAGTATTTTGATGTAAATTAAATAGTATCGTGAAATGCCTCAACAGTTAGAAGTCAATGCCCCTGGCAATCAGTAACAAAATTATCCAAATCCTGCATGGATTTGGAAATTGCCATGATTATTCCAGATTGTTATGAATTGAAACTAACTTAGCAGAAAGTGTATTGAAGCAAATGTTCTCGATGTTGGATTGTATGTTTCATTCAGTATAGTTTCTCATTGTTTCATATATTTTTTGATGTGGACAGTATTGATTGTGCAGAAGATACACCATATGGTAAGAAAAACTGTGCATGTAATAACAATGGCAATCTATCTATCAAAAGGAAGGAGATAAGTCAGTGAATATGAAACTTAGTGACTCAGCTCAGGTTCACTCAATTAGAGATCTCTCAGAAACCACCACCGAGCATATGGATGCACTGAAATCCAGGTAAGAAGCTGCCTTTTCAACTGTTTCATACATTCACTATGCAACTCGAAAGACATTCACATATCAGCATTTTATAAAATGCATGGCTTCTTGGAAGAGCCCTGATGAGCCATGAAATAGAAGCTGCTCAGATGGCAATCAAATCTTCAGGTGATGGAACAGGGTTAATGTAAATATAACCTGAATGTGACGTCACATTCAGGTTATATTTACATTAACCCTGTTCCATCACCTGAAGATTTGATTGCCATCTGAGCAGCTTCTATTTCATGGCTCATCAGGGCTCTTCCAAGAAGCCATGCATTTTATATCCTGTAGAATGCAATAGGAGCGAAATCTGATTAGATGTAAAAAGTATTAGTTATTAGTCATATATCTTAGCAAAATTATTTGTGTGAAAACTATTTGAATTTCCAAGGACATATATATATGTCCTTGGAAATTCAAATAGTTTTCACACAAATAATTTTGCTAAGATATATGACTAATAACTAATACTTTTTACATCTAATCAGATTTCGCTCCTATTGCATTCTACAGGATGTTGACCTCCAGAAAAATCCTGGTGTGATAATTTCGAATAACTTAAAGCCTTCCAGACACATTGAGTCCATCACACCCAGAGCTGATAAAAAAAACTAGCAATTGATTAAGATGCCTCACCAACTGATCTCAGGTAACATTTTATCTATTGTATACGACTTTAGGTAGACCATTGCTCGAGTACTCTTCCTCTATTTGGAATCCTTGGCTACAGAAAGACAAAAAACATCTCCAAAATCGATAAGGTGCACGAAAATTGTGTAAAGCTATGCAGTCCACATTTTGAGAATTTGTCATTGAGATGAGTGAAAGCAGATCTCCACCAGACATAGAAAATAATCAACGGCTAGTATAAAATCAACATCGATGACTCTTTCCAGGTATCATAAGCCCATACAAGTGGACACAGACAAAAACTGTAAAAACGATCACATACTGACCTCCGGAGAAAGTTCTTCCCTAATCGTGTGATAGACATATAGATTATATTAAGCGAAGACATTGCATGGGCACCAGACATGGAAAAATTCATTAACCTACTCGACCTGAAGCATCAATGATGCTCAGATGGAATCAAGTTTATAAGTTTAATAAAGTTTATCATATTGCTCGTTTCTACATGATCACATGATCCAAATCATCACTGGTTCCAGACTTGTGTAGGTAACTTAACGTTGCCGGGAAACAGTTCAACTGTGTCCACTGAATTTCCACAGACTAAACTCTCCATGGGGTTTGCCCCTGTATATGCAGAATATCTAGAAAACTACTCGACCAAAAGTTATTGGGGGCTAACCAATAACTATAAGTCATGTTGGCCTCAAAACACTTAGTAGGTCCAGAGATATTGGTCACTGAAAATATGCACACACACGCACGCACGCACAAATATATATATATATATATATATATATATATATATATATATATATATATATATATATATATATATATATATATATATATATATATATATATATATTAGTGCTGTTCATTTCCTTTGATTATGTTAGCCAAAATCTTTAGCTTCCTCAAGTCCATTATTGATCGAAGTGTACCGAGTCCTGTTTTCTTGAGGTCACATCGCAGCACACTTGATAGGTAACAGATTTATACAATGGTGTCCTCTCCTGACTTTATATTTGTAAACTGGCTCCCATGAGTGTGAATTCTTTCTGAGCGGATGTGTCTTCTGGTGTCCTTAGCACTTTTGCTGGCTAACTTTTTTGGACAGCGACGAGGTATTACACATCTTGTATATAGTGCATCATTGGAATTTATGCTGTCCAGCCATCAGTGTCTAATTAATGGTATAGAGGTGTTTGTGATGGCATGCATCAGTTTGTCTAGACCAGCATTTGGAGATGCCCAGCTGTACAGTTGTACAGCATTAAAGATACACAGGTTGCGTTGTGTTTTTGTCAAGAGCATCTGTGATCTATGAATCCGCAGTTTCCAGGAGTACTGGATTCCGAAAGCTATGGAACGAATTCGTCTGCTCCTATCTCCTAATAACTGCATGGCCATTGTTGAGCAAGATACTATCTGCTGCATTATTTCATTTTTGATGGTAATGAGTGCGCTCTGCCACTGATGCTTGATATTCACATATTTCGACTGTTGCTGGTTATCTGTTAAACAACTGGCACAGATGATCTAAATGTTTATAAAACACTGTCCCCTGAAGTGTGTTACCGTTTCTTAGCACTTCAGCTGTTAGGTCTCAAAGTTTGTCTTATCACTCACACAGGATACGCGAGGTCAGCCCTGTGTAAAATTTTTTTTTTTAAAGTACTGTTTCTGTCTGATTATTCATTGAACCTTCGTCCTCGGCAGATCAGTTCTTTATTTCTTGATAGTGTTTTATACATGTCTCGCTATTCACATAACGATGCAGTTTTACCTCTTCATCTCTTATGGGGTGGATAGAATGGCACTGCAGTTTATTATACACTGTTTGTGGTATTAATTTATTTCTGACAATATTTTCTGACGACTGAATCGACTGGCCAGCTCACCAACCTAACTCTCGCTGACCATCTAAGATCCTATCCCATGCATACCCCTGAGGGAGAGCAAGCCACGCCACATGACCTATTAGCGTGCAAGTTCTCACTTGTTCATCAACTCACGAACTGCTCTTCAGCATCCAGTCATGGTCAGCATGAGCGCTTTATAGTCCAAGGGTGCAATTAAATAGGTGGCTGTTCTCCGGTGATAACCCATCGTGCGCCTGCTTAATTTTCGAAACTCCTTTGCATGCTGATTTCTGATATTTTAGTCTCCATGAAAGTATTCGAAACTAAGTGGACTGTGAAAAGGTTCAGGAGTAACGTGTACTACCGCTTCTCCTCGAGGATTCCTATAGTATTAAGACCCGCATACAGCGCATTCATTGGATTTTAACTTTTCACACCATTTCTAAATGCTGGACGCTCAGTATGCTTGCACATCTTCCATCGTCAAGGAGGGTTGAAGGGCGGGAGGTGAGCATCTTGTGTGCTCCTGGATCCATTATTAACCATCGCTCGGCCATGGCTATGTCACGATCCAAAAGTGGATTATTGATGCTGTTATGGCCATAAGTTAGCCATAGCATACTACAATCCAGGCAGATGTTACTGACTTATTCTCTCCTCTGACGGACATGCCTATCAATCTTCACCACACATAAAAAGTGAAACAGAGTTCATTCAACAGGATATATTTGTTGGGAATGATGCAAGAGCATCTTGTCTAGTCCACACGATATCATCAATTATTCTGTTAAGTGATATCTGATACACAATTATTAAAACTTGAGGAACAATAATTATGGGTAGACGGTAGAGTATGGATTCTAAGGCACCGTCATTTATCGAAGCTTAGACAGAAGTAGCATAAAGGGGGGAGTAATATATATTTACTAAACTTCTGTCCCATTTGGCCAATGTGTTAAAGAGTAGTATATATTACAAAATTATTATTACTTAAAGCATTCTACACATCATTAATCGTCTTTGCGACCCATGTTCTGCATGGTCACCCATCTACAAACTAGCACAATCTTCAGCAAGTTGAAGTAGGCTAGTCAACAGGAAGAAGCGCATGCTCTTTTCTAATGTATGATTACCGTATTCTGCGGCTGTAGTAGTAGAAACATCCTACAGCTGCAACCAGTCCTCCATTTGTGCCCACTGTGTCTTGTCCTCAGCCGTAATTCTTAGCTTCCTCAGGTCTATTCTTGACTTGATTGTACCGAGTCCTGCTTTCGTGAGGTCACCTCGTAGCACGCGTAGCAGATTTATGCAATGACGTCCTCTACTGGCTTTGCTGGCTCAGAGTAGGGAGAATTCCAAGGCCCTCTGGCATCCTTAGCACATGGCCAAACATGGGCCATCTTTTCTGGCCGACTTTTACGGACAGTGGAGACGTATTACACATCTTGTATAGTGCATCATTGGAAATTAAGCTGTCTGGCCATCGGTGTCCAGTGATGGTGCGTAGGTGTTTGCGGTGGCAGGCATCGAGTTTGTCTAGAGCTGCCCAGCTGTTACAGTTATATAGCATCAAGGATACACAGGATGCATTGTATAAACGTAGCCTTTTAATCAAGGGCATCTTTGATCTACGAATCCATAGCTTCCAGAAGGACTGGAAAGCTATGTTCCCCATGACGCAGCGTGCAGCAACGTCAGCAGTACTGCAAAGCAATGAGCCCAGGATTCTACTTTTCCTCCATGGTTCGCCACCACGAAGCGGGTCATCATTTTCTTTAGTGTCATGCTTTGTAGATAGGTATATGTGGGTGAACTCTGTTTTGGATTCATTCATAGAGATTCTCAATTTTATTGATCCTTTCTAATAGTGTCCACAATATTTGTGATAACGTCTGCAGCTGGCTTACCATCATGGACTGCTCCATTTTATATTAGGACTCATAACGTATTTCAGCATGGGGAGAATGATCGCTACTGTCGACTACAGTGTACACTCAACAATGAAAGCTTTACTGTTAGATCTATATTTGTCTCGATTTACCAAACTTTTGTCCCATCTGGCCAATACGTTAAGGAGAGTAAATGCGATTCCTTGAAATTCATTTTGCTTTTGGCGGCACAAAACATCCGAAATTTCTGGAAATAGTGACCAGGACGTAAACAAATTATCAGCTGATACTGACGTTACGGAGTTAGCCATTATGTAAATTGCGCTCCCTTCATTTTTTTAATAATCAAATAGCTTCGAAATCATATATATATGAAATCGATCAAACGTACTTCACATTGGAATACTCTCGTCGAGAGAGAGACCGATATAAAACATTAACCATCATTAGCTTAGCTACATAATTAACTAAGATCTTACAAAACACAAAAATATAACAACTGTTGAACTGACCTTAATTTTTGATTGCTGACATCTCCTTGATCTCAGGTGTAACACATGATCGATAGCATTTATTTACAATATTTACAATTTTGTCATCTGTTCAAAATAGCTAAAAGGGTCATTCGTGTCACATAAATAATGGACGTTAATACTTGACTCACAGTGCCACTGGGCTACTGTAATAATGCCCCCGATGGGAACTCTGTTGAATAGAACTGCGGAGGAAACTACACCACTGACACTTGGCCAAATCTACTTGCCATACCGATTTGTGGATTTGTGGCAAAATTGAATATATTCCACAATCCACCTTGAAATGGTGTCCCTGGAAGCCCTGCCACAGGGTTCACTATATGATAACCATAATGAGCAATGATCCGATCGACATTTTTCTGTACGTTCTTTGTAAAAGACTGTTTTAGCATAAAATTAAGTCTACTTGGAAGAAGCTTAAGGCATTCACTTGTAACTATAACGCAGCTAGGCTGAGTGGCAAAGCATGACTTTCGCTTTTACGTCTAATAGAAGCAGTTGTGATAAGAAATAGTTTTAAGTGTCAACAATTTCATAGAAATAGCACTTAGTGGTTCAAACGGTTTATCTACTAAAACCTGTAATACAAGAGGTGAACTCCAACATGAAATCACATGTGGATTTGTCTGTCTCAAATTACCCATGCCTTTAATTAAGTTATTTAAACTAGATAATTCTGCACTTCCCCTATTAGACAAGCAGCGAATACGTCATTAAAGCTGACTTGTATCCATGTATAGAGCTAGGCTGAAGGTTATGAGTATCATATAGGTAACAGAGGAAAGCAGTTACTATCTGAATAGATGCATCCATTGGATTAATACATCTTGTTGAGCACCATTTTAAAAATCTGTTGATTTTATTTGCTTTGGAGGTTGACCCCTTTTGGTATTGCCCATGAAATTGACTGCTTGCTCAGAAAAGCCCTCCTTAATTGCAGATTTCTTGACAACATCCATGCAGTCAATTGAATCAGAGGCAGAGGAACCGGATTGCAGACCAGAAGGGCCAGCAGATCCATATACCATGATCAGCGTAGTCAATTTGCGGCCATCAGAAGTACTTGGCTTTCCTCTTGTCTGATTTTCTGAAGAAATTTTGGAATCAGGATTGCTGGTGTATATGCGTATGCACACATTCCCTTCCAGCTGATAGCTAGCGCATCTGTTGCTATAGCAGTTAGATCTGGAATCGGAGAGATGCCTATTGTCATCTCCACATTCTTTTTGCCAATATATCTGTTTTAGGCTTGCTCCAATGTTTGAACAGATGATCTGCCACACATTGATTTAGTTGCCATTCTATTGGCAGAATACTCATCCTGCAGCTCAAGGAGTCCGCTAGATGTAGCCTTTCCAGAATATAAGCTGCTTTCAGGGTGATCCCATGATCTAGGCACCAACAATGCTGTTTCCATGTCATCATACAGAGACTGGGAGACTTCATTCTGCTCTGGCGGTTGATGTAAGTCACTACTGATGAGTTGTCTGATCGTGCTAGAAAAATCTTTCCCTGGGCTTTCTTGAAAAAGCATTCAAGAGCTAAGATTACTGCTTTCATCTCCTGCAGGTTGATGTGTTCTGTTGATGGATCCAGATTTCACAGCCTTGAAACTTTGGATTCTTCCAGGCAAGCTCGACGCATCAGTGTAAACCATGATTTAAGCGTGGGATGGGACACCACGCCTGCAAGATTTCCTCTTTCCATTGACCATTGAAAGTGGTGAATAAGAGGTTCCAACACTGACATCCTTGAGCACAGTGAGCCTATGCACTGGGCCCACTGTCATGAGAAATAACTAGATAGGCAGCCTGCCTGTGCTATGACTGGCTCGAAAGAGATCATCAACCCGAACATTCTGTGGTAAATCTATGCCAAGACTGTTGCACACTTGCTAAATTACTGAAATGAGTGTTTCCACTCTTTCATGAGATGGATAAACATATCCTGTCTCTAGATCGAAGAACAGACCCAGGTAACACACACTTCTGGGATGGAACACGATCTGATTTCTAATTTATTATCCATCCTAAATCGGTCAAAATTTTTACAACTGCTTGAAGACTGGCTTGATAAACTTTTGTGTGTGTGCTTTTAGGAGCCAATCGTATGTGTGGACTGCCATGTTTCTCCTGTGGAGGAATGGTTGTGATAGCAAGGACCACTCTGGTAAAGACCCGAGGAGCTGTCGAAATTCTGGTAGAACATTGAATTCCCACTTGCTGTCTTGGAAAGCAAACCTCAGGTACATTCGGAAACTCCTGTCTATGGGAATGTGAAAATTAATATGCATCCTTTAAATCTATGAACGCTGTCCAGATTCCATTTCTCAATCCTGTCAACACCCTTTATACTGTTTCAATTTTTAAACGTGTGAGAATATTTGTTGAATGGCTTTAGATTGGTCTTCACCCACCGGTGCTCTTTGACACCAGGAAAACGGTCGAATAGAATCCCGGATTTGTCTGGGCAGGCTGAATTGCCTATTTTAGAATGGGGGGGGGGGGAGTGCTTGTATCTCCTCTTCTATACACAACTGCCGATCTGGATCTCTTGCAATTTGAGTCTAGATAGGAACTGGAGACAGTATCAGTGGCAGCTGATTTCGAATCCAATCGGGATGATACCCGGCTGAAAGCCACTGCGTGACTAAGCGGTCCTGTGTCACCCGCTTCCACTCTTGTATATGATTGGCCAGACGGCCTCCTACAAGCCCATCTGGGGGCCGAGTAAGACCCCCCCACCAACAATCCAAAAGCAGTGCAGAATCCAGAGCTGTTCCAAATGTCACTGTGGTTCTCCCACATCCAGATCTACGCCCTCTCGCTGGTGCCACACCCACTTACATGCTGGCTGCCCGGGGATGTGGGGCCTGCTCCTCAACTGCTGGCCTATGTGGGCGTGGTCATGGCCTATACTGCACAGGAGATTGGCATTTTACTTGGCCACCTCCTCTTGGAGCAGGTGGCGCTACACATACAGGCTCTGTGTAGCATGGCCAACTGCTCACGCAGCACCCTCTGATTATTCACCAGATTAGTCTCATTGAGGTGCTTGTACCCTTCGCTGCCAAAGAGACACCGGCTCACCATAGGTGCACGCATGAGCCTATTGGAGAGGTCATGTGATGGGCACAAGTTGTCAACAACAAAATTGCTTCTCGTCCTGAACATTCTGGTGACACTTCACATAAGGCAGTCCAAGGACAGGTTGATGCCATCTTGTATGGCTGTTTGAACTGTCATAGGCGAACTCTGTCGAGACGCAGAAGCTGACACCACCACTTGCAGCAGATATGGCTCCTCTCACAATTTCCTATAAGTCATGGAGCGCAGTATTGTCTGAACACATAGCATTAGCACACAATGGTCCTGTGTCAGACTGGGAACCAGGCCGGGCGTCTTCCCCTAAAGCTGTGCGGTCATTTGCTACCGGCTCTGGGGACCATGCTGTATTGCAGTTATCAAAGGGAGGAAATTTGACCCGAGGAAGAGAGGATCTCATACCAAGGGCTGGCGGCTCAAGACCAGGTGCTTAGCCGAGCTCAAAGACACTGCCCCTGGATCAGCAGCCTGAAAGAACAGGCCAGGACTGCCAGGGGCCACCACTGGTTCTGCTTTGAAAACTGGTGTACTGTACGCAAGAGACCAGAAGCAGAGGCACGGAATCATTGCTTTAGTGCAGCAGTTTCTCAAGGCTTGGAAGTAGGTAAAATAATTTTCAGTAACTCTGGCATCCAAACCATCACAGACTTTCATCTCACTCATCATCTCTAACTTTAAGGCTTCCATGTCAAGCAAAGCTGACACATAGGGACCTTCATTTAATGCCCGAAACCCTCTTTCTTTTTCATTAATTCTGCCATTTTTTCTTGTTCCTGAATGAAAAGAAAATCCAGGAACATTTTGTCCAACCATTGATAACAAGTGATACACCTGAAATCAAGGCCACACACCTAGAAATTGCTGCTTTATGAAGCGGTGGCAAATAGGACAGTTCACGATAACCTTTTGAAATGAAAAATACACTGACAATTAGTTTTTAGTCATTAGAAGTTAGTTGTTTTAATAAAGAAAGAAAATAATTAAATAAATGCAACTTTAAACAAGAGGCCCCCTTGGGCCTGTATCGCTTACATGGAATTTAAGCATTTCAACTAGAAAGGCCATCAGCTCTAAGTAGAACCATAAGGAGTTGAGCAGAATTGTAACAAGAAAACACCGGCCATGTTTCTTTATGCATCAACTTCTCTTAAACAAACTTTAATGACCCTTATTCCCTAATCACATCTCCCAAATTTTTGCCAAATCCATTCAGCGGCCCTGGAGACGAAGTTGTTTTCATGAAAACAAGGTTATTTAAGATGACTGCCACGGCATTAGGCCAATCAAGTTCCCTTGAATAAAGTTGGTTTAGATAACCCATTATGAGCTTTGAATCGATCCCAAGCGGATTCGGAAAAGAAGATTTTCAAAGGCGTTTCAAGAAAATCGGCCAAAATCCAAGATGGTACGCTACATTTTAATTGGCCAACAGCGGCCACCTTTTTTTACGTATCAACATCGCTTGAACAAACTTTAATGTCCCTTAGTCTGCAATCCATTCAGCGGTTCTGGATAATTAATTTTCGAGATAATTAGGTCATCCAAGATGGACGCCAAACTATTTGGCCAATGAGTTTTAAATCAATCCCCCCAAACAGTTTTGAAAATATTTTCTAAAGACGTTTATAAAAATCGGTCAAAATCCCACGGTGGCCATGTTTTTTTATGTATCAACTTCCCTTGAACAAACTTTAATTGCCCTTCGTCCCTAATCATATCTCCCAAATTTTGGCCCGATCCATTCAGCGGATCTGGAGAAGTTATTTTTGCAAAGAATAGGTCATCTAAGATGGCCGCCGAACCAGTTGGCCAATCAAGTTACCTTCAACAAACTTGGTTCAGCTCTTGCCCTAAATGATGTTTCATGAGTTTTAAATCAATCCCCAAAACGGTTTCGGTGAACATTTTTAGACATTTATAAAAATCGGACAAAATCCAAGATGACCACTGGCAAAATTGGCCGATTGGCTTCCTTTGAACAAAATTGGATCTCTATGCGATAAGGATGCTTGCTGCCAAATATAATTGAAATAGACCAAGTGGTTCTCGCGAAGACATTTTAAATTTCCCATTGCTTTAGTATGGGAGCTTTTGGTGGGAAAATGACACAAGATGCCCGCCCAGCTGTTTATCCGACAGTTTCGAAAATGGCAAACTTGAAATCAGATGTAGCTAAAAACCTATATAAAACCAATTTTGGCTGTAAAATGCATCAAATATAGCCACCAAACATGCTACATTTTGATTGGCCCATGGTGGCCATGTTGTTTTATGTATTAACCTCCGTTGAAAAAACTTTAATGGCCCTCAGTCCCTAATTATATCTCCCAGATTTCGGCCCGATCCATTTAGTGGTTCTGGAGAAGTGGTTTTCACGAAAAATAAGTCATCCAAGATGGCCACCAAACTTTTGGGCCTATCAAATTCCCTTGAACAAACATGATTCTCGAGACTCGAGAACTGTAGCTCTTTCATCTAGCAACCCGCCACCATACGAAGGGTTTACAGCTCTTAGGGTTAGAGTATTTTTTCTCATTTCATCGGCTCCTCCTTACTTGGGTGGGCGGTTATTACAGTACTGCACTAAATAACAGGCTCTCGTAATTGATGAGACAAAATATTACGACGCAAAATATTAATTTGAAATTGTGATTTTCTCACAACTAACGGGCTGAAATTATAAAATAGCGCTATAAAAGATATATCTGATACATTTTTAACCACTATCAGTCCTATGAGGCTAATTAAAGTTTTCTGCCTTTTTTGCGTGAAGTGCATTCTTATCAGTAACCATTAATTTATCAATTTCTCTGGCCTCCCAACACCAAATTGACAGGTTCGGATAAATAAATTGGAATACCTTGTTCATGTTCCAATCTAATGACGTAATTACAAGGTCAACAACATGCAGTAATAATAAACTCGCTTCATGATTTGATGACAAAATCATTCATGTTCACACCAAATTGAGAATGGATAGGCCTACAATGCAGATATATTAGAATTAGGAAGCCACAAATGTGACCTTTCAATCTTAACATCTGTTCACAATATACACAATGCTTGAGAGGAACTATAGTCCTGTCCAATGATCGACAAGTACAGGCACTGTTATGCCGAATGCCTCAAATATCAACGACCAGTTGATTATTTTGAAAATTATTTTAAGGAAGATTTTAGTATCTGTAACAACTTTCCATCAAATTACTTTAAAACAATCAGTTTTAAAGGTGCATATTCACACCAGAATGATTGAAAATAAAATTGTTAAAATTACATACTTTTATAAGCTTAAATTATGTGCATATGTGTAATGAAATGAAATAAATCACCATATGATGATTCCATTCCATATATATTAATATAATTTTTTAAGTTGCGAAATTGAAATAGAGGCCCGTGCCTCTATTTCAATTTCGCAACTTAAAAAATTATATTAATTTATATGGAATGGAATCATCATATGTTTATTTCGTTTCATTACATAGAGGTTCACAGTTTAAGCCTCTAAAAGTGCATAATTTAAACAATTTTATTTTCAGAAATTTTACTCTGAATATGCACCTTTAATTGGACTACTTATTTATTAAGAGGTAATAAGAAGGCTCTGGTCGACAGTACACATTACAGCTTTTAGGGTGAAATGTGCTATACTCACGTCTTTGTCAGTAAACCTCTATTATCAGACTGATGTCAAAACATGGACATGTCACAAGTTTTAACTGGCCTTGGGTGGTGGTGGTGGGGATGGAATAAAAGGTAAATTCTTTGTAAAAGCAAGGCAATTTCAACACAATTACCAGCCTGTTCCATAACTGGCCGTATCCTACTTTATATAGTGTTGCCAGGTATATGAGCTCCTTGACATTTATTTATGAATTAAGTACTGCACAGCTTGGGTTCAGGGCAGCCACAAACAGCCCCTGCAGCAGTTTTTACAAATCTTTATTTACAACACAAGAAGACTTTTATCGAAAATTACCATTGGAATACCTGGGTCAATAAATGAGCAAGTCATTCCAGTGGCACATTAAAAAAAATAGCCTCATGGCTCGCAAATGGATATTCACTAAGTAAATATTTTAAATTTCTTGACCAACCTTGAACAGTAAAGAAGGGTCAAATATTTAGGTGAATGAGCTGGTATGCAGGCCTGTGTTGTAATTAGGCTTGCACGATTTTTGCTTTGAAACATTGTGATCGATTTTATTTTAAAAATTACGATTTTCGATTAAATTGTAGGTCCAAATTCCCAAAAGTATAAACCTTGGTAACGTGACAAGTCACGAAAACTGGGACTTAGAATTTCTAACAAAAGCACGAAATCCTACGTCTATGCTTAATGTATACCTTATATCCATCATCATGGGAGTCAAATTATTAATTGGCACTGCCTAAATATTGCGTATAATTTTAATAAACAGCATTTATTTCATCAAAATTTGACTAATTGTCGCCGTGAAAAAATATAAATCACATGATGTATCAGCTCCCGCTTATAGCCTCCCTTTGTAAGATGAGTTTAGGTCATTACCAGAGTAACGCGAAGGCGCTAATATTAGTACCCGGGGAGATACTGCGCAATCCACATACATAGGACGGCGTAAACTCGTCGTGTAGTGCAGTTTATAGTTGCTTTCAGAATGTACGATTTACATTTAAGAGTAATCAACAGAAGGCACAGTTCAAAATACAACAATCTGGAATGCTGTTGCTTTATTTTCTTTAATTAGACTGAAAAAAGAAAGATAATTACACCGCCTGAAATTGCTAACTCTAGAATTAAAAGGAATTATGTTCACTAATTATTGCCTAACACTCTGCAACTAAGTATATATATATATATGTATGGTATTTCACGACAGACTCGGGGACAGACTCAGGGTCCGTAGCGAAAGAAAGAATATTATATTGCGTTTCGACGGAGTAACTAGCTGGTTTTCTCAATGACAAAGGTGTTATTTCGCTATTGTTAGCTTGTTTATCGTAGCGCTTTGTGTTGTGATTAGTAATTATTCGACACGTGCATGGGATGGAGGGATATAAACACACTGAACACAGGCGTGAATCGATTATAATTGCACTCATGTACTGATAAAATGGGACGGAAAATGCCACTCTTCAGATTTTAAACAAACATGAAATTTTTGCCGATTTTCTGATCTTTCCTCAATTACATCGTAAAAATCGCGATTTTAAAAATAAATCAAACAACGATTAAATCAAAAAATCGTGCAAGCCTAGTTGTAATATAAGGAAACCTATCGTAACCTAACCATTAGAAACCTTATTGATGACCATACTAAAATCAACATGTAAGTAACCTATTTTGTGTTCCCTAAAACCGAATTAAAGTAACCTCATGGAGACCATTTCAACATGCCTCCATAACAGAAAAGGCATATGTATGGGAAAGTGCCCAAACATTAATATGGTAGGCTATTTTTAAATAGTGAAGATGGACTGTAGCTGCAATGTGGAATGGTGGATGGACTGTAGCTGCATTGTGGAATGGTGGATGGACTGTAAATGCATTGTGGAATGGTGGATGGACTGTAGATGCATTGTGGAATGGTGGATGGACTGTAGATGCATTGTGGAATGGTGGATGGACTGTAGATGCATTGTGGAATGGTGGATGGACTGTAGATGCATTGTGGAATGGTGGATGGACTGTAGATGCATTGTGGAATGGTTGATGGACTGTAGATGCATTGTGGAATGGTGGATGGACTGTAGATGCATTGTGGAATGGTGGATGGACTGTAGATGCGTTGTGGAATGGTGGATGGACTGTAGATGTATTGTGGATCATTATGACATGACCTTTCCAGCGCTTCATTACAGGCTAAAGTATATAGATAGGACAATCAATTTGTTTATAAATAGTTTATTGTTTATATCTAGAACAAACGATAGTTGTATAACATATGAGATATGTATAATTTATAATTTCTATGTAATTACTAAAAAGTACTAATGGTATTACTGTTTGGTCACATGGGTACCATGAGGCTAGATCTTTGAATGACATTTGTGTGACAGTAGGGACATTCTAGACACGTATGGCTACAACTTTCACAAACAACATAATGATTACAGGGCATAAGTACGACACTCCGGAGCTTGTCCTGACACAGAAGACATTTCATTGCTGAATGCTGATAGACAATCTGCGAGAAAAAATAAAAATTAAATTGATTTTAATAGCATAGCATAACTTGTGCATTAACCCTTTAACAGCCAAATTTCAATTTACTTATGGAAAATGTCCATTTACAGACCAAGAGAAGAGTATTTTAAAAATGTTACCACTGGAATAACTGGCTCTCGGTTATCGAGCCAGTTATTCCAGTGGCAGAATTTCAAAAATACCCTTTTTTTGGCCTGTAAATTGACATTTCTCAAGATCATGGAAGAGGCCGGTTTTGGCAGGCTGAACCATGAAAAGGTTACTCTATATTATATCACTATTAATACTGATTGTCATCTTTTGCACGGTATGAGCATAAAATCACAACTAGTTAACCCTTTAACTGGAGTAACTGCTATAGTGCAATCATAAATTTATTCATAAGCCTACATAATGGTAAATTGCGATCGTACGTGCACTGAGCGGTGTAGGTCTACTTAACTATCACTTAAAAAGTTGTGTACATGCATGCCTATCATATATGCAAAATCTCTGCAGTCAATCCAGAAAAGATAACATATATATGCATTTGTAGAATTGTATTCCAAGAAGTGTGTGGGTGGGTTTGATTAAATATAGCCTAATTCACGTACACGAAATCCGATGTTACTGTCACCTCTAACAGGCCTATACGTTAGAATTGTGATTTCAGGCACCGTGACCATGAGGTCTGTCCTTCAAATTTTAATCAACAAAAATATCATCAACTTCAATATTATTGAACCTTTGTGCATCTCGAACAATGTAGTGTCCCTGTGTGAACAATGAATTGTCAAAGAATAGGTGCATATTAGAGCTGGGCGGTCTGACTGTATTACCGTGAGGACCGCGGTATACCGTGAACCGATACCGTGACCGTTGACATTTCCAAATACCGTGAATACCGTCCATAATGTTTGAGCAATATTTGAGAAATATAGTCATAAAATCTGACTTGACCAAGGGTAAATAAGTGCTAATAGTGCCAAAAATACAGGCATCCCTAACTATTAGCCGAGTTCAGGTGAAATGGTTGTTGTAAAAACAAATGTCAAGACATCAATTACAAAATAATGACAGGCAGAATTGTATGGCAAACGTACGTTTTGAAAGTCTCACGGTAAAATTGCTTTATTTAAAACATCTAAACTCATTCTCTGGCCGTCCGCCGGTAGTAATTACACTATAATATATTCCCTATTCCTGTTTCTATTATTTGTAATTTATTACTCCAAGCATTTTGTCATCGAACAAACATGCTAGAATAACAAAATAACATACAAACTGCGTGCTATTCAAACACAACAGCGATCTCGCAAAGACGTATCTGATTGGTTGTTCATGAACTAGACCGTGGGAAAATACATTACTATGCTGAATTTATCAATGAAAATTTACGAAAACGTATTTACTCGCGCCGTTTTGATCATGTGCTAATTTATTAACAACGAGCAGCGTTGAAGTCGTTATTTTTTATTTTTCTGGCTTGTATTAAGAAATTTCTTTACGGATTAAATCCAGTTTAAGTAATGACACCTAAAAACTATAGTGTTTTAGTTTTTGTAATTCATTTTTCAACTGGCTACACGTCGGAAGTTCGCGGAAATAGCTTTTTACATGCATTGTTCACGTGAAGCATGGCGAGTAACGAGTCTGCACATCGGGTACTCCGTAATTATCAGAAACTTTGGAATCGGCTATATTCAATGTTGTGTTATATGTATGTGTATAGGCCTGTTTTCGCTAGTAACAGAATATACGACTCCAACAGAAATAAAAGCGTACAACACTCGCCCCATTTAAATACTCACGGATTTTGTCTGGACTCTGTTTATCAAAGCGCTCGACTGCCAAAATAAAATTTACCGTTTGCTGGTCGCACGCATTAATAGCAAGAACAATCCAGATTGAAAATAGTGCACCCCAATGTCTCAAACAGCGGGTTATAGTTAGCGAGTCGACCACACCCTTTGACCGATATTCCCGTGAATGATATTACGTCAATAAAAATAGTGACCTAATAAAATCGTGAAACTAAACAGTCGCAATAGCCATGTTTTTCTTCTCTAAATCAGGAAGCCGATTTATTTATTTTATCTATATTTACCGTTGATTGGAGATGGAAGTGAAAAGGAAATGGAAAAAAATGTTCTAATTTCGTGGCATGCCTCAAGCTCAGATGACGGTATACCGTGGTACCGCGGTATTTTTTCATGGTACCGGTACCGTCATGTAAATATCAATACCGCCCAGCTCTAGTGTATATGTGCCTAATACGCGCAGCAGTAGAGAGCCTAGCTTTGCTCCCGAGATAATAATCTAGACTAATAGGAATTGGTGTCATCCCGGTGTGACGTCACAACTCTAGCACGATAGCTAAAAACGTTTGGTTGTCAAGGTGGTTGCTATATGCTTATCTCAGCTTTGGCTGGGCCGATTACAAAAATTAAAAAAGCATTTTGTTCTTCTAGTAAAGGAGAATCTGTATTATGATTGTCAAGTTAATCAGAGCGATCGGGTATCTAGTCCTCATAACATCTTTAAGTTTTACATCCATCGGTGTCACTTTCAGTCAAATCGTTTAGTTTTCGAGATATTGACAACAATCTCTGGACTATTTTTTTGTATTAGTGATTTTGAACAATGTTTAAGCAAAAATAGATGATATCAGTGCTAACAACAGCTGGATTCTTAACTGTCCCACATCGATCCACAAAGCGGTTTCGGAGAAGATTTTTAAAGACAGTTCCTAAAATCGGCAGAAATCATCAGGTGGCAAGTTGATAGATTTAACCTCATGGTTGTTTATCATGCTTGAAGGTGCACATTCATGCTGGAATGTCTGAAAGTTAAATTCCTTTCAGAAGGTGAAATAGTGCACCTCAATGTAATGAAGTGAAAAAATCTTAACATATGATTTAGTTCTGTATAAATATTGTTTCTAAATATCGACCAAAATCCAAGATGGCCGCTGGCCCAATTGGCCGATCGGCTTTGTTTGAACAAACTTGAATCTCTATGCCCTAAAGATGTTTCCTGCCAAATATAATTGAAATCGGCCCAGTAGTTATCGAGAAGAAAGCATTAAATTTCCCATTGCTTTAGTATGGGAGCTTTTGGCGGGAAAATGATGCAAGATGGCCTTTTATTCGACAGTTTCAAAAATTGCAAATTTCTGATCAGAATATCGCAAAACACATACAAAACCAATTTCGGTCTCAAACCCCATCAAATAAAAAAATCCAATATGGCCACCAAACACGCGATATTTTGATTGGCCCACGGCAGTCATGTTTTCTGACGGATCAACTTCCCCTGAACAAACTTTAATGGCCCTTGGGTCCTAATCATATATGCCAAATTTCGGCCCGATCCCTTCAGCGGTTCTGGAGAAGTCGTTTTCACTAAAACTAGGTCAACCAAGATGGCCACCGAACCATTTGACCAATCAAGTTCCATCGAACAAACTTCGTTCAGCTCTTGCCATAGATCATATTTCATGAGATTTGCATCAATCCCCTAAGAGGTTTCGGAGATTTTAAAGACATTTCCTAAAATTGGCCAAAATCCAAGATGGCCACAAGCCAAATTGCCCGATCAAGTTCATTTGAACACACTTGGATCCCTATGCCCTAAGGATGCTTCCTGCCAAATATAATTAAAATCGGCCCAGTGGTTCTTGAGAAGTTGTTTAAAGGAAAAGTTGATGGACGCCACGGCATAAGCTACCTTGGCCTTACAGGCCAGGTGAGCTAAAAACTGGCTTGGTAACCGAGACAGTCATACCAGTGATAAATTTTCAAAAATAATATTTTCTATGACAAAATTTAAATTTGAACATATTTGAGTGTTAAAGCGGTAATTAACTAATTAACTCTCTGGGATGCCATTATCTCCAAATGAGCGCTATGACTGAATACTTTTCATTCTAAAGTCGCATGAATTTTTAAATTGCAATTGCTATTTAAAACTTAAATCTACAGAATAGGTTGAAAATAATTTGAAAGTCAAATTTGCTATCATTCATATTGTTCTGTGTTTGCTATCATTCATATTGTATTGTATTCATAATATTAGTATATAATTGTATATAACGGAATGAAATGTGCTGTCATCTCAATCATTTAATCCCAAGTTAGACAACTTCCTGTTTTTCCATTGTGAGAGCACTATCACACCTGCATATGAGCAGAGTGCAGGAGACAGCCTAGCAGACCATTGATTTACATAGAAATCTAAGGTTAACTAATTAAATTATGCTTGCGGATACAAGCATAGTTTGCTAAGTGAAGCCTAGATCTCTACTTTAAATCAATATTTTGATAGGCTTTGGATTAAAGGCAGTATTTATATAATGGATTTGTATTTGATGTCACAATATGTACAGCATGCTAATGCATTGTATCAGGGTTTTAGATTACCTCTTCTCTTTATAAGTCATGCCCAAATGAAATACACCCATATCAGTGATCCCAAATTAGAATCCTAATGGCTGCTATGAACAGTAATTAACAGTATAGCAGTTTAAGCAAACCATTCATGACATGAAAGTTGCTTAATATCTTGAAACTATTTTACTGCAAGTTGTTGTTGCACCCTCTAGTAAAAATGGTTTCCAAAATTTCCATCAAAATTGTTTGTGCAATAAATAATGTGTTGTATCTATTGAGTAGAGTTGAAAGAGTTATAGATATGCTATGATGTGCCTATGTGTTCTCATATGCCAACCTGTATTATATAATGGCTTCTATAGTAAAACCTATGATTAATATATCTAGGACAATTTGTTTAAAATTTACCATTTCTGATGAGTATTACCCACCCATTGGAGTATTTCCTGGGATTTCCCAGTATTTCCTGCATTTAGAGTATTTTCAAAGGTGGTATTTCTCCTGGTAATTCCCGCACTGGAAATTTACTGGCAAGCAAACCTAATTGCTCACCTGCAACATCAGCATCTCAAACAGAAACATGGAAAATATGAAAAGCTTAGCTGGGCATACAAATATTTCTCTATAAAGTATAGAACTCTTACGTTCAAAATGTGAACAAATAAGAGCAGTTAGGTAAGAAATGAAGGAATTTATGGCCACAATGCACAGATTTTGGTGCGAATCACAAGCATTAATGATTGCCATAAGCTTACTAGTCCCTTCTGACAAGGTGAACGTAACACTGATTGAGGGTGTGATCACATACAGGATAACAATAGTACATTAAATCATTGAGCAGCAATTTAGATTGCCACAAAATAGGGGCTAAATTATGTAGGGATGAGTTATTTAAGGAATTCATAGGGGCAGCTAGTTAACAATTTAATAGGTAAGCCGGCCGAAACAGGTCTTTGCGGATCTTAAGCGACAATCTTCAGGCCAAAATCATACTATTTTTTAAAGATTTCACCACTGGAATGCTTGGCTCGATAACTGAGCCAGTCATTCCAGTGGTAAATTTCGAAAAAATAGTCTTATCTTGGCCTACAAATGGATATTCACAGAATTTTTTTGATAAATCTTGACTGTTAAAGGGCTAAAGTACCTTATTAACTGCACAGTACCCACATTCTCACCTTGTCTAATCTATCCAGGTCTAATCGTAAAGTCTGTTGTAATTGTCTTAACTGAGGAAGCGGCAGATGCTCTAATTCTTGCACTGGTCGCAAACATCGCAGAAATGGACCTCCAATAAGAACATCAATCTTCTGTTTCGACTGCTTCAACTGATTAAGAGCCTAAAAAAATAGCATAATAAAATCACAAGGTCAGGCATGCACATTTTTAGATACATATAGCAGCTCAATAAACTGTAATGTCCCTCAGTCAGCCAGCCAGGTAGCCAGCCAGTCAGCCAGCCAGCCATTCAACCAGCCAGCCAGCCAGCAAGTCAGTCACAATAGCTTAGATAGGGCTGTTGTTTAGAGTTTTTCATAAACAGCAATGGGCAAGGACCAACGGATGCAAATATTAATTTCTCTTCTACTATATGGGGTGGGGTGTGGTGTGTGTGTGTGTATCGGGGGTGGGTGGGGTGGGGGTGGGGGAGGAGGAGCAATCCAGCATTGCAGTGAGTGATAAATTTGAACCCTTCTGTGCTGCACCCATATGCTTAATCTTAAATAATGTTAGATGAACTAATGGAACGATGACCGATGGAGATAGATAAGTGTGGCTGGAATGTCTTTCTGCCATAGATAACAACAGCCTTTAGCAACACAACCTTCCAGTTTATCCATCACCCAAATAACGTCATAATCAACTATGTGACGTGTAGGATGCCGCCATAATCAATTACGTTGTGAATGATATATATAAGTTCATCACGAATGCTTAATTGATGATGAACTAAGCATTGTTGAAGGAATTGTATGTCTTTCCTATTTAATAAATATGCTGTTGAATATTTTGAAACTGATTAGTTTCAAAATATTCAACAGCTTACCTGTTTAATTTCTGGAAATTGATAGTAGGAGAGTTCTGGGATTGATCGATCCCAACACAAGCGAGTTGTGAGTGGAGCTTAGCTATAGATGGGTGGGGCATAGCTAAAATTGGATTGCTTCATTCTCAGAATGAACACCAGTTATCATGTAAAATGGAACTGACTATTGTATGAGGACAAGGGATAGGACTTGGCTCAGGAAGCAGATTTCTAAACAATGTTTCATTTCAGCTGGACAGACCTGTTTTGCCTATTTGACTGCTATACATTCAGGAGTAATTTCCAAAACCATAACACACTGATTTTCATAAGGGAACTTTTTGAGGCTATGCACCTCAAAATACCACTTGGAACATTTAGATCAAAGGGGTTTAAGCCTCGGGACTAACATTTTTAAGATTGTTACATTTTAGAAAGCTATTTCCACGTTTACCCACAATAAAGAGGGGCGCATGAATAATTCATAGCTGTGTGTATCCTCCGAGCTTTGCATGGATGCTAAGCTTTACGCACACTGTCCATATATATTACCTCATCTCTATGTCTCAGTGTCTGCACTTTTTCCTCTTCAGCTATTTTGGATCTGCGTGTTGCTTCTTCAGCTTCTTTCTTCCACGCATCACATGCCTAAAACACACAATTCACCTCAGGTAATGTATATCAAAATAGCCATCTTTCGATGTGATAGATGGCATTGTTGCTAAATAGCTACGCTCACACAAATGAATTCAACACGACACTAGTTTTGACAACACTATCACAAACAAATATGTTCTTTGACGTTGACAGATGTATTGGACCTTCCCAGTTTAGTCATCCATCATATGACATCATAATCAACTATGCGACGTGTAGAATTTCGTCATAATCAATGACGCCATGAATGACGTAATTAAGTGTGTCGCGAATGCATAATTGTTGACGGGCTAAAGCGTTGTTGTATGAATTGCATGGCTTTACTATTTAATAAACATGCTGTTGAATATTTTGAAACTAATTTGACTCACTTTCAGCCGAAGTGTGGGTGCAGCTTAGCTGAGACAATAAGAAACATCTCACTGACTATGAATAGTCTTCCGTATCACATAAGAATTGTTATAATCCATTACATAACACTCATTAAACCATTACATCCCATTTTATCTCCCACAAGTGCACTACGCCGCGAGCTAGCGACAAAAGCTTGTACACCACTTGATTTATTTATAAGTGAATGTTGACCTACTTACTAATTACATTGCCTAACCGTAGTCATGAAGGATTTTATGATCATGCTGATCCATTCATTACACACCATAACACAATACTTGTGAGTATCTTTGACAATTCTATAATCAGTATTAGAGATCATCATTTTCAAGAATTCCGTCATGAAATCTGATGATAAATTTCAAGGAAATACTCAGAAAATTAAATCAATCAATTCAAAAAGATTTTAGTTTGTATTGTCACTATATTTTGTTGCGTATTGGTGAGTAGTGAATTGTTACAGTGATAACACTAAAGCTCATTCCAAATGATAAACAAAAATAGTTCTGAATGGCAGGAAAATGACAACAATCAACATGAAGATTCAAAATAATATTTTGTGTAAGAAATATAATCTGAAACTCGTCATTTCGACTCATATTTACTATTTTACTCATTCAATAAAATATCATTTGGAACTCACTAAAGCTCTTTCCAAATGAGATATTACTAAACTCGTGTGATTAGCGTGATACAAAATTTCAACTCTTCTGAGATGGTATATTTCCATAAGCCTACACTGAACACTTACATTCTTAGCCTGGGTGTATCCTTCTTCCCAGGACGAGAGTTTTGATTTATATAGTGCTAATTCTTCCTGTACTCTCTGGATTTCAACAGACAATGGTACAGGATTTCCATGGTTATTACTCAGTGGTGATGAGTACATAGGCGAATGAGTACCCAAACTTCTAGGAGACATGGAATTCATATCTGTATATGCCGGTGCTGCAAACTTCCCTGGATTTGGTTGGCTAAGAAATGCAGCTGCCACCTGGAAAGTATTACAAATATTATCACACAGTTGATGGAGACAAGTGGTTAGCATGATATTGTTATTTTAACTATTTAAACCTTTGTTGCCTGTAATGGCCCAGGCTGCCTTGCTCACTCTAGCGCTTTACGGTATTAGAAAAATGCATATCGATATCGATTTCCATGCCTGTATACCCGTACTATCGATATTATTGCGATAGAGTGAGGCTTGGGTAATACGATTCCATATTCCAAGTAGTGCTCCCGATATTAAATGCTAAATTATAACTGTCTTCAGTTAAATAAACGAAATCAAGGATTTCTTTTTTCACGAGAGAGTTGATACTTACCTCCCTAATACTTTTGATATTGCTAAATATTGGCTTTCACTCAATAAACACTCAGATTAAAACAGTTAGGTGCCCCTACTGGGCAGGGAGTCAGAGCGTAGTCTGGCGGATGCCAGCCCCACCACCGCGCATGCGCAGACTAGCACTTCCTCTGACTAATTTATTGGCTGATACACATGCAACTATAAAGAGCCTGAAGACCGAGCCTCTGTGGGGTGGAGAGGCCGGGTCCGTATCTAGGGAGGTAAGTATCAACTCTCTCGTGAAAAAAGAAATCCTTGATTTCGTTTATTTCACATCAAGAGTATACTTACCTCCCTAATACTTTTGATATTGCCAGAATTCGACAGTGAATTCGGCGGGAGGGAGGCGAGGTCAAAAGACCAGCTCATCCCTATACGCTTTTCTGCGTTTAAGGCACTTAAACTTCTGAAACTGTATGAAAAAACAGTCAGGATTTGACTAACCATCGGATAACACCCCCGATGTATGAGAGATGACCGAATGTCATATGCGCTCCCCCCCCTCCTTCCTGGGAGGAAGAGTCGAATGACCTCAATGTCCTATACGCTCTCTACGTACAAGTGCCATGTACTACAGGACAGAGACGAAAAAACTCCATTTTCGTATACTCTCAACAATGAACCACATAAATACACAAAACCATCATCATATAAATAACGGGTAACGTGACAAGACAATCAACAATGGACAACACATACACAAGACTGACCTTGTTGAAATGGCTGCTGACATCCTCTTCCCATTGGTGAAGATCGATGCAGTCCCAAATTAGTGGTTGTTTCCATAAATTAATTGTGAAATATATAAGCAATGAGGAAACCCCATCAAAAATATATATGCCTAGTTATTTTTTCAAAATTGACAAGGCGAGAGGATTAGAGGTGTCACGGAGATAATGGTCTGTAAAACTTGACTCACAGTGCCACTGAGCCACCGACATAATATCATCCACAGGGACCCCATTAAATAGGGCAGTGGATGTCACTACGCCGCGGACACTGTGAGCCTTGGCCACGTCAACCTGCTTCCCGGTGGCGGATTTATGGCAAAACTGAATGCATTCTACAATCCACCTGGAAATGGTGTCCTTAGAAGCCCTGCCATGGGGTTCAATATATGACAACCATAACGCTGACTGATCGGTGCGCCACTCCACCGTACGTTGTTTGTACCGGCGAAGCGCCCGGACAGGACACCATGCTTTAGAATTAGGATCATATCTAGTTAAAGCAGGCAAAATAATAGGTTGACCTGGATATTTCAACGACTGATTTTTAGCCAAGAAATTAATCCTAGGTAGCAGCTTAAGGCCTTCCCCTGAAACCACAAAACGGTCATCCTCGGCTGATAAGGCATGAATCTCACTCCTACGCCTAGCCGAGGCCGCAGCAATTAAAAACACAGTCTTCAGTGTTAATAGTTTCATAGAAATGGAACTAAGTGGTTCAAACAGCTTATCACCTAGTACTTGAAGCACTAGCGATAAACTCCAAGACGGAATCACCGGTGGATTCCTTGGTCTTAGATTGCCCATGCCTTTAATTAATACATTTAATGTATTCACTTCATCACTTCCCCTCTTAGCCAAGCAAGGAATAACAGACATTAAAGCTGACTTAT
The DNA here is from genome assembly GCA_034401795.1 of Chaetoderma sp. LZ-2023a. Taxonomy (NCBI): domain Eukaryota; kingdom Metazoa; phylum Mollusca; class Caudofoveata; order Chaetodermatida; family Chaetodermatidae; genus Chaetoderma; species Chaetoderma sp. LZ-2023a. The sequence continues at coordinate 50,505,217 of CM067372.1, forward strand.
AACCAGCAATAGAGTTAGGCTTGAGGCTATAGGCATCATAAAGGTGACAGAGGAAATCAGCTACTATCTGAATAGATGCATCCATTGGATCAATACATCTTTTTGAGCACCATTCTGCAAATCTGTTGATTTTATAATTATATGCTCTGGAGGTTGACCCCCTCCTGGCTTTGGCCATAAACATGGCTGCTTGCTCAGAAAAGCCCTCCTTAATTCTAGATTCCTTGACAACATCCACGCAGTCAATCTGAACATTGACGGATTGTTGTGAAGGGCCTTGCCCTGGAAGATAATATCGTCCATCAGAGGCAGAGGAACCGGATTGCAGACCAGAAGGTCCAGCAGATCCGTATACCATGATCGGCTTGGCCAATCCGGGGCGATCAGAAGCACTTGGCATTCCTCTTGTCTGATTTTCTGAAGAATTTTTGGAATCAGGATTGCTGGAGGGAATGCGTATGCATACATTCTCCCCCAGCTGATAGCTAACGCATCTGTTGCGAAAGCGCTTGGATCCGGAATCGGAGAGACGTACGTCGTCATCTTCGCATTCTTCTTCGTTGCGAACAAATCGATGTTGGGTTTCCCCCAATGGTCGAACAGACGATCCGCCACACATTGATTTAGTTGCCATTCCGTGGGTAAAACACTCATCCTTCGGCTCAATGAGTCTGCTAGCAGGTTTAACCTTCCCGGAATATGAACTGCTTTCAAGGTAATCTGGTGATCCAGACACCAACAAAGCAGTTTCCATGTCATCATACAGAGACTGGGCGACTTCGTTCCGCCCTGGCGGTTTATGTAAGTCACAACTGTTGAGTTGTCTGAACGAATAAGAACAATCTTGCCCTGAACTTTCTGTAAGAAATGTTCCAGGCCCAGGACTACTGCTCTTAGCTCCAGTAGATTTATGTTCCTTTGACTGTTCCAGATTCCAAAGCCCTGATATCGTGGACTCTTCCAGGCAAGCTCCCCAGCCCTCCATCGATGCATCTGTATACACAGTCACCTGAGGGTGGGGAGGGGTTAGCATAACCCCCACCAAGAGATTCTCTGTGTCCAACCACCATTGCAGGTGATGAATCAGAGGCGCCAACACTGACACATTCGAGTCCAGCGAACCTGTACTCTGGGTCCATTGTGTCATGAGAAATAACTGGATCGGCCGCCTGCGTAAGGCGGCCTGAGGAATGACTGGTTCCAATGAAACCATCAACCCCAGCATTCTCAAGTAAACCCGTGCCAGGACATGACGACTGTCGCACACTGACTGAATTAATGAGATGAGTTTCTGAACTCTCTCCTGAGTAGGATAAACATATCCTGTCTCTAGATCGAAGAACATCCCCAGGTAAACAAACTTCTGGGATGGAGTCAGCTCTGATTTTGGGAAATTGATCATCCAGCCTAAGTCTGTGAGAGTTTTCAAAACAATCTCCAGACTGGCCGACAAACTTTCCCGGGTGTGCGCTTTCAACAGCCAGTCGTCTATGTACGTGTGGACTGCTATGCTTCTCCTGCGGAGGTATGCGGTGATCGCAAGAACCACACGGGTGAAAACCCGAGGAGCCGTGGAAATTCCGAAGGGTAGCACCCTGAATTCCCACTGTCTGCCCTGGAATGCAAATCTCAGGAAGCGACGGAAACTCCTGTGTATGGGGATGTGGAAATAAGCGTCCTTCAAATCTATCGACGCTGTCCACATTCCCCTCTCTAACCCCGCCAACACCGAGCGCACAGTCTCCATCTTGAAACTGGGCGTCTCTATGAACTTGTTCAATGGCTTGAGGTTGAGAATTGGTCTCCACCCTCCGGTGTTCTTTGTTACTAAGAACAGGGTTGAATAGAAGCCCGGACACCTCTGTGCCGGCTGAATAGCTCCTTTTTGTATGAGGGAATTTATTTCCTCCTCGATACACAACCTTTGATCTGGATCTCTCGGATTTGGAGTCCAGATCGGCACTAGAGACAGTCGCGATGGCGGGCCTGTCATCCAATCGGGATGATACCCGACTGAAAGCCATCGCAAGACTAAACGGTCCTGAGTTAACCGTTCCCACTCTTGCATGTGGTCGGCTAATCGGCCTCCCATCGGTCCACCTAGGGATAGAGGTGGACATAAGGAGTGCAAGAGCGGCACTGTCTCCTTTGCCAGAAACACCGGCGCGGTTCTCATCGCGGTAACCGTCCCATCAGGAACGATTACCCCGCCCAGATCCTCGCGCGCCACGACCAGCACCGCGCGCACCTCGGTGCGCGGGCGGCTGCCTGGCTGACTGCGCCTGAGGAGCCTGCGCCCCCCTCGCTGCTGGCCGAATCGCACGCGGCCGAGGCCGGCGCTGCGATGGTGGTTGGCCTCTGACCTGGCCACTACCACCTCGAGCCTGCAGGGGACGATACGCAGGGGGTGCGGCGCGAGCGTTGGCACGACGAAGCACCTCAAACTGTTCGCGCAGCGCCCTCTGGTTATTTACCAGAGTAACCGTCTCCTGGAGGTGTCTACATCCCTCACCTCCAAAGAGACCAGGACCTGTCATAGGCGTACGTAGTAGCCTATTGTAGAGATCCTGGGACGGGCACAGATTATCCAAGGCAAAAGTGCGCCTTGCCCGGACACTCCTGGTCACCGCCCGCGTCATACAGTCCAGAGCCAGGTTGATACCATCCTGGATGGCTCGCTGGACTGTGACCGGACTTGGCTGGCGCGATGCGGATGCTGTTACTACCCCTTGTAACAGCTGGGAGACGTGGGACAGAGCGGCAATCGAAGCCCTCCCACTCTCCTCCGCATCACGCAACGCGGTATTTGCCGAACGCAACGCATTCGAACACAAGACTCCCGTGTCAGAACGGGAGCCTGGCCGCGCATCCTCACCCAAAGCCGCGCGGTCATCCACGCTCGGCTTTGGTACCACACCGTACCGCTGGTAGTCCAGGGGCACGATGCGGCAACGCCTGGCCACCTCGCGCGGGGCCTTAGCGAGACGTCCACTCGCCCTAATGGACGTCTCCGCCGCCTCGAACATGTCAGCGACATGCTCTGCCAGCGGCAGAGAAGGCATAGCGTTAGCAGTAGGCTTACCAGCTAACCACGGCCTGTGTTCACGCTGGCTAGCCGACTGCTCCACAGGCAGATCTGGTCTAACACTCACCAACCACTGGCAAGCGTCAGACCAATCCTCCTCCGTGGCTAGTTGCGAGCGCTCTACAAGACGGGGGCCTTCGTCTTCCTCCTGAGCACAAGCAACAGAGCTTGACGGCGGATACGCTGATATCCCTGGCAAGCCAGGGAGAGCATGCGGGCCTGATAATACCGGCATGCTAATCTCACTGGCTTGACCAGGAGCAGGCGCCGTGGTAGAGCGCGGGGCATATACCGCCCCACCACGGCCCCGGCCAGCACCAGCTACACTCTCGGCAAGCCGAGCTATGCGGTACCGCTGGCCTTCAGCGCCCAGGGCCACAGTCTGAACCGTGGATTCTACCCCTGGGAGAGTAGAACCGTGGAAAAAGGCGCCTGTATTCCCCGCGAGGGGCGCACAAACGTCATATTCCATGGCCACGTCTTCAGACGGCGACCCCAACAGGTAATCATCATCCTCCTGGCCAGAAAGATTAGACTCCGGGTCAGCAAAGAGAGCTAACCCGGACTGGCCAGGGAAGGCGCCATACGAGGTACTGGCAGCCGCGGTGTGCGGATACCCCTGGACTGATGAGCAGCCCGCGGGTTCCAGCGACGACCGTCCACGGTCCCTATTGGGCGCGGCAATAAGCCTGCTGCCAGGGCCGTGGAACACCCCCTCTAATGGGGCCACCTCTGAATCTTCAAACAACGGAAGCGTACTAAGGAACGTTGATTCAGAGGTGGGGATTACCTGCTCCGAAGCAGATGATGAGGTCAATAAAGGATTTGGTCCAGGAAGCATGCCACGAAGCAACTCTGGAACCAAATCCTTGATTGTCCTCCTCATCTCTCCCAACATCTCGGTCCGGAAGGCCTCCATGTCCACCGCGGACGAGGCCTTCCTCTTACCCTTCTTACTTACGACCTCTTTTTTCAGCTTCTTTTTCTCCTCCTCCAACTTGTCCTTCGCCTGCAAGCACAAGAATTCGGACATTAGCTCGCCCCCCCAGTGCTTACATATCTCGCAATTAAGCAAGGGACCACAGGGGCTACACTGAAAACATAGATGAGGGCCAAACTTGTCCCTCAAAAATCGTCCACAGGACGCACAACCAGGTCTCTGAAAAAGGCCAAAGGACGAGGAGTATGAGCAAACTAGTTAAGCTTAGAAACTCACCAACTCAAGAGAAGGAAATGATCATAAAGATCATAATTTTTATCAGAAACCAGCTTCGGACAACTTTAATTGTAAATAAAGAGCAAAGCTGATTATGACGTCATTAATCCTATGACAGGACAAAATCGATCCCTACAAACATCCCAGTGCAAGGACGAATTGTATCTCTAACCAGAACATGTGCAGAATGGACATTTCGACTACACAAGCATCAGATAAATACTGATAACAATGGCAAATAGTGTTAATTATCTCCCTTTCTCATATCAATAATTAATACCTGACACCTTGTCTAGACAAACCATCCAACCTGATGAACTGGAGAACTCCACCACTGAACGCCTCTTAACTCTCTCCACCTCAAGGGGAAGGAATTGGATCAAGAGGGCAAAGTGAGAAGACCTTTATAATAGGCCTCCAACTCACTGGGCATAGAATTTTTGGTTAGATAACCTAACAGTATTAGTAGGAAATGGAACCATGGTGGAGAGACACAAACCCTCTGCTGATGTCATGTCCTTATTTCTCCTTCACACAGACCTGTGGACATAAACACAAAGAGAGATTAGTCTTGTATAGCACCTAGTTGAAAAAACCCAACTAATTAAGGCGCTTATCACGTTTAGCGAGAGTCCCGGAAACACATTACAACGGGACAAAACTCGCTAATTTTACTAGAAGTCACCTGATTTAAAGGTCCAAGGCCCTCCTGTGGCGAAGTCACTCTCTCAGCCATCTTTGTCAGCGGTAAACTTCTATCTAATAGTCTTAAAAAGCTTTGAAAAGAGTATAGAAAGATTCTATCATGAAAGCATGTGTTGTCTCTCAGCCAATAAATTAGCAAAGAGGAAGTGCTAGTCTGCGCATGCGCGGTGGTGGGGCTGGCATCCGCCAGACTACGCTCTGACTCCCTGCCCAGTAGGGGCACCTAACTGTTTTAATCTGAGTGTTTATTGAGTGAAAGCCAATATTTAGCAATATCAAAAGTATTAGGGAGGTCAGTATACTCTTGATGTGAAATCATATCCCAAAACGGCTTAAATCACCTCCAAAATTGGCCCTAACCATTCGAATTTGCCACGAAATTAGAACTATTTCCGCAACCTGTGCAGAGATCACCTGCATGAAGATCACGAGAATGGGCCCATCTCGTTCCAAACTGGCCCAATGAAACGTTGTGAACAACTAAACCTGTTCAGATTCGACTGGAAAATATCAATGTTATGAGTCAGAGATGTCGGATATGGATGTAAAGTTGTAAACCTGTTCTATGAATTTTCCTGACTACTTGTATTAATATACGTCAGAATAATAAATAAGCTTTCTTCGAAAACCTGTGCTTTATAGGACGAATTTGCAATGGAACGAAACCTCTAAGTATCGTGGAAATCTCAGCGCATGTCTACAACTTAGCCATTATAACACTTAAAAAATAGACCACCATGTGCTGAGAATACATAGGCCTATACTTGCTCATGTTAGAGTAGCGTGTAACGATCGATATCCAGCAGCCTGTCAACATAACAAGAGGCCCAAAGGGCCTGTATTGCTCACCTGGACCAAAGGCATCTCAACTAGAATGGTCATTAACAATAAGTAGAACTCCAATGAGTTGAGCAGACTTGTAACAAGAAAACAGAGGCCATGTTTCTTTATGTAACAACTTCTTTTGAACAAACTTTAATGTCCCTTAGTCACCAATATCATATCTCCAAAATTTCAGCCCAATCCGTTCAGTGGCTCTGGAGATGAAGTTGCTTTCATGAAAACCAGGCCATCCAAGATGGCTGCCCAACCATTTGGAAAATCAAGTTCCCTTGAACAAACTTGGTTCAGCTCGTGCCCTAAATGATATTTTATGAGGTTTTAAACAATCGCTCAAACAGTTTTGGCAAAAAAAATTTAAAGACATTTCCATAAATCAGCCAAAATCCAAGATAGCCGCCGGCCAAATTGGCTGATTGGCTTTGTTTGAACAAACCTGAATCTCTACAACCTAAGGATGCTTCCTGCCAAATATAATTGAAATTGGCCCAGTAGTTCTAGAAGACATTTTAAATTTCCCATTGCTTTAGTATGGGAGCTTTTGGCGGGAAAATGATCCAAGATGGCCACCAAACTGTTTATCCGACAATTTCGAAAATTGCAAATTTGAGATCGGAATACCCAAAAACTTATAAAAACCAATTTCAGCCTCAAAATCCATCAAATAAAAAAATCCAATATGGCCACCAAACACACTATATTTTGATCGGCACAAGGCAGCCATATTTTTTAACGGATCACCTTCCCGTGAACAAACTTTAAGGATTAAATCCAGTTTAAGTAACGACACTAAAAACTATAGTGTTTTAGTTTTTGTAATTCATTTTTCAACTGGAAGTTCGCAGAAATAGCTTTTTACACGCATTGTTCACGTGAAGCATGGCGAGTAACGAGTCTGCACATCGGGTACTCGGTAATTATCAGAAGCTTTGGAATCGGCTATATTCAATGTCGTGTTATATGTATGTGTATAGGCCTGTTTTCGCGAGTAACAGAATATACGACTCCAACAGAAATAAAAGAGTACAACACTCGCCCCATTTAAATACTCGCGGATTTTGTCTGGACTCTGTTTATCAAAGCGCTCGACTGCCAAAATAAAATTTACCGTTTGCTGGTCGCACGCATTAATAGCAAGAACAATCCAGATTGAAAATAGTGCACACCGATGTCTCAAACAGCGGGTTATAGTTAGCGAGTCGACCACACCCTTTGACCGATATTCCTGTGAATGATATTACATCAATAAAAATAGTGACCTAATAAAATCGTGAAACTAAACAGTCGCAATAGCCATGTTTTTCTTCCCTAAATCAGGAAGCCGATTTATTTATTTTACTTATATTTACCGTTGATTGGAAATGGAAGTGAAAAGGAAATGGAAAAATTGTTCTAATTTCGTGGCATGCCTCAACTCAGATGACGGTATACCGTGGTACCGCTGTATTTTTTCATGGTACCGATACCGTCATGTAAATATCAATACCGCCCAGCTCTACTAACCAGGCTGTAAGTACTCGAGATAAAATATTACGACGCAAAATATTCATTTGAAATTGATTTTTTAGAAAACAACGGGCCAAAATTAGAAAATATTAGCACAAGAAAAGCTATATTTTACACATTTGTAACCTTTCCCTGTCCTATGAGATTAATTAAAATAAGTTTTATTCTATTTTTTGCGCGAAGTGCATTGTTATAAATAGCCAATTTTCGTAGCAGTAATCGTTAATTTATCAATTTCTCTAGCCTACAAACAACAATTTGACAGGCCCGGAAAAATAAGAAAATGTAGTTACTAAATACAGGTAAAATATCATTTTCACATATGAATAGTAGCTGTTTATCTCGTTAGATATATTGACCACTGAATTTATCGTGATGCCCTAGCTCAATCCAGACTATAACAGCCCAGGCCACTATGTACTTTATCAATGGCAATACCAAAAATTTTCTTGGAAGAGTGCTCTCCCTTTAGACACTAGCCGCCTGTCTTATGCAGGCATATTTGTGCAGTGAAATCCGGTACCAGTATATGCCCTGAAGTTATTTTAAGAAGATTGCTTGCTTACCCACCAGATTCAGTAATATAGAAAAATACTTGTCACAGGGCATATGGAGATTTATATTATAATCACATAGCATTGTCAGATATGCCATTGGTGAAGTATGGGGTGGTCGTTGTCATTAGTCTTGAGTGCGCATAGACGTAATTTCATTTATTTCGACAACATTTTTTTCCATGATTTTGAGAAAAATGTCAAATTTACAGAAAATTAGGAAAATTAATTTAGTCACCAGAGAACATTTCGTAAATATATTCAGGCATGAAAGGGTTAAACACCTCCTGCAGTGGTTTTGAGGAATGCCCATTTGCAGGCCAAGCCAGTCATTTCAGTAATAAAGTTTAACAAGAGCTCCGCAAACGCCACATAATACCCCGCCATGATGACAAACCAATGAATGAGCTATAAGAAAAAATTTATTTTTTCCGCAGACCCAGACCAGTCATCCTTATGAAGTGTCAAAGTGATCCGTTAAACGGTCATGGCGGTATCGTTCGGCAACCAATTTTCAAGATAGCCGCCGCTGACTGGTGGCCATATTGGATTTCGGATTATCGTAAATTTCGATAGGTTTCTTCACCAGACATATTCCAACCACCCTATGAAGTGATCCGATAAATCGTAATGGAGATATCATTCAGAAACCAACTTTCCAGATGGCAGCCCATGGCTGGCGGCCATCTTTGATTTCGGATCATCGTCACTTTCGATAGGTTTCTTCCCCAGACCTAGTCCAATCACCCTATGAAGTTTCAAAACGATCCAATAAACGGTAACGGAGTTATCATCCGGAAACTAATTTTCAAGATGGCCGCCGGTGGCTGGCGACCATCTTGGATTTCGGATCATTGTCGATTTCGATAGGTTTCTTTCCCAGACCCAGTCCAACCGCTCTATGAAGTTTCAAAGCAATCTGATAAACGGTAACGGAGTTATCATCTGGAAACCAATTTTCAAGATGGCTGCCCGCCATCTTGGACTTCGGATCATCGTTGATTTTGATAGGTTTCTTCCCAAGACCTAGTCGAACCACCCTATGAAGTTTCAATGCGATCCGACAAATGGTAACAGAGTTATTATCCGGAACCTACTCTGCCGCCCGCACGCCCGCCCGGACGGAGCCGTTACATACCACGTCAAATTTTTTGGCGGGGTATAAAAAACAAGAAGTCCAATGGCGTGTGATGCTAACCTGACCCATTAGCCATTTGCATTTAAATAGATACGATGGGTTAATCAAAGATGGCAAACAAGGAAATTGACCAATCAAAATTCTCATCTGATATGTTGAAACTTACCTCCATACGATCGTTCCACCCAAGTTTCGTTGCAATCGGGCCATTAATAAAGTTAGGAGTACAGTTTTAGATGGTTCCAGAAATTGTTCAAACATTCCAAGATGGCCACCAGAATTCTGAATAGAAGTTCTAGACCCTAGAATTCTTCCAGCCAAATTTGGATAAAATCCTCCAAGTGGTTAAGGAGATACATTTTGACAATTTCCAGTAAATCTGTCATAAAATCTGTGATTTTCACCCCAAAATATGACCAAGCAAAATTTGTTATGAGAAGTTCTTGTGCCTACTATGATAGGGTTATTCTAGCCAAATTTGTTTGAAATCTGTCAAGCAGCTAAGGAGAAGTGTTTTGACAATTTCCAGTAGATATTTCATAAAATGTCAGATTTTCACCAAAAAAATCAGCCAAACAAAATTCCGAATGTAAGGTAAGGAGCCTACAATTATAGGGTTCGCCCAGCCAACGATGGTTGAAATCCGTCAAGTGGTTAATAATGAGTAGTGTTTTCACAATTTACGATAAATTATTCATATAATCTATGGCCGCGTTCTCACTATAGACTTAATCAGGAACAACGCCATACTGAAGTATGGTGTTATTCCCGATTAACTCTCTAGTGAGAACATAGCCTAAGATTTTAACCCAAAAATTGGCAAATTAAAATTATATATACAAGTTCTGAAGCCTAGGCCTAAAGGGACCTTGCAGCCAAATTCAGTTGAAAGCTACCAAGCAGCTAATGAGAAGCGTTTTGACAATTTCCGGTAAATTTTTCATAAAATATTGGAGTTTCACCCAAGAATTTGACCAATCAAAATTCTGCATACACATTCTGAAGCCTACCCCAATACGTTCCCCCCAGTTAAATTAGGTTGAAATCTGCAAAGCAGTTATGCTTTAAATTATTAATAGGAAGGTTGCTGAGGAGGCAAAAGAGAACATGTTTAAATTTTTGAAATCGTGCTGTTGAAAGCTGCTTTAACCCTTTAATGACGAAATTTGGTCAAGAAAATCAAAATATTTCCTTATTGAATGTTCATTTGCATGACAAGAGAAGACTATTTTTGAAAATTTACCCCTGGAATGGCTGGCTCGGTTACCGAGCCAGCCATTCTAGTGATAAATTTGGCATGCATATGGACATTCCCAAGACCACTACAGAAGCCGGTTATGGCAGGCTTTGTCATGAAAGGGTTAAAAGAACGACTATTTTTAAACGAAATATAGTAGAAACAGTCATGAAAGCTGTAAATAAAAGTGTCCATTGAGAATTACAAGCAGAGTGTTATTTGCAAACACACCTGTTCCATTTGCTGATCAGTCTTCTGCTGTGCTAACACCTGCACAGGTACTTGCTGATGCTGAATTTGATTAAGCTGTAGTGGGATCAACTGACTCGTTAAACTGTTCAGGGGCGAGGGTGGTGACTGGGACAGGCTTCCAACACTACCACGCTGCATTACGTGTGCTGCGGCCGAAGCATGCGGAATACTCATGGGAACTGACACAGTTCCAAACCGACCTGCAAATAATTCTAAATGTTGAATAAATAAGTGCACACAAACAGACAAAACACAACATAGGCACATCTAGACATAGAAGATCATGAGAATGAAGCAAATAAATAAGTTGATGAAGTTTGTATACAAATTGAAATGCTCATGCATGTCATATTTTAGTTATGTTTCTCGTACTGCATAAACATATAAACTTTGGTAGTTTTAGACGTAACACGATCCAACGGCCTGCCATCTACCGAGGATCATTTAGGGCTGGCTTGGTTTAAATCATTCAAATAGTTAATGCGGCTTACTTAATCTGAATCATGTTTGGAAATCCAAGACTGTCACCAAGACATTTCTGCATAGATGTTGCGAACTTCTGAAGCAATATCACCATAGGGGATTTCCAGCCCCCTTTGAGTACTATTATTGGAAATCCAAGATGCCCACCAGAACATTTGCCAATCAAATCTCTGTATAGAAATTCTGAACCTTACCACCCGGTCACTCAAGTTAAGTTCTAAACCCTACCAGCCGGTCACTCCGGTCAAGTTTGATCAAAATTGGTCAAGTGGTTAAATGAGTAGTAGTATTTTAAAGAAAAAGTTAATGGACAGGCAGACAGACAATGGATGAATTGGACGGTTGCCATGGCATTTGGGACAGGTGCGCTAATAATGTGTATATTGAACAGTTATGTTCTTTTCTGGAAGGCATATGTTATTTCTTGGTTTGCTTGTAAATGCAGTGTTACCACATGCAAAGCTTGTTGGCTTCATGGCTAATAACGTCTAAAATATGGAAATATGTCTCTGAATACAAACACATTGATCAGGGTCTGATCCAAATTGATTTTGAACCTGTTATAAACGGTTTGGGCACCTTCAGTGTGGGCACCCATATTATGAAACCCAATAACAAATTTGCAGACGAGCTGTAATTTGTATGAAATATCACCCTCTCAGGCTCCTCTTTTGAACCATCTACACTGCTAAGGGTTCCCAAACTAAAACCCTGGATCAGGCCTTGTTTATAAGCCAATATGGTATATCATCAGGTTGTTGATAGCAAAAAACAAAGATAACGGTCAATGTTTCCATTGAAATAAATGTGATAAATGATATCATGTCAAAGTAATTATGGGAGTTGTTGCTTTTAAGCAAAATGTCAAACTGAATTACCGCTTTATCACAGATATTTATATTAGATATTTTTAATTCTTGCGACTCGTATGCTTGTCAAGACTAAGTTTCCAAACGTATTCTATTTGCTGTAGATAAAAATCGTTTTACAATAATGTTTGAAGTGAAATGTCTCTATAAACCAATCAATAGTTTCAACGTCATTGCAGATTCCAACTTCTAGAGTTTCCCAATGGATATTTCCATTTTTAGCTACGCCTGCCCATCTCTAGATAATCTCCACCGACACCTCCCTCATGTTGGGATCGATCGATCTCTGAATTCTCAGACTATCAACTCCCAGAAAACTATACAGGTATGCTATTTAGTATTTTGGAACTAATTTGACTGAGCGCTGTTGCTGCCTATGTAGCAACAGCGTCCAGTCAAATTAGTTTCAAAATATTCAATAGAATGTTTATTAAATGGTCGAGACATACAATTCGTACAATGTGTCGGATTATTAAAAGTTAAAGACGGGCCAAATACAATCATTTCTCACAATGATTATGACGTCATCCTACACGCCGCTTAGCTGATTAAAAAAAGCATCCGCTTTTGTTTCTACGAGAATTCTTAATACTGACCAGATGTACTATTATGATAATGTCAATTATCTAGTCTAGCTCAAAATAAACAATTAAAACTCTGCACTCTCCTGGTCCTGCCCACACTGTGTCCGCGAATTACCATAGCCGCAGGTACCGAGTCAATTCCCAACCACAGTCAGATTCGTCTTATATTTGTCTTGACAAACAGCGAAAGCAGCTCAGCCTCACCTCAGCGGGGCGGCTGAGGTAGGGCCATAGTACATCTGGTAAGTATTAAGAATTCTCGTAGAAACAAAAGCGGATGCTTTTTTGATTGTACTTCGAATAATACTTACCAGATGTACTATTATGATAAACTCCGGATTTCAACAGCCAAGAAATACCGGTGGGAGGAGGTGAGGCTCGAACCAGCACTCATCTACCATCTGACAAAGAAGGTTGTGAAGAGACTAGAACCCTGGCATACGCTTGGTTTCTGCCAACTGACTCAGAGTGCTAAACTTCCATGGTCTAGAGCGTGCTCGCCCCCTCATTTGTCCGCACAAATTCCAGAGGGCTGTCAAAAACGGGGAACAACACCCACCAGACCTGTGTCAGCCCCAAATCTGAGTCTAATGTCTGCAAAAGAATAAGATGTTCTTGTCCAGACTATTTACTGAAATAGTCTGGTATTTCGACTATAAGTAAACTTAAAATTAGTCACTTAATTAATGTAAACACTCACCATTTTGAGTGCTTGGTCTTTTTAGTTCATCACAGGAGCTCGGCCAAATCCACGGTCGTTCTCAGGTCATGTGCATGGCCATTGTTCAGTGCAACTGGAAGAACTTCTGATGTGTGCGAAATAGTGGTCGGATGTGGCGTAGTTCAGATTCGATAAATTGGCGATGGCTACCGGATTAAGTGCGCTGGAGATGTCGCGAAGGTAGAAATCAGTGAATGACGACTCGGCATGCCATTGTGCTACAGACATCACCTCCTCTAATGAGACACCCTTATAAAGCCTCCTCTAATGAGACACCCTTATAAAGGGCCGATGATGTTGCTAGTGCTCGGACCTGATGGGCATTCGCATGATCAATCTGCTTTCCTGTAGCGATTTTGTGCGACATCTGAATAGCATCGACTATCCAACGAGAAACAGTATTTTTCGAGGCGCGCAAATGAGGAGCTTTGAGACATAACCACAGAGATTTTGGGTCATCTCTCCACTCCTCAGTACGTTTTTTATACATTTTCAGACATCTGACAGGACACCAAGCAGAAGATTTTGGGTCATGTCTAATTAAACTTGGCAAATTGATCGGCTGTCCTGGATATTTAAGTGCCTGATTCTTTGCCAGGAAACAAAGACATGGAAGTAGTCTTAAACCTTCACCCGTGACGAGAAAACGGTCTTGTTCGGCAGAAAGCGCATGAATTTTGCTTCTCTTTCTCGCTGACGCTGCTGCAACCAAGAAAACTGATTTAATAGTTAACAGTTTAATATCTATAGATCTAATCGGTTCAAAGGGAACATGCCCTAAAACCTGTAGAAGAAGAGATAGATTCCATGCTGGGATAGGAATTGGCTGTCTAGGTCGCAGATTGCTCATTCCTTTAATAACTTCATTTAAAGTGTCATTGTCCACTCCTTCAATGGCCAGACTGGGAATGACTGAAGCCAATGCAGACTTATATGCTGCTAGGGTTGAAGGTACAAGTTTGTCAACTTCGTATAAATGACAGATAAAATGTGCCACGTGTTGAACAGATGCAGAAAAGGGATCGATATCAACTTCGCTGCTTGCTCAGAAAAGCCACCCTTAATTGCACGCTGCTTGATAACATCCATGCAGTCAATTTGAACATTTCTGGTCTGTCGTGGAAGTACAGACCCCTGTTCTGAGAGATTAGATCTCTTCTGTCTGGAAGATGGATTGGATTGCAGACCAGAAGGTCCAGCAGATCTGTAAACCATGATCGGCCTGGCCAATAAGGGGCGATCAGTAGTACTTGGCACATACCCTCTCTTATCTTTGCCAGAACTTTTGGGATGAGACTCGTTGGAGGATACGCGTCTGTCGTGGAAGTACAGACCCCTGTTCTGAGAGATTAGATCTCTTCTGTCTGGAAGATGGATTGGATTGCAGACCAGAAGGTCCAGCAGATCTGTAAACCATGATCGGCCTGGCCAATAAGGGGCGATCAGTAGTACTTGGCACATACCCTCTCTTATCTTTGCCAGAACTTTTGGGATGAGACTCGTTGGAGGATACGCATACGCGTACATTCCCTTCCAACTTATCGCCAGTGCATCTACAGCTAGAGCTACCGGGTCCGGGCTCGGTGACACATATGTGACCATCTTTGCATTCTGTTTCATCGCAAACAGGTCCATATTTGGCTTGCCCCAATGTGTGAATAGAATCTCCGCTACCGATTGGTTGAGCTGCCATTCCGTCGGACAACAAACCGTCCTTCGACCGAGAGCATCTGCTAAGATGTTCAGTCTTCCTGGAATGTGTGCTGCCCGAAGAATAACATTCCTCTCTTGGCACCACAGCAGAAGGTTCCAAATCATCATACACAACTCCGGTGATCTCGTCCCGCCTTGGCGGTTCAAATAAGACACCACTGTTGAGTTGTCTGTCCTTACTAGGACAATCTTGTCTTGGATTAAGCTCTCGAATTTTCCAAGTGCTAATGTCACTGCTAATAATTCGAGAACATTGATATGTTTCTGCGCATTGGTCCGATCCCATTCCCCTGACACTGACTGATCGTCCAATACCGCTCCCCAACCCGTTGTTGATGCATCTGTGAAGATGGACATCTGTGGTTGAGGAGGTTGTAGAGGAACACCTCGCAGGAGATTCTGTTCTGATAACCACCAGTGAAGGTGGAATATCAATGGTTCTTTTACTGGAATTTTCAGAGATAACGGATCCATTCTCTGAGACCAGAATGACATTAGATACATCTGAATCGGCCTGCGCCTGAGTGCCGCATAAGGAACCACTTTCTCCAGGGACACTAGTAAACCCAGTATCCTGAGAAATTGGCGCGCCGTCAGAAAGGCTCCTAGAGAAACTGACCTCAGAACTGCAATCAAACTCTTGACTCTGCTCTCCGCCGGAAAAACTACGCCGTCTCTGAGGTTGAAAAATATTCCCAGATAAACAAACTCCTGGGATGGAGTCAATTCTGATTTCTCTAGATTCACAATCCATCCTAGATCCTTTAGTAAGGCTATGACTACCTGAAGATTGTTGCGCAGAGTGACTGGATTCCCTGCCTTCAGCAACCAGTCGTCTATGTAAGTATGAACAGCTATGTTTCTCCTGCGAAGATAAGAAGTCATGGCGAGAACCACTTTGGTGAAGACCCTCGGTGCTGTGGTCAGGCTGAATGGAAGCGCATTGAATTCCCAAACATTGTCTTGGAGTGCAAAGCGAAGGTATTTCTGAAAAGGAATTGACATTGGAATATGAAAATATGCATCCTTCAGATCTATCGACACTGATCACATGCCTTTTCTCAGCCCTGTCATCACCGCTGCTACAGTTTCCATCTGAAACTTGGAGAAAGAATAAATTTGTTCAACGGTTTGAGATTAAGAATTGGTCTCCAACCTCCGGTACGTTTCGAAACGAGGAACATCATCGAATAGAAGCCTATGGAGGACTGATTGTGGACTAGATGAATCGCGTTCTTCCGCTGAAGAGCTTCGATTTCTGAGCAAATGTCATCTAGACCATCGGATTCCCTTGGAACGGGAGTCCACACTGGAGTCGATGTTAACGGAACTAACGATTGACGGATGAGCCAGCCCGGTTCGTAGCCGTTTCTTAACCACTGACAGACTAAACAATTTCGCACGACCCGTTCCCATTGGCTTGAGAACAGTTTGACGTCTGCCTCCGACGGTAGGAATCTGCACACAGCTGGCGGTCGATATTGCACGATAAGACGCTAAATCGCTTGGGCGAAGATTCTCGACTCCCTTCGTTCCTGACGTCACCGGAACTGATTCCACCGTAAACCCGTCAGGACCGGCCTCCACGGCTGCCCCGCAGTTTCTTGGAATTTATGACGGCCCAGAACCCCCCACCACGGCTATCCTTATGATAACCGCCGTGACCTGAACCGCCACCCTTCCTGTCCTCCTCATACGGCCTCTTATTAGAGGACTTGTATGAGGACGAACGGCCAGGTCCCTGCGATCCGGATGCCCGATGGACATCACGGCCAGAAACACGGAAGGGCGATCTCTGGCGCTGCCTCTGCTGCTCATGCCAATGCTGTTTGTAGGACTGCTGCGGCTGTGTCCTCTTAGTCGACTTCCACGACTTGCTGACTACTTCCTGCTCAGCAACCATTGACGCGACCTTGGATAAGGCTTGCCGTGCCGAGCCGCCGAACAAGCCTGGACCAATGAAAGGCGCAGAAGATAACGCAGCCTTCATCTCAGGTCCTGGTTCTACACAGTCGAGAACCATTCTCCTCCTATCCCCCAATGATCTGGTGATCACCCTGGCCAGGCAATCCTGGGACAAGCACATGGTGTCCCGGACAACTCCGGGAGCAGCCTCTGGCACTTGTCCACCTTCCGCCACGCAGGTCAGCATACCCTGCAGGACAGTACATCCATGCGAGAGCGCAGCCATGGCTGCCTTCGCCGCATCTTCAATGAGCATTAGCTCATTAAACAGATCTTTATTGACCTGGGAAAGTAAGGAATGAGAACGCCCCTTCGATTTGCCAGCCAATGGCCTATTCAGCGCCTCTCGCTCCCCGATGGACAGCCGTGGAACCCGGGCATACTGATGGTAGGCCAGCTCCGGAAAACGGACCCTACTCCTTATCCTCTTCTGGGCTTTGGGCAATGCATAATCTGGCTGAACCAGACGATACGCCGCAACCTCCAACATGTCGGAAGCCTGCGTGTCCAAAGGGAGCATCGGCATGGTCGAAGAGCCACTTGACAGAGCGCTAGCTGCTAGCTCTGACATCCGTTCCATCGCCGGATCATGCTGAGATCCTTGATCCGATGCCAACCCGAGATGGTCGGACATGGACCTGCACCCATTCAGCTTCGGTGCAAAAAGAAATCAATGGACTACCGCTCTCATCTTCCTTCTCACCCTTGGATGAGTAGGCCACCGACGATCCATGCCGAGAGCTATGGCCCGCACTTCTTCCAACATGAAGCGCGTCCATAGCCCGCCTACTAGCCGCACCAGTGTCCAACGAATCGCCGGACACAGATTCACCGCAGTCCATCGGCTCCAGCATGGGAGGCGGGATTACAGCCGCTTTTACCACGGTAGATGCCGGCACTCAGAGAGGAGCCACACCTAACGCCGCCGGGATGCCGCAAAACACGGCTCCAACGACAACGCAGGTTGAGCGAAATCCGAGTGGAAAATGCCCAATGGAACGTCGACATCACCACCCGCTTGGCAAACCCGTAGAAATCCCGAGGGCCCCTGGGATGTACCTGGTTGAGCCGTCAACAATCTTCCTCCTCTGCCGTCGGCTCTTGAGCCAAGGTCGGAGAAGGGACAGGTGCCTGTCCCTCCGCAGAACTAGCCGGACCACCGAAAGGGTGCCCTGCACCAGCCTGCATCGTCGGGATCGTGGATTGCAGGGACTCAAACATTGCCTTGAACTGGGCCGCCCATATGCCCAATGCTGAATCCATTCGCTCGTTCAGACGATCTTCCAGTCCTCTCACTGATGCCTGATCCAGCTGGGCCGCCTTGTCCCTCGCGATACTCTCCAAGCGTGCATGACGATCACGATCGAACTCTGCCACCAACTCCGACGACCACTTGGCGCACACATCACACAGACTTCCCACTTTGCACTTCACCCAAGCGACACAGTGATGACCATTAAACTTGCGCTTCATGAACCTGTTGCATTTGTGGCACAAAGTGTCCTGGTTCTTGGCCTTCTGCGAACACAAAGAATTAAAACACTGCACATGACATACGATGACGAGCAATACGCACAATTGACTTGATTGTGAAGTAGAATTACTTAGAAACATTAACTTTCTCTTAAATTAATGATAATCAAGCCTTTAGGCAGGAAATATTTGAAACCTTTTTGAGTGAAAATTAACAAACACAACTTGGAAATTAACTAACGTTAATACAGCCAAGAAATAAATGCCGATCGCTATAAACACCCTGGACAATGAAGCGAGAGCTAAAAATCAGCATAAAACAGAGTGCATAGACACGCCAAGCCAAAACGAAACATTAATCATGGGCGCCGCCATCTTGGCTAAGGGCGCATCCATCTTGGAAGGAACCGAGTCGCAAGAGAAATTAGCCGCGTACCCGGATAAGATTAAACAGTTAACGGGTACCGGAGCGACTCCAACAATGGCTACCATTCTAAAACAATGTGCCAATTTAAGGAAATTTCAAACAGTCATTACGGCACGAATGTATAAATTCTAGATTGCTACAACCTGCCCGTGATGATTTTTGTTTTTCTTCCATCCTTCCAGCAATGAATTACACAGAAACCGCTAAACTCCGTAGAAAATTGAGAATTTTAGAGAGCTCAAAAACGCGACTAGCAAGGAGAGCAAAATAGACGAATCTGACTGTGATTGGTAATTGACTCGGTACCTGCGGCTATGGTAATTCCCGGACACAGTGTGGGCAGGACCAGGAGAGTGCAGAGTTTTAATTGTTTATTTTGAGCTAGACTAGATAAGACATTATCATAATAGTACATCTGGTTAAGTGTTATTCGAAGTAGATATGACGTCAGCTGATAGTTGGATACTCCGGAAAGGTGAGTTGGGGATTCCTGGAAGTTACCCTAGTGCGGTGTAGACAGCAAGCATTTATGCAGCTGAAGTTTTCAACCTATAAGTGGTGTATTGATATCCATATTACACTAGAATTAAGCATATTGAGGCTGACATAACACCTGACCTAAGGCTGACACTTACAGCAAAATCAGGCTGACAACACTACCAGGAAACTGATACACCTCAAGACGCTGACATGTCTAAGTCATTTAATGATCCCGACTCCTGAAATAACACCTAGTAGAGGGTGTTTTAACATATACCTAAGGCCGCTCTAACATAAATACCTAAAGCATATATAATGGTCAACAGAGGCTGATATAACGCCTACCTGAGGTTCATTCAACACACTACAAATAGCTGATATAAGTGATCATATCACAATTCCCATATGCCGATATACCTAAGCATCAAAACACCCCTGCCTGAGGCTTAGTCATATAACACTACCTAAATCCGAGACATAACATTTACTCAAGGGGGATAGAACACCTGAGGCTGACATATAACCTACCCGAGACTAAGATAATGCCTACCCAAGGCTGGTATAACACCTACCCAAGGCTGGGATAACACTTACCCATGGCTGGTATAATATCTACCCGAGGCTGGGATAACACTTACCCATGGTTGGTATAATACCTACCCGAGGCTGGGATAAGACCTACCCATGGCTGGTATAATACCTACCTGAGGCTGGGATAAGACTTACCCAAGGTTGGTATAATACCTACCTGAGGCTGGGATAAGACTTACCCAAGGCTGGTATAATACCTACCTGAGGCTGGGATAAGACTTACATAGGTTGGTATAATACCTACCTGAGGCTGATATAATGCCTACCCGAAGCTCATATAACACCTACCCAAGGATAATAGAACAACTATTTATGACATTAACAACACCTCCCAGGGACTGATATTATAATACTTACCATAACCCTTCAACCTGGTCAAAACGGCTTCTGCAGTGGTCTTGAGAAATGTCCATTTGCAGACCAAGGGATCATTTTTGAAAATGTACCACTGGTATGACTGGCTCGATAACTGAGCCAGTCATTCCAGTGATAAATTTCCATAAAATAATTTCTTGGTCTGCAAATGGACATTTTCTATGACAAAATTGAAATTTTCATGAACAAATATGAGAATTAAAGGGCTAAGCTGATATAAGACTCACCCGATGCTGAAAGTCCTGTACTTATAGAGCTGCTAACTGAATTTGAGTCATTATCTCTGTCTAGTTCACGATCTATACTGCTGATATCAAAATCATCTATCGTTAGCTGCAGTGCATTGCCTGAAAATACAACACAGTCACAGCTGTCTTAAATAGCTTCAGTAAAAATGATAACCGACAACCGAGACAGTCATTCCAGTGATAAATTGTCAAAAATTGTATTCTCTTGGCCTGTAAATGGACATTCAATCAAATAGGCAGATATTTAGATTTTCTTGATCAAATTTGACCACCAAAGGGTTAAAACCTGGGGCAAAGTTTAAATTTGGTGTACCAGGGATTGGCTTGGCCGATTGTCCTATTTCATTGTGAATAATGATTTTTACGATATAAATAAAGAAAATTTTAGAAACTATTTTACTTATAGCGACTACCTAAGGCTCGTGCCAAATATCTTACAGAAGCATTCAGCATACTACCTGTCAAAATATTGTAAATTCAAAATCGGATAGATGTATATATATATATACATATATATAGGCCACATTATATGCTTGGTAATTTTGCTAAAATAATACATCGCTTTATATACACCTGTGCAAAAGTTAAGCACCACCCTATTTTTACGCACATGCGAGGGTATATTCATGTGCTATGAAGAAAGCAACAGCATAAACATTTATGTACCCATCCATCTTAGTGCAAGAGGTAATAATGCAACTAGAGGAATGCTGATTATGATGGTGGGGAAACACTGTATGTTTTTGTTTGAACTTGAAAACGAGGCCTGAATATGGTTACGTTGACACAACTGACAACCATTGCCCTACAGTTGACACACGTGGCTAGATTGTCATTAATGGTGTCTGAAAACGAAGTTTAACATCTGTGCACGAGTTTGAGACTGTCATTATTAATACCGGGTATATCCACCTTGTGCCTGGATGACGGCCTGGACACGACGTCTCATGCTGGTCACCAACCGACTGATACGCCATTGTGGTATTCGTTGCCATTCAAGATGGAGTGCGTCTGTTAATTCCTGTAGGTTCTGCACAGGAGGATCCCTCCTTCTCACCATGTTTCCCAGAATGTCCCAGATATACTCAATAGGGTTCATGTCAGGGCTCCTTGCTGGCCATGGTAGGGTTTCGATGGCATTCTGGCGGAGGTATTCATGCACAGCTCTAGCACGATGTGGTCGGGCGTTGTCATCCATGAATATAGGGTGGGTTCCAGGTGCATGATTTACAAAATGAGGGACCACAACTCTATCCAGTATGGAATCTTGATATCTTTGTCCATTTAGTGTTCCAGGTACAGTCAACAGATCCAGCTTACAATCAAATGAGATGCACCCCCATATCATAACGGAACCTCCACCAAATGGAACTTCTTCCATGATGTTACGTTGGTCGTACGCCGTGCGTCTGGACCTCCATACACGAGTTCGACCATCTGTGGCATGAAGCAGGAACTGACTTTCATCGGACCAGTGTACCCGTCTCCAGGATCTCATGTTCCAGTGTCTTCTTTCGTTGCACCACCTCAGACGCTCCTCTTTGTGGTGTGCAGTGAGGAGAGGACGTCTGACAGGTCTCCTAGCTTTCATGCCAGCAGCATACAGTCTCCTTTTGACGGTAGACATTGACACTCTATTGCGCGTTTCCCATTGCTGGCTGAGCACTCTGCTGTTGGTGAATGGAGATCTCCTAACAAGGCGTACTAGGGCTCGATCATCACGGGCAGTAGTCTTCTTCGGTCTTCCAGATCTAGGCCTGTCCTTCACCTCGTTAGTTTGCCCATGTTTTGCAATCAAACGACTGATTACAGTATGGTTAATGTTCAGCTGTCTGCCAATCTCTCTGCATGACATACCAGTGGTATGCATGCCTATGATTTGCCATTTCACACGATCACTTAACCTTCGTCTTGCCATAGCGGTTCACAATCAAGAGCTAATTCTCTCTGTACAAATAAACCACGGTCATGAACACAAAATTCCTAATCTTGTCGCCTAAATCTGTATGTAATGTTCTACACCTCAAACTGGACTTTTACATAACTGAACACGTGTGCTGTTTCCCGCCACGCACGGACATCAAGCGGCGTGAAGTCATGCATGCATGTGCATTTCGTACTTGGAATTATGTCAGCTAACGCGGGGACAAAAAGTATGGCAGCCTAGTTGTACCATCATGTTTCTACGTCCTATTGTTTTTGCTGGTGCTTAACCTTTGCACAGGTGTATATTTTAGGCACTCGATCCATCTAATCCCGTGTTTAAAATTCAAACATTGCCTGCATTTAACAACATGCCTCAAAGCGCCGAACATAAATAAGCATTTAAACCAGTCCTTTTTGGAAACTAATCTAGCAAGAAATTATTACGTCGTAAAACGTCCATGGATCCTCAACGGTGCCATACAGTACAGCTCAGAAGTAACTTAACATATTTCCAAAACAAAATAAAATGTACTGTTGAATGTTTCAATCCAATTATTTTCAAAATATTCAACAGAACTAAAATGTTTCTGTTCTTGTTTTCGAAACATGTTATGTTATTTCCGAGCTATACTCCAGCTTTTGCAAACAATACTGATGTTATTTAGTTGAAGAGAGTCACAATACGAAATGCTGTTTACAGTGAGCTATGAAGGGATCTGATCGGTTACTCAAGTATCTGACATTACAATAAAATTATCTCACCTGTTACCTGATGTCACATTCAAGTGATGCAGGTCTGAATGAAGGAAATTTCAATTTCCCTTTCTCCGAGATCTAACAATACTCACCATTCTATTACTTCTGATACAAGCTAGCCTGGATAGCTGGGCCCTAGGACTATAGACTTAGTAAGCTTTACCGACTCCTGGAACCGGGTACTCGGCTCCCAACTGCCGAATACCCATTTGCCATGAAGCTCATATTGTTTGCATAGCCACCAAACAAGAGATACCCATGGCTTGCCTCCGTGGGGCTGGGAGGCTGGGTCCGTAATAGAATGGTGAGTATTGTTAGATCTCGGAGAAAGGGAAATTGAAATTTCCTTCATTCTCCTTCGATCAATACTCACCATTCTATTACTTCTGATATACACCAGATTTAGACAGTAACCTGGTGGGAAGGGGCAAGCCATCAATTGCTACTTTTGCCCCTTGGAGAAAGAGCTAGACTTAAACTTGATTAATGGAAACCTAAAAGGACCATCAAGTTAACGGAACTGAATCACATTCGCATCACTGCCACACTCCCTCCCTTTTTTTCTCCTAAGAAAAGGGAGAGAACTCACGAACATGCATCTCGCCTGAAACACAAATATGCCAAGAGGGTTAACTGCTCTTTGCATATATTAGCCTGGGAATGAGCATGAATATATAAGATGAATGAACATGATATGTAGACATAATACAAAAAACTCTCAATCTTGAATTACCTCATGATATTTGGATTTCAGACGTGGAGCCTCCAACCATTCACTTGTCCGGCCATCAGTGACACAATCTGGTTGACATCCTCTCGCTCGACCATGTCTGCTTCTTAATTCTTCCTTACAAATGCCAAAAAAAGGGAGAAGAGCAGTGTGGTCGTATAACTATCATTTCAAAACAGCTAAAGCGAGTAGATTGGCGGAGGCTGACACATCCCTCATATAGTAATCCATGAAAGAGGACTCACAGTGCCATTGTGCAACAGCCATGATGTCCTCTAACGGAACACCATTGTAAAGGGCAGTCGAGGCGGCTATTCCTCTAACATCGTGTGCCCTTGCGCATTGCACCTGGTGCCCAGTCGCAATCTCATGGGTAGTCTGAATGCATTCGACTACTCAACGAGAGATAGAATCTATGGATGCGGCGCCAAATGGCTTCTTATGGCAGATCCACAGATGTCTATCATTCGACCGTAACGAGTCTGTCCGGTTTTTTTGTACTTAGTCAAAGCACAGACTGGGCACCAAACACTGGCATCACGATCAAACGATTAGTTTCGGTATAATGATCGGTTTGCCGGGATATCTCAGATTGATTCTTTGACATAAACTCTGCTCTTGGCAGTAGACGCTGACCCTCTCCGGAGACAATAAATCGGTCCCTCTCTGCTGAAAGTGCATGGATCTCACTGCACCTTCTAACTGAGGAAGCTGCCAATAGAAAAACCGCCTTTAGAGTCAAATGCTTTAGACTAGCCGAACACAACGGTTCGAAAGGGTGCTTGGCCAGTACATTAAGCACTAAAGATAGACTCCAGGCTGGAATGACTACCGGTTGTCTCGGTCGGAGATTGCTCATTCCCTTCACCATCACATTCAACTGGGCCACCTCTGGACTTCCCTGTTGGCTAGACAAGGGATAACTGATGCCAAAGCTGACTTGTATCCAGCAATTGTGACAGGAGCTAGTCCTGAAAAGAACAGCTCAAAGAGAGTCTGCTATTTGCTGAATAGTGGATTGAAAAGTATCAATACCCTTTCCTTCACACCAGTCTGCAAATCTGTTAACTGTGATGTTATATGACTTGAAGGTTGACCCCCCCTTCTCGCAGCTGCGATGAAATTTGCTGCTTGTCGAGAAAAGCCTTCCGACATGGAACGTTGTTTGATAACATCCACAGTCGATTTGAACATTTCGGGATGCTCGTGTAGGAAGCGTCCCTTGGCCTAGGAGATTATGTTTGGAATCTCGGGTAACTGCACTGGGTTGTCCACCAGCAGATCTAGAAGATCCGTGAACCACGCCCTGCTGGGCCAAAATGGTGCTATTAGCAGGACCAGGCACATTTCCTCCCTGATCTTCGGCAGAAGAATGGTGGGTGGGTACGCGTAAGCGTGCATCCCTCTCCAGCTTATCGCCAGAGTATCTGTATCGACGGCATTTGGATCTGGAATCAGCGAGACATAAGTCATGATTTGAGCATTTTCCTTTGTGGCGAACAAGTCCACGTTGGGTTTGCCCCAATGCTCGAAGATCCTGTGAAGAACTGGAGGCTGAGAGACCATTCTGTTGGCAGAATCCTCTGTCTCCGAGACAAAGCATCCGCCAGAATGTTCAATCGCCCAGGAATGTGAGCTGCTTTCAAAACAACCGAGTAATTCCTGCACCCTTGAATCAAGTGCCACACTTTCATACATAGTGTGGGTGACTTGGTCCCGCCTTGGCGATGTATGTATGATACTACTGTCGAGTTGTCTGACCGTATCAATATCGCCCTGCCCCTGACTTTTGGAAGAAACTTTTCCAATGCCAGTTCCACTGCCATCATTTCCAACAGATTGATATGCAGCTGGCTCTCTTGGAGTGTCCATGTGCCCGAGACCTGGTGTTCTCACAGGCAGGGCCCCCCCCCCCCCCACCCTTACAGCGATGCATCCGTGTACACAACAGCTGGGGTGGGGTAGGTGCAGCGAAACCCCTACTAGGAGATTCTGATGCTTTTACCACCATACAAGATGCGACATTATTGGCTCCAAAACTGGCACCAGCTTTGACAGGGGTTCTGTTCTCTGTTTCCACAGAGACATCAGATACAACTGGATATGTCTTTGCATCAGAGCAGCGTACGGGATTATCTGCTCCATGGAGACCATCATCTGAAGAAACCTCGCCTGAATGTGGTTTCCCAATCGAAAACTCTTGAGGATCGCTAACAGAAACACCACTCTGGGCTCTGATGGGTAAACCCTGCCCTCCTTGAGATCGAATCGCATCCCTAAATAAACGAACTGTTGAGTGGGTGTCAACTCGGATTTCTCCTTGTTGACTATCCAGCCTAGATCTGAAAGTAACTTCAGTCAGAGCAGTATCCACCTCTAACCTAGCTGATGTGTCTGCTTTGATCAGCCAATCATCTATGTAGGTGTGAAGCGCCACGTTCTCTTTTCTGAGAAATGCTGTCACCGCAAGGACCACTCTGGTGAAAACCCGTGGAGCTCCCACACTTGATACTGAAACGCAAATCTCAGAAACCTGTGACAACTCCTGTTCAGTGGAATGTGGAAATATGCATCTTTCAGATCGATCGATACACACCACATTCCCTTCCTCAATCCTGCCATTACCGACCTCGGAGTTTCCATCTGAAACTGAGGCGCATGGATAAACTAATTTAATGGCCTGATATTGAGTACGGGTCTCCATCCCCTGTGCTCTTGGGGACAAGGAACATGTTTGAATAGAAGCCTGGAGTGTTCCGGTTTGCTGGTTTTATTGCTCCCTTCAGAAGCAAACCTGACACTTCGTTTTGAATGGCTTCTAACTTGTCTGGTTCCCTTGGTATGGGTGTCCAGACAGGTGCCAAAGACAGATTCTGTGGTGAAAAATCCCACCACTCCGGCATGTACCCCTGGGATAACCATCCCAGGACCAGACTGTCTGACGTCACACCTCACCAAGCCTTGACGAAACGCATGAGCCTTCCACCCACTATAGACGCATCGACGCCTAATGCGGGTGTCTGGCTCGGGATCCGCTCCCCCCCCTCTCTTGACAAGAGAGAGTGAGAAACCTTTTGGTCTTGGCTTTACCGGTCTAACTGGCACCGCTGTTCCTGTCACACATACCCTCAGGTACGATCCGCTCCCTTTTTTCCGCCCTTCCCCTTGCCCTTCCCGCCTCTCGGGTGATCAGGAGCAACATTGGGGAGGGTAGGGGCCTCTACAACCTTCTTGGCCTTCTTCACCGGAGGCGGCTGAGAAGACCCAGTAGAAGCAGAAGCAGCACTAGACTTAGCTTTCGCCGTGCTTTTGTGCTTCTTAGACGGTTGCCCGGTTAGCGGCTTGGCTACAGCCCCTAGTGCGTGCGGCTGACGCACTAGCTCCAGCTGTAGATTAACCGCCAACCGATTCTGCGCGATGTTGGCAGTGTCTTCTAAGATGGCCCACGCTTGGCCACCAAAGATGCTAGGGCCAATAAGGGGCGTCCCAAGAAGATGCTCTCTAACGGCAGTAGCTGGACGCATATGGTCAAGGACCATCTGCCTCCTAGACTTCGTCACACGCGCTTGCACCCTTGCCAATGCATCCATAGACAGCACCAGGCCACCAGCGTAGGCAGACCGCTATGCAAGAAACCTTACATAGCAGGACCAAACCACGCCGGCGGTGCCATCGCCACAACCTCCGGTTGCAGACGTGGAACGCCCCCAAGGGCCGAAACGGACGCTCCACGATTTGCTTTCGGACCGCCTGACCCCGCGTCAGACCCTGCCAAGTCCTTCTGGCAGGGAACTTGACCATCATGTCGGACGACCGACCACACTGCACAAATGTTACACCTACTGTCAAGATTACATTTGGTACAACGGAAACAGACATGGCCCTTGAATAGAACCCTCACGAATTAATGGCATACATCACATGATGGCGGGGCTGGCTTGGCCTATAAATAAGCACAAACCTACAATAAGCAAGCGGAACGAAATAGGAATGGAAGGCAGACAATTAATTTTCAAATAATTTGATCATAAATTAAATGTTAACCCTCCCGCACCCCACCACGCAACGTTACAGCAAAGATCGCATTGATTATGACAACAAGAATGAAGCTGGCAATAATACACCCATAAACTGATCCTCAAGGATGTATAACGGAACCAGGAATCATATCTCATAGCATTCGGGCTATATTTACTAATCAATATAAATTATACTCCTAACAAAGGCCAAAACGATATGTGAAGAAACAACAAAATGTAAACAATCTGCTGTAGCACACGGTAAAACCGCAGACCACACATCTAAATCAAGAATTTTGAAACCACCGATCAGTACAAACAGATCGTGATAACACGCAAAACTTGAAAATTCCAGTTTTTCTGGTACCAATAAAGTACGCAGCACCCCGAATCTGATGCGCGAATTAATGAAACATTTTCTTCACATAAAAATCTGAGACAACACGGGTGTGACGTCACCCGCTCGGATCTTACGGAGAGCGATGTCAGCCGATTTTAGTGTTAAAACACCGTAAAGCCAACACCTTATTTCATATCTGCCGATCGCCTGTTGGGGTTAAAGGAAAGCGATCAATCTGGCATATTTTGTTGTTAACACACGTCCCAGATTCGGGGTTCAGAAATTGGAACATGCCACACAGACAAAATTTTGAAGACCTAAGTCTTTTAACTATGGAATAACATGGAATTATACAACCTGGTTATCATTGGCTCCATACATGGTAATCCAATATAATCCTTAGAGAGCGCACAAAGCTATCACAATACACAGAAAAAGACTTAGAAACTTAAGACGCCAACTGCACAAAAAAGCATGTAGCTCTTGTTGCTATGCAAACAAGAATGAGCTTCTTGGCAAACGGGTACTCGGCAGTTGGGAGCCGAGTACCCAGTTCCATGAGTCGGTAAAGCTTACTAAGTCTATAGTCCTAGGGAACAGCTATCCAGGCTAGCTTGTATCAGAAGTAATAGAATGGTGAGTATTGATCGAAGGAGAAAGTAACCGTCTTAATTCTATGTCGATGGTGAATTTACAAATTAATAAACATTCTGTTTGACTATTTTGAAACTAATTTGAATGGGAGCTGTTGCTGCCATAGGCATCAACATCTCCCAGTCAAATTAGTTTCAAAATATTCAACAGCTTAACTGTATAGTTACATTTAAATTGAGATTCTGGGAATTCAGTGTTCAAAGTCAGTTTTAAAATCGATTCAAACACAAATTGGTCATAGCTTAGATAGACAATTAGAAATGGGCAAGGTATTGCTAGAAATGAATTCCTCTATTGTCTGTTACTATTAAGATATGACTCAAACTAATTAACTGCTTGTGCTGCTTCATTACAACACAAGCTGCTCAAGCTAAAACATGCAGGTTCTTACCTACAACTGATTCAACAGTGTCTCCAGGTGGGTAAAAAGACGGTGCCAATGCAGACATGCTAGACAAACTATTAATACTAAGTCCTACAGAGTTCGCTATACTCTGTACCGTGTACGGGGAATTAAGTGAGACATGTGATACTCCAACGTTTAGATTGTGCAATAAAACCAAGTTGTGTTTTCGCTTAGATTTTTCTTCCACGTCCAGCGTGATATCATCGTCTATAGACTGTAACTGCTGACGCAGCTTTAAGGCCTGAAAAACAAGACAGAAAACACAAATGTATGATGATATAATAACAGAAGATGAGTGGTGGTTAAATGTCCACTGATGATAGCAAAAAAACAGAACTACAACAGAATTGAGGTTTCAAATGATAACACACAAAAAATAACATTCCATGCATAATAAATAGTGTCAATAAAAGTAGTCATACTGTATATAGGTAAAATAAGGAATTTATGCACAGGGGAGGTAAATCTTAGATGTTAAAAGTGTAAGCCGTTTCCAGTTGTCTCCCTTTATTGAGAATGAATTATTAATGCGTAATACATGTAGAGCCTGAAAAATGTTGCACTGACAACACTGAGACTGACATTGTCATTATTCAGGCAACATTTACAATTGCACATGGACAATCCTTAATTAATTAATCTATGCATGACAAAACCCCTGTGTGGGCATTGTTCATGAAAACAGGATGTATGTTATCCTAATGGGACTATGCATCATAGATAGAACATGTCTTCCACACATATTTGGTCTGCCAATTGATATTTCACAAAATCACGGTAGAAGCCATTTTTTGCCAGTGTGAGTGTCAAAAGGTTAAATGCAGTGCTGGTGAGAAGCGTCCATATGCAGGTGAAGACTATTTTTGAAAATTTACCAGTGGAATGACTGACTCGATAAACGAGCGTCATTCTAGTGGTAACTTTTCAAAAATTATCTCTCTCTGTCTGCAAATGGACATTCTCTCTGAGAAAATTGAAATTCTTTATCTAATATGAGAGTTAAAGGTGTAATATAAAAACAATGGCTACCTGACTGTCCTCTCGCTCAGAACCAGGTGCTTTTGGATAGCCAGTACTACTTGTTAAGCTACTCATACTACTTGTATCAGAGGTGATGCTGCTGGCTGAACTTAGAGAGCGCTCCTTTCCTATTGGCTCTGGAAAACTCGGAATCGGTATATGATTGCTACCGAGACTTCCTCCTATACTGTTTGCCTGTGATAGATGTATATGAAAAAAACGTATTTATAAAACAAGTGCTTGTCACATATTGCCCGCTAAACAGAATTTTTGACAGGTTGTATGCATTTAAAGATTTTCAGCTAAGACCACTAAAGTGATAATTTACTATTACAAATATGAACACATTATCTGAATCGTAATCTCAAGAAAGCATGTGGGTCATCTGGGTATTTAGAAAATCTTGGAGGAAATTAACACACATTTTTAGAGCGGTTCTGGAAATCATATATTTGACAAATTTTACATTTGTCAGGAAAGATAATTCTGGTAGGTAGAGATGGATTTTTCTGAAGCACATTCCCCATTGAAAAAGCCCTGCATCACTGCTACGATTACATGTATGCTCCGGACTGGAGATGATCGTTAGGATGTCGCGGGACAGAAACAGCACAAATGATTTTCTGTGAACACCTAGCAATCACAGCTTTATTTGAACTTTTAACACTTTAATGGTAAAATTTGTTCAAGAAAATCATTTTAGTTGCTTAGTGAATGTCAGTTCACCAGCCAAGAGAAGACTATTTTTGAGAACTTAGCACTGGTATTCCTGGCTAGAATATAGAGCCAGACACTCCAGTGGTAGAGTTTTAAAAATATTCTTCCTTGGCCTGTAAATTGGTATTCTTCAAAGACCACTGCAGAGGGCTGGCTCGACCAGTAAAGGGTTAAAATCAAAATGTCTACTTCATGAATATCCATTTGCATATCAAGAGATTATTCTTGAAAATGTATCATTGGAATGAGGGTAAACTGTCAAAAATCATCATCTCTTGACCGGCACATGGATATTTCTCAAGACCGCTGTAGAGGCCAGTTTTGCCAGATAAAAGCGTGCAAATTAAATTATTCAGTTTTATTTGAAGGTAAGTTGTCTTTGAAGCAATTAATGAATACCTTTAAATCAAATTTGGTCATGACCGTGTGACTGTTAGCACTGGTAAAATTAAGACTAGGAATGCTGGGTGGCTCAGAATTTAAGTCGCTGCTACATATCGGCAGAGCACTGGTAAGAAAAGCTGATAGAGAATTTTCGACACTAAGCGAGAGTTCACGTTCTGTGTTCATTTCCTCTGTGAAAAAACAAATATAATAGTAATATTATTAATAACAATTCTATCAAATCCACTGATCTTGCTGAAACAACCCCCAGCTATATCTTTCTATAACATCGTATAATATAAAAACTCTGTGGAATTAAATATCTCGCCTGTTCTCTACATAGCTGATATGCATCAGTGACTTTGACCGTGTGACCTCAATGTCATCACATTGATTCCCAGCAGTATAGATAACTACGCATCGTGTGTGCGCATGCATGTACAGTATGTTGGGTCAGCAGATTTAAATGGATGATCGATCTGTCACTCGAGTACTGTACATGTATATGATGTCGTCATCAATTACATTAAATGTAGGTTGACATCACAATCAAAATGCATAATGAATGATGCACCTAGCTCCGTCATGAACATTGAGAAGTCTGTTAAGCCTACAAATTATATGTCTTTGCTGGATTTACCATTTCTGTTGAATACTTGAAACTAATTTGACTGAGTGCTGTTGCTGCCATAGGAAGAAACAGCACCCAGTCACATAAGTTTAAAAAAATTAAACAGCTTACCTGTATAATTACCTGAAAATCAGATTCCGAGAATACAAGGCTCTACATATGTATGAATCTATCCCAACACGCAGAAAACGTGGACAGAGCATAGTTAGAAATGGGCGGAGCTTAGCTGTAAATGGACGGACATAGCTAGAAATGGATAAGCTACCACCCACAAACTTAGGAGCCAATAGCTCTAAAATGAAACGTGTCAATGTTCAAGTAATATCTTTCCCCATTGGGTTCCATAATGCAAGGGGGATAACCCTGCTGTTTTCAACCTGTTCAAATTGGGAGCAATAAATACTAGTACTGAGGGAAGAATAATTAAATGGCACTAGATGGCTTACGTTCAACATGGGCAAATGCACAGAATGGACCTCTGGGGCAGTAACCAGTCTGCACCATATCATTACACTTTGTGGATTTGTAAATCTGAAAAGAAAGATTATTGCACTTAGCCACAAATGAAAGAAGAAACGAAAACGTCATAGATGGTTCTGATCTGTCATCATAATCAAATATATCACATGTTAGCTGACATCACAATCAAAATGATCTGTCAAGGAAATCGACAAATCTGTCGCAGTGTGCGTGCGTGCGTGTGTGTGTTGGAACTGTTGTTCTGTACACAATACACTTACCCCAAGATAAAACTGAACATTATTCTGTACACATCACACTTACCTCATGATAAAACTGTTATTCTGTACACATCACACTTAGCTCATGATAAAACGGTTATTCTGTACACATCACATGTACCTCATGATAAAACTTATTATGTACACATCACACTTAGCTCATGATAAAACTGTTATTCTGTGTACATCACACTTACCTCATGATCAAACTGTTATTCTGTACACATCACACTTACCTCATGATAAAACTGTTATTCTGTACACACCACGTACCTGATGATAAAACTGTTATTCCACGCTTACCTCATGATAAAACTGTTATTCTGTACACATCACACTTACCTGATGATAAAACGGTTATTCTGTACACATCACACGTACCTCATGATAAAACTTATTATGTACACATCACACTTAGCTCATGATAAAACTGTTATTCTGTGTACATCACACTTACCTCATGATCAAACTGTTATTCTGTACACATTACACTTACCTGATGATAAAACTCTTATTCTGTACACACCACACGTACCTGATGATAAAACTGTTATTCCACGCTTACCTCATGATAAAACTGTTATTCTGTACACATCACACTTAGCTCATGATAAAACTGTTATTCTGTAGACATCACACTTACCTGATGATAAAACTGTTATTCTGTACACATCACACATACCTGATGATAAAACTGTTATTCTGTACACATCACACGTACCTCATGATAAAACTTATTCTGTACACATCACACTTACCTCATGATGAAATTGTTATTCTGTACACATCACACGCACCTGATGATAAAATTGTTATTCTGTACACATCACACGTACCTCATGATAAAACTGTTATTCTGTATACATCACACGTACCTGATGATAAAACTGTTATTCTGTACACATCACACGTACCTGATGATAAAACTGTTATTCTGTACACATCACACGTACCTGATGATAAAACTGTTATTCTGTACACATCACACTTAGCGCATGATAAAACTGTTACTCGGTACACCACACTTACCTGATGATAAAACTGTTATTCTGTACACATCCCACGTACCTGATGATAAAACTGTTATTCTGTACACATCACACTTACCTCTGGATGAAACTGCTGTTCAGTACGTGTGTGACAATAAGCGCACCCATCACCATTTTCACACTGACCGGGATCACCCCAGTCATCACCGTGTTTTACATTAGGACAAGGTGTTGATCTGAAGCAGATAACAAAGTATTTGGTTGGCTCTACGTGCAAATACACATGTACAGTTCACAGCAAAGCTCTTATTAAATACACATGTACACTTCACAGCAAAGCTCTTATTAAATACACATGTACAGTTCACAGCAAAGCTCTTATTAAATACACATGTACAGTTCACAGCAAAGCTCTTATCAAATACACATGCACAGTTCACAGCAAAGCTCTTATCAAATACACATGTACAGTTCACAGCAAAGCTCTTATTAAATACACATGCACAGTTCACAGCAAAGCTCTTATTAAATACACATGCACAGTTCACAGCAAAGCTCTTATTAAATACACATGCACAGTTCACAGCAAAGCTCTTATTAAATACACATGTACAGTTCACAGCAAAGCTCTTATTAAATACACATGCACAGTTCACAGCAAAGCCCTTATTAAATACACATGCACAGTTCACAGCAAAGCTCTTATTAAATACACATGTACAGTTCACAGCAAGGCTCTTATTAAATACACATGCACAGTTCACAGCAAAGCTCATTAAATACACATGCACAGTTCACAGCAAAGCTCTTATTAAATACACATGTACAGTTCACAGCAAAGCTCTTATTAAATACACATGCACAGTTCACAGCAAAGCTCTTATTAAATACACATGCACAGTTCCCAGCAAAGCTCTTATTAAATACACATGCACAGTTCACAGCAAAGCTCTTATTAAATACACATGTACAGTTCACAGCAAAGCTCTTATTAAATACACATGCACAGTTCACAGCAAAGCTCTTATTAAATACACACGCACAGTTCACAGCAAAGCTCTTATTAAATACAAAACAAAATTCATGTAACTTTTTAATGGTCAAGCCGGCCAAAAGTGGCTTCTGCAGTGGTCTTGAGGAATGTCCATTTGCAGGCCGAGAAGACTATTTTTTCTAATTTACCACTGGAATGAATGGCTCGATAACCGAGCCAGTCATACCAGTGGAGAATTTCCAAAAATTTGACTATTAAAGGGTTAATTACGTAACTTGTTGTTTCAGTGTGATCATGGAATGATGAAACATGTCCATCAAATAAGTATGGACATCAAAATAGTGACATCAGACAAACACTGGGCCAAACTAAAGGTAGACTAAGCTATACAGATCAAACAGCACAAGCTGGCCGTAAACAGAGACCAGGGGCTGTATCTCTGACCAATTCATGACAGTCTCTGATCCCGCGAGTTCTTTCTAAGTATTGCCACAAACAAGACACATCTGAGATCAGTGTGGCTCATGAAGATCAGACAATCTAAACTAATAAATTAGCGTTGAGTCGTTGAAATGATTAATAATGAACTTGTAATATGAATTTATGACCCCGAGTACATTATATTACCTGTATTTGTGTTTCTTTGGACTTCTTCTGCGATCTCTGTTATTGTGAAACTGGGGACAGGCATAGCCTTGTCGACATAACCGAGGGGGCCTTTTACATGCTTCTGTTTTATAGTTAGCTAACACATAATTTGTATCTGTAAAGAAATTTCAAAATAAGGTTAACGCTGTAACTGTCTGACTGCTGCAAGCCACCAGACAATAATTACAATTGGCAATAACTCTGATGCAGCTGAATATTTTGAAAAAAATATGACCGAAAGTTGTTGGTGTTTTAGCCACTAACAAATTTCAGTCAAATTGTTTTCAAAATATTCAGCATATCCAGAGTTAACCCCATGGAAAATGTATTCTGCAGACAGTCAATACTCATCTTGCTGAGATTCTATTATTGACACAGTTATCATTATCGTGATAATTGGTCTGACACGGGTGCACATTTTGCGAATACTGACACTTATAAACGTAGCTGTCCAGGAGATATAGGGGTCAATAATGGGCATAGTCTTTTAACCCTTACCATTCTGGTGTTAAAATTTTAGATCTTCAAATTAAATTAAAAGATGAGCTGGTGATCATTTTTCAACAAATTTGGTGGGAGATGGTGCTGTCGTAGACGGCAACATCTTGCACCAAAATTGTTGAAAAATGTACACCAGTTTCTTTGATATTGACACAATAAAAGATAGAATATTGACATCAGAGTGCCAATGGTTAAGGTGACATGGAAACCTTTTCAAATATTAGACCTTTTTCAGTTTAGGGTATAGACATGATAGATAATAAATATCTTATGAACTCCTGTAATTTTCATTAATGTAACCTCTCTCTCTCTCACAGGTGTGTGTCTCTGTCATCAATGACCGTCAAGCTGTGTGTGCGCATGCGTGCGTGTGTGTGTGTGCGTTGAACATGTTCTAGGGCATTCACAGGTGTTTATACCCTGTCTTTTTGGTACAGTACAGCTCAAAGATAATGTAAGATGTTTCCAAAACCAAAACAGAAGCATGTTAGTTAGTACAATTTTGAACACAATGTAAGAAATGTTATGTTAAATACTTCAAATGGAATTAATTTGATTAGAATCCATCGCTGCCTTATGGGCAGTGATGGCTTCCAATCAAATTACGTCCAAAATATTCTACCGTGTGCTTCATTTTGTTTGGAAACATTTAAAGTTATTTCTGAGCAATACTGTATGCTGAACATATTTCAAATCGAACATGTTTTGATTGAGTATTTGACAAAATTGCCAGACAGAAAGGTAGACCAATATTGTTATGCCTTAAAGGCATGATGGTATATACACATGGCTTTGATAGACAATTAATTCATCAATCTGATGTGTAATAAATAGTTATATACAAATGCTTTGTACTGGACACTGGCTAGTACGACCTGTGCAAATAATTCGTAATAAATTCTAATAGTATATGAAATAGATCAATGGTATGCTTGCACAGGTCGTACATGGACAAACATTTAATAAGCAGAGTCAAAAATTATTTATTTCTATACTAGTGCATTTACATAAGATAGGCCTATGCGCATTGTGTGGCTGGCAGGGGGAGGACCATTGCTTTTACACGCTATTAGCCAATAAACAAGACTCATACACTCCTTAGACAAATATGAACTATTGTAGCAACAGCTTTAATTAAATGGTATGAGCATGTCTGGAGACATTCGTCAAAGCATGCTTAATACCAGATACAAGATTACGCTAACATTCCGACATTAATTTGTCAGGAAGCCGTTACTGTCATTCCAGTAAAACTAGGCCTAACTTGTACACATGAATCTACCACAGATCATGCCTATCAATCAATCATAATCTATATCCTGTAAGAAGGCCTATCAGCCTGTTATGACAGGTTGTTTGGGTTTTTTTAAATTTTATCTGAGGGTATTAGTTAGTATACCATTCTGTTATAGTTTTGTGAGAATATTGTGTTTTATATGAGGAGATTTTACATACAGTCCTCATTGCTATGTACATTGGCTTAGATATATGCTATGGCTACTGGTACATTGGCTTAGATATATGCTATGGCTACTGGTATATTGGCTTAGATGTGCTATGGCTACTGGTATATTGGCTTAGATGCGCTATGGCTACTGGTATATTAGATGTGCTATGGCTATGGCTACTGGTATAGTGGCTTAGATGTTCTATGGCTACTGGTATATTGGCTTAGATGTGCTATGGCTACTGGTATAGTGGCTTAACATGTGCTATGGCTACTGGTATATTGGCTTAACATGTGCTATGGCTACTGGTATATTGGCTTAGATGTGCTATGGCTACTGGTATAGTGGCTTAGATGCGCTATGGCTACTGGTATAGTGGCATAGATGCGCTATGGCTACTGGTATAGTGGCTTAGATGCGCTATGGCTACTCGTATAGTGGCTTAGATGCGCTTTGGCTACTGGTATAGTGGCTTAGATGGGCTATGGCTACTCGTATAGTGGCTTAGATGTGCTATGGCTACTGGTATATTGGCTTAGATGTGCTATGGCTACTGGTATAGTGGCTTAGATGCGCTATGGCTACTGGTATAGTGGCTTAGATGCGCTATGGCTACTGGTATAGTGGCTTAGATGCGCTATGGCTACTGGTATATTGGCTTAGATGCGCTATGGCTACTGGTATATTGGCTTAGATGTGCTATGGCTACTGGTATAGTGGCTTAGATGCGCTATGGCTACTGGTATAGTGGCTTAGATGCGCTATGGCTACTGGTATATTGGCTTAGATGTGCTATGGCTACTGGTATAGTGGCTTAGATGCGCTATGGCTACTGGTATAGTGGCTTAGATGCGCTATGGCTACTGGTATATTGGCTTAGATGCGCTATGGCTACTGGTATAGTGGCTTAGATGCGCTATGGTTACTGGTATATTGGCTTAGATGCGCTATGGTTACTGGTATATTGGCTTAGATGCGCTATGGTTACTGGTATATTGGCTTAGATGCGCTATGGTTACTGGTAAATTGGCTTAGATGCGCTATGGTTACTGGTATAGTGGCTTAGATGCGCTATGGTTACTGGTATATTGGCTTAGATGCGCTATGGCTACTGGTATATTGGCTTAGATGCGCTATGGCTACTGGTATATTGGCTTAGATGTGCTATGGCTACTGGTATAGTGGCTTAGATGCGCTATGGTTACTGGTATATTAGCTTAGATGCGCTATGGCTACTGGTATAGTGGCTTAGATGCGCTATGGTTACTGGTATATTAGCTTAGATGCGCTATGGCTACTGGTATATTGGCTTAGATGCGCTATGGTTACTGGTATATTGGCTTAGATGTGCTATGGTTACTGGTATATTAGCTTAGATGCGCTATGGCTACTGGTATAGTGGCTTAGATGCGCTATGGCTACTGGTATAGTGGCTTAGATGCGCTATGGTTACTGGTATATTAGCTTAGATGCGCTATGGCTACTGGTATATTGGCTTAGATGCGCTATGGCTACTGGTATATTGGCTTAGGTGTGCTATGGCTACTGGTATATTGGCTTAGATGCGCTATGGCCACTGGTATATTAGCTTAGATGCGCTATGGCTACTGGTATATTAGCTTAGATGCGCTATGGCTACTGGTATAGTGGCTTAGATGCGCTATGGCTACTGGTATATTGGCTTAGATGTGCTATGGTTACTGGTATATTAGCTTAGATGCGCTATGGCTACTGGTATAGTGGCTTAGATGCGCTATGGCCACTGGTATATTAGCTTAGATGCGCTATGGCTACTGGTATATTAGCTTAGATGCGCTATGGCTACTGGTATAGTGGCTTAGATGCGCTATGGCTACTGGTATATTGGCTTAGATGTGCTATGGTTACTGGTATATTAGCTTAAATGCGCTATGGCTACTGGTATAGTGGCTTAGATGCGCTATGGTTACTGGTATATTAGCTTAGATGCGCTATGGCTACTGGTATAGTGGCTTAGATGCGCTATGGTTACTGGTATATTAGCTTAGATGCGCTATGGCTACTGGTATAGTGGCTTAGATGCGCTATGGTTACTGGTATATTAGCTTAGATGTGCTATGGTTACTGGTATATTGGCTTAGATGCGCTATGGCTACTCGTATAGTGGCTTAGATGCGCTATGGCTACTCGTATAGTGGCTTAGATGCGCTATGGCTACTGGTATAGTGGCTTAGATGCGCTATGGCTACTGGTATATTGGCTTAGATGCGCTATGGCCACTGGTATATTAGCTTAGATGTGCTATGGTTACTGGTATATTGGCTTAGATGCGCTATGGCTACTCGTATAGTGGCTTAGATGCGCTATGGCTACTGGTATAGTGGCTTAGATGCGCTATGGCTACTGGTATATTGGCTTAGATGCGCTATGGCTACTGGTATATTGGCTTAGATGTGCTATGGCTACTGGTATAGTGGCTTAGATGCGCTATGGCTACTGGTATAGTGGCTTAGATGCGCTATGGTTACTGGTATATTAGCTTAGATGCGCTATGGCTACTGGTATAGTGGCTTAGATGCGCTATGGTTACTGGTATATTAGCTTAGATGCGCTATGGCTACTGGTATAGTGGCTTAGATGCGCTATGGCTACTGGTATATTGGCTTAGGTGTGCTATGGCTACTGGTATAGTGGCTTAGGTGTGCTATGGCTACTGGTATAGTGGCTTAGGTGTGCTATGGCTACTGGTATAGTGGCTTAGATGTGCTATGGCTACTGGTATAGTGGCTTAGATGTGCTATGGCTACTGGTATAGTGGCTTAGATGTGCTATGGCTACTGGTATATTGGCTTAGATGTGCTATGGCTACTGGTATAGTGGCTTAGATGTGCTATGGCTACTGGTATATTGCAATTGAAGCTTCCAAGCTCACTTTTAACGGTTAACCCTTTAATTGGATAGATGTCTGGTTATCGAAAAAATGTAAAAATAGTCTTGGAATATACTTGACAATTATAAAGACCTTTACAGTGGCTGGTTGTGATCATTAAAGGGTCAAGCTAACTAATTCTTTGGGCCTCATACTTAACAGGGCACTTGGAATCTTAATGTACAGTCAATGAAACAAGAGGCCTAAGGGGTCTGTGTCGCTCACCTGGAACATTGGCATTTCAACTAGAAAGGTATGTTCCACATGTAGAACCCTATACATTTTGAAACAAATTCAACAGTTCTAGCCAGAACCAGAGAAAGGTAAGCTTTAAAGTGCAAATTGTGGCCGGGCATTTTAAAAGTAATATTTTAAACTAGAATGTGCAGTTGATGGCACGCCATTGCAAATCCCCACGCTTTGGCCCATTTTGACGTTCCCACCCTTCCATCCTTGGGGCAGAGCGTAAATTAAACATTGTCTCGCAATCCGCAATCATATGGGTAATTAACACACAAAATTAGGTTGAATTCCGCCAACATTGATTTTCTGCACCCCCGCCCCCCTCCACCTTTGGGGTGGAGTCTAATGTAAATGTTGTCTTCCAGGTCACATTCATATGGGTAACTCACATAACAAATTTGGTTGAATTCCACCTAACGGTTTCGTAGGAGATAGACCGATGTATAAATATATCAAAAAAGAATTAAGAAAATCCAATATGGCCACAAAATCTCTACATTTTGATTGGTCAATGACAGCCATGTTTTTGTACTTATTAACTTTCCTTGAGCAAACTTTAACCCATTAAAGGACAATTCCTGGATGATAAAAAGTGTGCTTTATTTGAAAGATTATTACATGTTTAATGAAATTGCGCCAGAATAATAACCAGATAGAAATAGCGTAACCAACTATCGCTAGATAAAGTCGGTAAAATTGACAATTTTTCGCACATCGGGGCGCTGCCATTTTATCGCGTCTAGCGACGTCAGCCCCACACCACCGCTATTGCTATGACTGGAGGAGCGAGCCCAATAGATGCAGGTATATATTTTAAGGAAGTATACCTAAATGATAATAGCAAACGAACCGCTAAAGCAATTCCAATGATTCTATGATCTCTAAATAGGTGCCGACCTCGGGATTAATATGATATAATGGATGTTAATATTGGAAAAGAGGTTCAAAAGACTGGAATATCTAAAAATATTATTCATCTAAGATTTGATCTGAGAATGTTATCCTTTTTTGGGGGTAAAATTCAGCATGAGATGGTTTTTGTCTCGCAGACTATCTTTGCGTATTGTCATTGAATTGGAGTGTGCTTAAAGCTGAAAAAATGGTTATTTGCCTGACCAATTATAATTTTTCTCACGTGAATATTGCCCGAGATATCACCAAATGAGTTAAGATTTTGACATTTAATCTGGGAATTTTCATCGCGGAACAATATTGCCCGGCAGGCTGTAGTAATTTCAATAATTAAGATATTTTGATGGAATTTTCCCCGTTATGTGATAACATTGTAAAGCTTCGGCACAACAAATTCAGTCATTGTAGCTGTAATACTCATTCTGATATGGGATGGGAGAGTGCATCCTGAAATTTTTGTTTGAAATTTTGCTGGCGTAGTTTTTCCCGCAGAGTGTATATTTTGAACCACTAGGCCGATTCTAACATCCCTGGTATTGGATAAATCTTCGAATTTGCAGCTACAGGTATGTATCAGAATTATTACAATCGGTTCTGTGGTTCCGGCAATATTATCAAATCATATGTTTTCTTGGAATATATATTTACACTGCCTGCGACACACGCTTTAAGGGTATCTTGAGTCGGCTGAGTAATTTGACAATACGCACGTGGCAAGTGTGCCATTTCATTTAACCCTTATCGCATGGTGTAAAATGCGTAATAGCCTATTTACAGAGATAGTGCTCGGTACATTTTGGAAAAAAAATGTTGCTGAAACATGTTGCTGTCATGCACAGCAATGACTTACAGGAGCATTGTTACCAAAATGAAAACATTCTGATAGGATAGAAAAAAATGGAAACTATGCTTCAGTGGTCTAGGGGTTAACGATTCCCCACCGACTTCGGATACTAGAATTACTTGAAAAACTTACTAGCTTAACTTGACAATGTCCTAACGCAACTACAAATTAGCTCATGTTAGGGCTTTATGCATATACATATTCAGTGTACAGCCTTCGTGCTCGGCAAAGATAGCGTTGGTGCGGGGATGACGTCAGGATCTCGTGAAATCTCGCGCTTGTTGCAAGAAAATGGCGCCGCCCAGGAGATAAAATAATCCCATATTTACGATGGTATAATTACTCGTATTATTTGTCTATTGTTTTTATTTAGGATCCAATATGTTAGTCATATAATAGTCTTTCAAATAAAGTACACTTTTACCAATCCTGGAATTGTCCTTTAATGTTAAACATTGGTCAAGAAAATATAAATACAGTATTTGTTTCTTGAATGTCCATTTGCCAGCCAAGAGTTATTTTTGACGATTTACCACTGGAATGACTGGCTTAGTTATCGAGTCAGTCATTGCAGAGGCAGATTTTCACAAATAGTCTATGCTTAGCCTGCAAATGAACATTCCTAAAGATCATTGAAGGGGGGTCAATTCTGGCTGGTTTGACCATGAAAGGATGATGTTATGCAAGATGACCTCCAGGCAGTTTGACCAATCAGCTTCTCTTGAACAATGTTGATTCAGCTCTTTCCCTATATGAAGTTTTTGGAGTAGTTAGAAATCGATCGGCCTAGCTGTTAGAAATAAGCTGTTAGATAAGATTCTAAAGGTTTTTCTAAAATTAGCACAGAATTGAAGATAACCATCACCAAATCGACCAATCTGCTTTATTTGAATTTTTTTTACCTCTATGCGGTAAGGATGATTGCAGCCAAATTTGGTCGAAATCCGCACAGTGGTTATTGAGAAACTGTTTTACAAGAAAAGTTGATGGATGATAGGTGGTCACCATGGCATAAGTTCACTTGACAATTCTGCTCAAGTGAGCTAACTAGACATACCTATGTGTCAGTTAGACCTCAAACATGTCAATACTAGCCATGCTAGCAGCATATATTATTTCATTTTCATTATGGGATTGTAGCTTTACTCACCATTCCATTTAGGATCTTCACTAAGAATTTTTTC
The DNA here is from genome assembly GCA_034401795.1 of Chaetoderma sp. LZ-2023a. NCBI lineage: Eukaryota > Metazoa > Mollusca > Caudofoveata > Chaetodermatida > Chaetodermatidae > Chaetoderma > Chaetoderma sp. LZ-2023a. The sequence goes on from CM067372.1 coordinate 50,548,673, forward strand.
TTTTTCTAAACTACTAGGTGCTGATATTAAATTATTTGTTGTTTTATCCTGTATTTCCATGGTCTGTAGCTCACGAACATCATGAACCGGTGGCCGCATATCCTCTGCTCCATGAGCAAATGCACAATGCGGACCATTTTTTGTACAATGGCCTTTTGAGTCTGTTTCATGTACACATGTTCCAGTTTTGTAATAGCGTAAGTGGTACCGTCTTTCTGTGTCGCCTGCTGTCCGATGAAGATTTGGGCATCTGTCAAACAAACACAAACAGACTATTCACTACATATACTTCAGAGAACAAACTCTATAAAGCAGGCTAAATGAATCAATTTCACAGTTTAATGGTCACATGAGTCAACCCACTGTCACTGCAAATGACAAGATCTAAAAGCAAAGGAAACATTTTTTGATTTTTAATGTTTCAAAAATAACAATTTTATCATCATAACTGGTAACTTATAAATGACATGGGTTATCTCCCTTCTGCCAAGATAGATTACTCGTCATTTATAGGTTAACAAGAGAATTGAAATTTGTGACCAGTACGGGTCTGCACCATATTTACGGATGCATTCGAATGGGAGGAAAGCAATTACTTAAGTGTACGAATGTGCATGTCACAGGATACCATACAGAGTTGAATTCACTATACAGGTTCTTATAATTAGATCTCCTAATGTCATGAGTCTCATTAGCAGTGAGTGTATTTGTGCACACTTAAGCTAGGATACCATTAATGTGTATGCGTCAGAATCAATGGCAACAACATAAAATAGTGGGTATGATTCCATTATTGCATAGTGTATGCGTAGCCTCTCTGTATCCATACTGATCACTCCATGCAGCGATTCCCTATGGATACACACACCATTCGGATGTGGAATCCCCGGAGAGTGCCATCATTCTGGGGTGTCCCATGCCATCTATACATGTTATCTGCCAGGATGTTGCCATTTGGTTCTCAAACAAGCTTGTTGACTCTGGGGTCAAAGTGACTGCATTTTAGTGGCAAGGATACCTCTTAAGGGGTTAATGTTACCAGTTTTCGCTTTTAGCAAAAATAAATTCGTCTTGATCAGACAAGGTCAATGGACATATAAGGAGACACCTCATGTCAACCCTATCAATGCTTGTAATCTCAGGATGCCCCCTAACTGTCTAGGTCACCCCTATATAGCAACAATGTTACTCCCCTTAACCGTTGTCTTGCTCCAAGCCACTAGACAATAATCGACATGGGCAATAACTCTGGGGATGCTGAACCTTTTGAAAATAATTTGATTGAAAGCTGTTGGTGGTTTAGCCACCAACAACTTTCTGTCAAATTATTTTCAAAATATTCAGCATCTCCAGAGTTACGCCCAATGCCAGTGGAAAAGCTAGTCTGCAGAAATTTAGAATGCAGACAATCACACAAATCAAATGGGCATATTAGAAAATACTGTATGACATATACTGGTGCCCATGCATCCCATTTTGGCCAAAATTATCAATTTGTGTTTTTGGCAGAAATGAACTCCCTTGCACAGAAAAGGTGAAAACAAAACATTTTTATTTCAAAATGGTCACCACAATTCTTTCGTGTGATTGACATAAAATGTGATCAACTCCTAGGTCATATATGGATGTGATTTGGTACCAATTCATTATTGGCTCTAGCCAATGGTGTTTGAGATATCTGCAATTCACGTTTCCATATTTGTGAAGGTGAGCCCTGTATTTAAAATGTACGGTAGCAATATTTGATCAGCATTTTCTCCTACAGTTTGTAAGATTGACTTAAAACTTGGCAGATGTCTAGAAAGAAGCCTTTGGATCTTAGGGGCTCCTCAAAGCGGAAGTCACTACCTTACATGGTTTCCGTCTTTACAATATAATTAATACTAAGAGAGCATTTTTACATCAATATAAATATTATTTCTCATGCGACTAAAGATGTGAAGTTTGGCATAATGATAGGCAGTGGTAGATTAACCCTTTAATGGTCATACCGGCCAATACCGGCCTCTGTTATAGTCTTGTTAAATGCCCATTTACACGACAAGAAAATATAATTTTTTAAATTTACCACTGAAATGATTGGATCGATAAACGAGCCAGTCATTCCAGTGATAAATTTTTGAAAATTCTATTCTCATAGCATGTAAATGGACAGTCAATAAACAGATATTTAAATTTTCTTGACCAAATTTGACCATTAAAGGGTTAAGCAGATAATTGAAAAAGATAATACACACACGCTATTCATTAAAAACATTCCCCCAAAATTTTGTAGAAAGCATAATTTCATCTCTATCAGTAATTCATCAACCTACCGCACACTTCTAACCCAATTAGAAGGATTAAGTCGCATATAGGCTAACGTCAAAATCACATTCTGTTTTTTACTTTTGCTGCCATACAGCACCCAGTCAAATTAGTTTCAAAATATTCAGCAATTTAATACCTATAATAGCTGTATATAGTTTTCAGGAAATTGAGATTCAGGGAGTTCAGAGACATAGTTCTCTGGAAATTGAGATTGACAAAGTTTAGAGTTCGATCGATCCCAACATGGGCAAATCACAGCTTATCTAGAGATGGGTGGGACATGGCTAAAAGAGGATTCATCCATTGTCCATGAGATTTTCTCATTTTAGTGAAGGTTAAATGTTTCAAAATAAGGAAGGTATATTTTGAGCTTAATATCGAATGTGATTAAAACCTACAGAGGTGGTAGAATAATCTATTACAGGAGGCAAAATGTTTAACAATTTCAAGTCATACATTGGGTGATTGCAGGAAATGTCAATTTCCCTTTCTCCGAGATCTAACAATACTCACCATTCTGTTACTTCTGATATACAGCTGGCCCTGACAGCGGCTCTAGGATTATAGACTTAGAAAGCTTTACCGACTCCTGGGAACCGGGTACTCGGCTCCCAACTGCCGAGTACCCGTTTACCATAGAGCTCATATTGTTTGCATAGCCACCAAACAAGAGAAAACTATGGCTTGCCTCCGTGGGGCTGGGAGGCTGGGTCCGTAACAGAATGGTGAGTATTGTTAGATCTCGGAGAAAGGGAAATTGACATTTCCTGCATTCTCCTTCGATCAATACTCACCATTCCGTTACTTCTGATATACACCAGATTTGATCAGTAACCTGGTGGGAAGGGGCAAGCCATAAATGCTAATTTTGCCCCTTGGAGAAAGATTTTAGACTTCAAACTTGACTAACGGAGACCTAAAAGGACCGTCAAGTTCACGGAACCGAATCACATTCGCGTCACAGCCCCCCCCCTTTTTCCTCCTAAGAAAAGGGAGAGAACTAACGAACATGTATCTCGCCTGAAAACACCAATATGCCAAGAGGGTTAACTACTCCCTGCATATTCCATGTATTAGCCTGGGAATGAGCATGAATATATAAAATGAATGAACATGATACATATACATAATACAAAAAACTCTCACTTATTGAATTACCTTATGATAACAGGACTTCAGACGTACCGCCTACAACCATTCACCGGTTCGGCCATCAGTGACACAATCTGGTTGACATCCTCTCGCCTGACCATGCCTGCTTTAGGTTCCTTTCTTACCGAAGTGAAAAAAGGGGAAAAGCAGTGTGGTCACTAACTATCGTTTCAAAACAGCTAAAGCGAGTGGATTGGCTGAGTCTGACACATCCCTCATATAGTAATCCGTAAATGAGGCCTCACAGTGCCATTGTGCAACGGCCATGATGTCCTCTAACGGAACACCATTGTAAAGGGCGGTCGAGGCGGCTATTCCTCTAACATCGAGTGCCCTTACGCCATGCACCTGGTGCCCAGTCGCCATCTCGTGAGTAGTCTGAATGCATTCGACCACCCAACGAGAGATAGTATCCATGGATGCGGCGCCATAAGGCTTTTTATGGCAGATCCACAGATGTCTATCGTTCGACCGTAACGAGTCAGTCCGTTTCTTGCACTTAGTCAAAGCACGGACCGGGCACCAGACACTGGCATCACGATCAAACCTAGTTAACTTCGGTATAATGATCGGTTTGCCAGGATATCTCAAAGATTGGTTCTTTGACATAAACTCTGCTCTTGGCAGAAGACGCAGACCTTCTCCAGAAACAATAAATCGGTTCCTCTCGGCCGAAAGCGCATGGATCTCACTGGGCCTTCTAGCTGAGGAAGCTGCCAATAGAAAGACCGCCTTTAGAGTCAAATGCTTTAGACTAGCCGAACGCAACGGTTAGAAAGGGTGCTTGGCCAGTACATTAAGCACTAAAGATAGACTCCAGGCTGGAATGACTACCGGTTGTCTCGGGCGGAGATTGCTCATTCCCTTCAACATCACATTTAACTGGGCCACCTCTGGACTATCCCTGTTGGCTAGACAAGGGATAACTGATGCCAAAGCTGACTTGTATCCAGCAACTGTGACGGGAGCTAGTCCTGAAAAGAACAGCTCACAATAGTGGATTGAAAGGTATCAATACCCTTTTCTTCACACCAGTCTGCAAATCTGTTAACCTTGTTGTTATATGACTTGAAGGTTGACCTCCTTCTCGCAGCTGCGATGAAATCAGCAGCCTGTCGAGAAAAGCCTTCCGACGTGGAACGTTGTTTGACAACCTCCACGCAGTCAATTTGAACATTTCGGGACGCTCGTGTAGGAAGCGTCCCTTGGCCTGGGAGATTATGTTCGGAATCTCGGGCAACTGCACAGGATTTTCCACCAGCAGATCTAGAAGATCCGTGAACCACGCCCTGCTCGGCCAATACGGCGCTATTAGCAGGACAAGACACGGTTCCTCCCTGACCTTCACCAATACCTTCGGTAGAAGAATGGTGGGTGGGTACGCGTAAGCATGCATCCCTCTCCAGCTTATCGCCAGAGCGTCTGTATCGACGGCATTTGGATCTGGAATCGGCGAGACATATGTCATGATTTGAGCATTTTCCTTTGTGGCGAACAAGTCCACGTTGGGTTTGCCCCAATGCTCGAAGATCCGTCGCAGAACCGGAGGGTTGAGGGACCATTCTGTTGGCAAAATTCTCTGTCTGCGAGACAAAGCATCTGCCAGAATGTTCAATCGGCCAGGAATATGAGCTGCTTTCAAAACAACCGAGTAATTCCTGCACCATTGAATCAAGTGCCACACCCTGATGCACAGGGTGGGCGACCTGGTCCCGCCGTGGCGATTTATATATGATACTACTGTCGAATTGTCCGACCATATCAATATCACCTTGCCCCTGATCATCGGAAGGAACTCTTCCAACGCCAGTTCCACTGCCATCATTTCCAACAGATTGATATGCAGCTGACTCTCCGGGAGAGTCCATGTGCCCGAGACCTGGTGTTCTCCCAGGCAGGCACCCCACCCTTCCAGCGATGCATCCGTGTAGACGGACAGCTGGGGGTGGGGTAGGTGCAGCGAAACCCCATATAGGAGATTCTGACGCTGTTTCCGCCAGAGAAGATGCGATATTATCGGCTCCAAAACTGGCACCAGTTTTGACAGGGGTTCTGTTCTCTGTTTCCACAGAGACATCAGATACAACTGGATAGGCCTTCGCATTAGAGCAGCGTACGGGATAACCTGCTCCATGGAGACCATCATGCCCAGCATCTGAAGGAACCGCCTCGCCTGAAAACTCCTGAGGATGGCTAACAGAGACACCACTCTGGGCTCTGACGGGTAAACCCTGCCCTCCTCGAGGTCGAATCGCATCCCCAAATAAACGAAATGTTGAGTGGGCGTCAACTCGGATTTCTCCTCGTTGACTATCCAGCCTAGATCTGAAAGTAACTTCAGAGTCAGAGCAGTATCCACGTTCAACCTGGCTGCCGAGTCTGCCTTGAGCAGCCAGTCGTCTATGTAGGTGTGTAGCGCCACGTTCTCTTTTCTGAGAAACGCTGTCACCGCAAGGACCACTCTTGTGAAAACCCTCGGAGCTGTCGACAGGCCGAACGGGAGAACTGTAAACTCCCATACTTGATTCTGAAACGCAAATCTCAGAAACCTGTGCCAACTCCGATTCATAGGAATGTGGAAATATGCATCTTTCAGATCGATCGATACACACCACATTCCTTTCCTCAATCCCGCCATTACCGACCTCTGCGTTTCCATCTGGAACCGAGGCGTATGGATAAACCAATTTAATGGCCTGAGATTGAGTATGGGTCTCCACCCCCTGTGCTCTTGGGGACAAGGAACATGTTTGAATAGAAGCCTGGAGTGTTTCGGTTTGCTGGTTTTATTGCTCCCTTCAGAAGCAAACCCGACACTTCCTTTTGAACGGCTTCTAACTTGTCTGGCTCCCTTGGTACGGGTGTCCAGACAGGTGCCAAAGACAGATTTTGTGGCGGAAAGTCCCACCACTCCGGCATGTAACCCTGGGATAACCATCCCAGGACCAGACTGTCTGACGTCACACCTCGCCAGGCCTCGATGAAACGCATGAGCCTTCCACCCACCATAGACGCCTCGACGTCTAACGGGGTTGTCCGGCTCGCAGTCCGCCCCACCCCCCCACCCCTTTCTTAACGAGAGAGAGTGAGAACCATTTCGTTCTAGGCACGACGGGTATAACTGGCACCGCTGTTCCTGTCGCACAGGCGCGGTCCAGGCGGATATGAAGGGAGCTTTCGTACCCTCAGGTACGCTTCGGCCCCTTCTGTCCGCCCTTTGAGGCCTTACCCTTACCCTTCCCCTTGCCCTTCCCGCCCCTAGGGCGGTCAGGAGCAACATTGGGGAGGGTAGGCGCCTCTACAACCTTCCTGGGCTTCTTCGCCGGCGGCGGCTCTGAAAACCCAGCTGAAGCAGAAGTCGCAACAGGCCTGGCTTTCGCCTTGCCCTTATGCTTCTTCTGCTTCTTTGAAGGCTGTCCTGTTAGCGGTTTCCCCACAGCCCCTAGTGCGTGCGCTTGCCGCACTAGCTCTAGCTGTAGGTTTACCGCTAACCGATTCTGCACGATACTGGCGGTGTCCTCTAAGATGGCCCGCGCTTGGCCACCGAAGATGCTAGGCCCTGTCAGGGGCGTCCCAAGAAGACGCTCCCTGACTGCCGTAGCCGGACGCATATGGTCAATGACCATTTGCCTCCTGGACTTCGTCACTCGCGCTTGCACCCTTGCCAATGCGTCCATTGACAGCACCAAGCCGTCATTAACACATGAAAGCGTCACAGGTGGCACAGGGTGGCCTGCCCCCGCTTCAGCCCACACCGACTGAAGTAGACGATAAGAGTGGTTGACAGCACTCATAGCTGCCCTCACACCCTCATCACATAGGGACAGGACTTCTTCCTGGTGTACCTGGGATTTAACCACTAGTGCCGGACCGGGGCCACCCGACCCGGCACTCTGGACTCCCAATACCCATCGGTCATCCTCCGTGACCGACGGGACTACACCATACCTGTCGTATTCCCCCAGCGGAATACGACATCTTGCCCACTCCTCCCTGGAGGCCGCAGGGAGCTGACCCTTGGTCATTAGTTGTTTGCTATAAATAGCATCCAACAAATCTATGAACCGTGGATCCAGTCCCACTGACTGGATCCGGGCCGCGGGCAAAATCCCCGTCCTAATCGACGCAACCGACGGACGGGGCGCATCTTCATCGGCCGTGGCCGAAACCACAGACGGGTCAACCCTGGCTAGCCATGCCAGAGCATCAGACCAATCTACCTCCGACGAAGACACCCCCGCAAACACGTCACCCGTTGACGTGCTCACGGGTCTGCCAGCCACGGCCTCCCGGCAAGGAGCCACGGCTGACACGCCAGGCACTCCGCTACCACACGGTTCCGCCGCCACCCTATGGAACACTCCGGTCCATGGGGTAGGTCCGCACGGAAAACCGTACGGACCCGTAGCAGTCGCGGAACCGTAGCCGGACACGGGCGCCAACGGCACGCCACGTCCGGCTGCCGGACCAGGCGAGATAGGTGAGTACCACGCCTGGCCCGGCACACCCGTTCCCGTGACGGCTGGTGACAAACCAAGCCGCCCGGAACCGGTGCACGGTAACGGATTGGCCTCAGCCGCAGGCGGAGCCGCTGACCTGGCTTGCGCCAAACCAGACAAATGGAGGCCGGTTCCGTCCAGGACGGAATCAACCTCCATATTCTCCACCTGCGGCTTCACGGGCCGCAGCAACCTCTCCTCCTCGGCCTCATCGTCTTCAGACTCCGAAGAGCCGTCACTAGACGAGTCAACCGTGGAGCCGTCCTGGCGGACGGCTCCCACACCTGACGGACCGGCCACCGCTACTGGACCACCCGGAGGTGGCCGCAGAGAGACAGAACCTGTCTGGCCGAAGCCAGACGGGACCGCCAGGGGGCCGTACGAGACGGCCCCCTCGGTAACCAGTCCAGAATCCTGTCCGAGGACAGGATCCGTACCAGGCATGGGGAGAAACTGCTCCCCAACCTTTGGTAGCAGGGACGACACCAGCGTGGGCAGAACGCTATGCAGAAAACCCTGCATAGCCGGACCAAACCACGCCGGCGGTGCCATCTCCGCCACCTCCAGCTGGGGACGTGGAGCACCCCCACTGGCCGAACCGGGCACTCCACGATTTCGTCTCGGACCGCCTGACCCCACGTCAGACCCAGCCAAGTCCTTCTGGGCAAGGAACTTAACCATCATTTCGACGGACCACACTGCACAAACATTACACCTATGATCTATATTACACAGGGAACACCTAAAACAAGCATGGTCCTTGAACATTACACGGACAAATTTATGGCATTCGTCACATGATGGCGGGGCCGGCTTGGCCTATAAAATAAGCACAAACCTACAATAAACAAGCGGAACGAGACCCGGATGGAAGGCAGACAATTAATTTTCAAATAATTTTGACTCATAAATTAACCGTAACCTCCCCGCACACCACCCCGCCACGTTACAACAACGATCGCATTGATTATGACGACAAGAACGCGGCGGGCATCAACACACCCATATTAGATCCTCCAGGATGTGTAACGGCTCCAGGAATCATATCGCATAGCATTCGGGGTATATTTACTAATCAATATAAATTATACTCCTAACGAAAGCATCACGATATGTGAAGAAAACAACAAAATGTATAACAAACTGCTGTATACCACGGTAAAACCGCAGACCACGCATCTACTCAAGAATTTTGAAACCACCGATCATTGCAAACCGATCGTGATCGCACGTAAACTTGATCATTCTAAAGTTTCCAGTACCATTTTTAGTACGCAGCACCCAGAACAAGATGCGCGAATTAATGAAAAATTTTTCTTCACATAAACATCCGAGCGACCGGGTGTGACGTCACCCGCTCGGATACTACGGAGAACGACGTCAGCCGATATTCGTGTTAGAAATACCGTAGCAAACACCTATTTTCATATCTGCCGATCGCCTGTTGGGGTTTAAAGAAGGCGATCGTCTGGCATATATCGTTGTTAGCACACGTTCCAGATTCTATGGGGTCAGAAATTGGAACATGCGACACAACGAAATTTAGAGACCTAAGTCTTTTAACTATGGATAATAAAGAACGATACAACCTGGTTATCTTCAGCGGTATGCTCCATAGTCCTTAGTTAATCCTTTCACGAACACACAAACTATCACAAATTAAAGACTTAGATCTTTTGTTTCACAAAAAAACCACTAAAATCCTTAATGCAAAAAGCATGTATTGCTCTTGTTGCTATGCAAACAAGAATGAGCTCTATGGTAAACGGGTACTCGGCAGTTGGGAGCCGAGTACCCGGTTCCCAGGAGTCGGTAAAGCTTTCTAAGTCTATAACCCTAGAGCCGCTGTCAGGGCCAGCTGTATATCAGAAGTAACAGAATGGTGAGTATTGATCGAAGGAGAACTACATATTTAATGAGATCATTCAACCTGAATTGAGATCATTTTTTTGTAATAATTAATACACATTTCCAGGATTTTAAGTTATCCATGGATGACCTCGCCTAAGAATAAGGTCATCCATAGCAATTTGAGGTCTTAAAAACAAGTGCAAGAGTGAACATTTTAACCCCTGGACATGTATGCTATTCAAACCTTAATGATATCAGTATTAACAGGCTTTGAAGACCATGCAGATTTACAGCTACTTCTCTGAATACGGTCTAGTTTATCACAGGAAGGTCCTGCGAATTCCAGTGTTTTCTGAGCAGGCGTATGGTGTATGCTTAATTTAAAATAGCAATTTAAATATTTTGAAAATAATGTTATTTTCAGATGTTGCAATGACAAATTCACTCGGATCAGATAATCTGCTGTATTTTAACACTAATTTTATTGAAAGGTGTATATACATTGCTTCATATGGCGGGAACAGCTTTTTTCCAGTCAAATTAATTTAAAGATATTCAATGGCTTTCCGTAACTCTAGTTTCATTCCACAAGCCCTCACAGCATATTTAAATTTGTCTGCTATACACTGTAGGTAAATGGTTGGTGTGACATTTGTCAATGGCCTTGTTCTTTATCAGGTCACTTATGTGAATTGACCGCTTAGCTTGAGTATAATTGCTGAACAATAATGTACTGGCCTATCAATAGCATATTAACGCTTACCACCCTTTCGTTAAAATTTTTTCAAACTAGATTAAAAGACAAGAGGCCCAAGGGGCCTGTGTCGCTCACCTGGAGCACCACCGATTATTTGTCCAAATTGTTGGTGGGTGGTTTAGCAGTCTTTTAAATGAGTTTGTGGACATTTTTGCAAGTGCAATATGGCCGCCAAACACACTACATTTTGATTGCCCCACGGCGCCCATGTTTTTTTGATGGATCAACTTCCCTTGAACAAATTTTAATGGCCCAAATTTCGGCCTGATCACTTCAGCGGTTCTGGAGGAGTCATTTTCGTGAAAACTAGGTCATCCAAGATGGTCGTTGAACCATTTGGTCAATCAAGTCCTCTTGAACAAACTTGGCTTACCTATTGCCCTAGATGAAGACTCCCCAAGTGGTTTTGGAGATTTTTAAAAACATTTCCTGAAATTGGCCAAAATCCAAAATGGCCGCTGGGCAAATTGGCCGATCGGGTTCATCTGAACAAACTTGGGTCCTTATGCCCTAAGGATGCTTCCTGCCAAATATAATTGAAATCGGCCTGGTAGTTCTTGAGAACACATTTTAAATTTCCCATTGCTTTAGTATGGGAGCTTTTGACGAGAAAGTTATCCAAGATGGCTGGCAAACCGGTTATCTGACTGTTTCGAAAATTGCAAATTTGGGCGGAGAATACCCAAAACAATATATAGAACCAATTTTAGCCTCAAAATCCATCAAATAAAAAAATCCAATATGTCCGCCAATTTGAGTGGCCCACAGCGGCCATTTTTTGGACGGAGCGCCTTCCCTTGAACAAACTTTAATGGTCCATAGTCCCTTATCATATCTCCTAAATTTTGGCCTGATCCATTCAGTGGTTCTGGTGAAGTCGTTTTCGGGAAAACTAGGTCATCCAAGATGGCTGCTGAACCATTCAGTCAATCAAGTTATCTTGATCAAACTTGGCTTACCTCTTTGCCTAGATGAGGTTTCATAAGTTTTGAATCGATTACCCAGCCGTTTTGGAGAACGAGATTTTTAAAGACATTTGACAAAAAAAAATTGCAAATTTGAGATCAGAATACCCAAAAACCTATATAAAACGAATTTCAGCCTCAAAATCCATCAAATAAAAAAATCCAATATGGCTGCCAAACACACTATATTTTGATTGGTCAACCGTGGTCATGGTTTTGATGAATCAACTTCTCTTGAACAAACATTAATCGACCTTAGTTGCCAATTATATATCACAAATTTCGGCCTGATCGCTTCAGCGGTTCTGGGGAAGAAGTTGTTTTTGTGAAAACTAGGTCATTCAAGATGGCTGCTGAACCATTTGGTCAATCAAGTTCCCTTGAACAAACCTGATTCAGCGCTTACCCTTGATCATATTTCGTGAGTTTTGAATCGATCCCTCAAATGGTTTAGGAGAAGATTTTTAGACATTTCTAAAAATCGGCCGAAATCCAAGATGGTCGCCGGGCAAATTGGCCGATCGGGTTCGTTTGAACAAAATTGAATCTCTATGCCTTAAGGATGCTTCATGCCAAATATAATTGAAATCGCCCCAGAAGTTCTCAAGAAGAAGATATTTTAAATTGCCCATTGCTTTAGTATGGGAGCTTTTGGTAGGAAAATGATCCAAGATGGCCGTCAAACCGTTTATCCGACAGGTTTGAAAATTGCAAATTTGAGATCAGAATACCCAAAAAACTATATAAAACCAATTTCGGCCTCAAAATCCATCAAATAAAAAAATCCAATATGGCCGCCAAACATGCTATATTTTGATTGGCCCACGTTGGCCATGTTTTTGACGGATTAACTTCTCTTGAACAAACTTTAATGGCCCTTAGTCCCTAATCATATCTGCCAAATTTCGGCTTGATTCCTTCAGCGGTTCTGGAGAAGAAGTTATTTTCGTTAAACCAAGGTCAACCAAGATGGCCGCCAAACTATTTGACCAATTAAGTTCCCTTGAACAAACTTGGTTGAGCTCTTGCCATAGATAACATTTCATGAGGTTTCCTTCAATCCCTCAAGCAGTTTTGGCGATTTTTAGACGTTTCTAAAAATCGGCCAAAATCCAAGATGGCCACTGGCCTAATAAGCCGATCAGCTTCATTTGAATAAACTTGGACCCCTATGCCCTAAGGATGCTTCCTGCCAAACATAATTGAAATTGGCCCAGCGGTTCTTGAGAAGAAGTCGTTTAAAGGAAAAGTTGACGGATGGACGGACGGTTGCCACGACATAAGCTCACTTGGCCCATCAGGCCAGGTGAGCTAATAATGTTAATTTTTCAACAAATTTGGAGGACGATGTTGTCTAGCAACATCGTCCACCTAAATTGTTGAAAAATGTAGGGCTGTAATGATTCACTGATATATCGGTGAATCGCGATATGCATGCTCACGAATAGGCATATCGTATCGTGACCTGTCATATCAATATACACGCGATACAGGAAAATATGCCTATGGCATCCTTCATGCGCTAACATTGTCAGGTAAGCTTTGGTTATAGCTATGCACAAGTGCACCATTTTCACTAAATTTCATCTGAATATGTTAATTATTTGTTTATCTGCACTGAGACGGAGTGGCATAAAAAGGACAGATTCAGATGAAACTTAGTGAAAAAATATTGTATCGTATCATGACCAGTGTATCGTGATACATATCATATCATGGCAAAACGTATCGTTACAGCCCTAGAAAAATGTGTATCAGTTTCTTTGCTATTGACACAGTAAAATATAGAATAATGACATAAGGGTGGTAAGGGCTAAGAAAATACATACTGCTAACACATACAGTACGCGGCAATTTCTTTACAATTCAACTTTTGGAGTGTTTAACCCTTAGCACTCTGGTGTTAAAAATTTTAAATTTTTAAATTAAACTAAAAGATGAACTGGTGTTCGTTTTCAACAAATGTAACTAAAATTGTTGAAAAATGTACACCAGTTTCTTTGATATTGACACAATAAAAGATAGAATATTGACAGCAGAGTGGTAAGGATTAGCATTTAACTTTAGTACTAAAGATTTACATAGCTTCTGCAGTGGTGTTGAGAAATATCCATTTTCAGACCAAGATAAGGTTATTTTTGAAAATGTACCACTGGGATGACTGGTTCGATAACAATCCAGTCATGCCAATGGTAAATTTTATAAAATCTTCTTGATGGTCTGTAAATTTACATTTTTGTAAGATAAATTTTTCTTGAACAAATTTAAGCATTAATAGTTGCCTGTTAATTCTATAATGATTTAGTTAACAACCTTTTTCTAATGTAGCTAAATACAAAAGCTGTATAAGATTTTGACTAATGGTTGTTGCTGCTTGATGTAGAAATAACTTTCACTCAAATTATCATTGCTAACAGCCTTATGTTTAGAATAATAGCCTTAAAAAACCTATAGTAAACATTATATGTACAGATATAGATTGGGCATTCAAGATTGTTAAAATATTGTTATCTTTTGGCCCAGTGCATGTCTACTTTGCAGGCCACAAGATTATTTTAAAATCTTTATCACTGGCATGACTGGCCGAAAAATCAAGCCAGCAGTGGTGAATTTCCCCAAAAATATCACTGATGCTTGGAAATGAAATTGCTGCCCATAGCCTTGTTACAGTTGCAACTTAAAAAATTCTTCAATTACATGAAAAAATACAGCTAAGTTACAGCCAGCTACAGTTACAAGTAGCAGTTAACCCTGCCATGATAGGAACTGTACTATTTAATGTGTGGTGTCTCTTAGTGCAGTGTTTCACCTAGGGTAAAACTTCAAGGGGAGAATTTGAGGTTTTGAGTCCCTTTATCAGTTATTATTTATTACCAGTAAAGATGGAACTTTTGAATCGAAGGGTACATAAATTTGTAGATCTATGCCCCCTGGGCTCACCCTAGGTGCAACATTGATAGTGCAATAGTAACGCAATGCCTAATGTAAACATTGTCTTGCAATCCGCAATCATATGGGTAACAAACATACAAAATTTGATTGAATTCTGCCAACGTTGACTTTCTGCACACGCACGCACACACACACACACACACACAAACCCCAACCCCTCTCCCACCACCTCCAACCCTGTTCCCACTCACACCCTGGGGATGGAGCACAATGTAAAATGTCATCTTGCAGTCCAAAGTCATATAGGTAACTTAAACTCATAACAAATTTGATTAAATTTCACCAAACAGTTTCAGAAGAAATAGCCAGATGGTCAGACGGACAAAGGCAATTGTAATATCCACTCCATTTTTTTCAAAATGCACAGGGATAATTATGTCGTAAGCTACAGCTGTGGTGCCACCTGGCATAAATATCTTCAATCTTATGTATATTATCTGTCATGTTTGTTTGTCCAATGTCCTTATATGTCTGGTAGAGAATTCTAATCCAAGTACTGAGTATTGGAAAATTAATGGTTTACATCTAAATAACTACAATTGTGCCTAAGTGCAGTCTTTCAGCCATTAGCTGAAGTTTGCCACTTACAAGCTGGTAAGACTCTCTATTTGACACATATCCTTTGCACAAATGTTACCTCATATTTATTTTAGCATGACAATACTTGAAATTTATTCTGGACTTTAGAGCATTACCCCACCTCACCCCTCACAGAACCTCCCGCCCACCCATAACAATATACATACTATATCAAGGAAACTAGATTTTTTAAATAATTTTATCACTTACTAACTCAGACATATCAGAAGCATTTTCAGTAGATCAGACTATTTACTAATTTCCCGTACTCTTACAGTATGGCCCATAAATGAGTGAAAATATGTCTAAAACAAAAACATGTTAGATAACAATAAATGTTCTGTTGAATATTTTGAACTTAATTGAATTAGGAAGATATTGCCTTCCTATCCAATTAGGTTCAAAATATTCAATAGTAATATTTTTGATGTTGTGAAAATATGTTTTAAGTTATTTCTGAGCTGTACAGCTACAGCAGTTTTTAAAACAGTCATCAGTCATAATTGCTACAATAGAATTGTAGTCAGTAGAAAACATATAATTCAACCTATATTTCATTGACTATGCATTTAAGACATAGATAAACATCACATACTTTTATAAGTCAAAATTCAGCGATTTATTTAGAAAGCAATTTGACTGAAAGTCATTGATGTGTCAGACACATAACAATATTCCGCAAAATTATTCTTAAAATATTCTGCAGTTTGATTTTGGATTCTGTGAAATTAGGTTTCAATGGATTCAGAATAAGTTGCTTGTTCAAGATGGCACTAGGTTTATTGAGGACTATTGTCACAATTTGCTGACTGGCCTACTGAGAGAACCAGTGTGGTGAACAGCCAGTCAGAGCATTAAGAGTTTTATTTCAAATGGGCAATTAGTGAGGGTGTCAGGGCAGGACTCAGGCAGAGGAGTGTGTGTACATTAATGAATTTGAATAGTATTGTCATTCATTAATATGTCAGAAATTGTCATGATTTACATATAAATTCCAAAATCGTAATCAAATGGTGTAATCTTGCAGACGTCATTGCTCTGTAACAACAATATTGAATGTTTTGAAAAAATTCGTGTAAATAAGCATAACAGCTGGCTTGAAGAGGAAAAGTGAAAAGTGAGCAAATCGATGGAATCATAGAAATTCTCGCATGTAAACACTACAAATACCCGTATGCAATTTCCCACCAAAATTTGAAATAGCGAAATCATGATGCCAAATACTTACTCGTCTCCTTCCGGACACAATCCTGTTGTCTCGTCATATTTACTACAATATACATCCGGACTATAATTAAACGTTCCATCGCGTTTCCGAATAGGTCTTCGTCGCCGTTGGTTCATAAAATGCCAATGAAAACATGTGTATGGCCGATGCTGTGTACATTTGTGTTGTAAAAATAAGGGGCACTGTTGAGTACGAAACTCCTTCAAATACCTGTAAAACAAAGAGAAACACAAAATATAGCTGTTATGATTTAATCCTTGCCACCTTTCATAGACGATCATATTGATAATCTCATTTTCTGAGAATGAACTTACATATAATGATGCGGTTTTTCTGTTTGTGTTGGTAAAGATGGTGCTTCCGAAGGCATTTTGTTGTTGTCAAAATGTATTCGAATGCGCATCTGTTCTCGCGCAGGTTATATATGTATTGTGACTTTTGATTGGCTGCTTGAGACCATGTGTCAGGGATTTCCCAGTGTTGAGGATTCCACTTTACAAACTGTCAATGAAGTGCAACTTACGTGTGTAAAGCAGCGTATAACAAAGTACATTCATCATCTTACCTTATTGCAATTATAACTGGGCACTAGGGGCTAGTCTACGATACAATGTCATATCATCGGAACTGTGATAAACTTGAACCTTTTAAGTCTCTTCTAAAAACGCATCTTTTTTCTTAAAATTTTAATTTTGTAAAGCGCCATTGAGCGATTAATTTCGGAATCGGCGCTATAGAAATACCTACATACATACATACATACATTGTTGTTTCTTAGCAAATGACTAATTTATCATCCGTATTTATTTCAATCATGAATATACACATCAGTGTGCAAAATTATAGGCCTACCTAACCCTTACCACGCATTCCATTAAAAAGCAACGATTTCTTAAAGGGGAACAAAACCAGAGAATTAAGTTCTGTATAATTTACATAAAATAAAATATATTATTTGCCAGGGTTGGGGTCAATTCCGATTGGAATTGGAATTGATCAGTCAATTCCAATTCAATTCCGGAATTGGAATTGAAAAATCGGCGGACTCCAGCCCAAATCTCAAGGTGGTACGTATATCACATATCATGATGATGCTATGAACCTTAATACATTATTGAATTAACTCAATTCTGCCTGACCAGTGACCAATTAAGCCTTTTATCCTGTGTGAGCTTTGTACGTCCTTTATTCAATCAAATGAGTGCACCGGAATTGGAATTGATAATTTGAATTGACCGGAATTGATAAATTCCAATTCAATTCCAGTCATAATTTGTGATAGATTTACTGAACATTGTTGGCTATAAAATGTACATGTAGTATCTGTAAATCATACACTGCTCTTTAGGCCTATATGCCCTTAATTCATTTCATCCTAAATGATCTATGTGATACCATTTACCACATTTCACTCTATATGCAGGTTGATAATATTTATTATGCCAGCTGGCTGTTATTAGATGCTCTTTCGAATATTTTAAAATTAATATGACTAAATACTTTTGTCTCCTATGGCTGCAACAGTTTCTATTAAGATTAATTTTAACAACTTAGTTATATGTTTGGTTTGAAGACTAGAATTTGAGATACTGATAATTCAGTGATGAGCAAGTTAGCCCTTAACCCTTTGACACCTAAGCCGGCCAAAACACCTTCTGCAATGAGTTTCAGAAATGTGCATTGGAAGGCCAATGGAAGACTATTTTTGAGAATTTACCACTGGATTGGCTAGCTGAATAATTGAGACAGTAATTCCAGTGGTAAATTAAAAAAAAATAATCTCTCGCTCTCTGAATTGACAAAATAAAGATCTGATATAAATGCTATGAACCTTAACACATTATTGAATTAACTCAATTCTGCCTGACCAGTGACCAATTAAGCCTTTTATCCTGTGTGAACTTTGTACGTCCTTTATTCAATCAAAGCTGTTGATCTTGAACTTATTTCATTCTGCATTCCCTGGAAATGGGGTTTCATCTCTATGAAATCATACAAACATCAAGATGTTAGCAATAATGTTCAGTAAAGTAAAAACTATCATCTGCATGGAATGAAATTGGTGAAGAAAGCAGTACATTACAAAATAATTGCCCTGTAATTATACCCTCCTACAAAACAAAGGAATCATTGAACAATCCCCTCCGTGAAATGGCTCAGCTTTTAAAACACAGACACCTGGTCTAGAGGTGTTATTCAAACTCTACATACATGTACTCAGTACTCTCACTCAGTACTGTAATATATACATTGTATTCTAATGCTTTTTAATGCAAACATTTAAAGAGCAAGGTTTACATGTATCTATAATAATTAGACATGGCATTAACCTTTAGTCATATTCATCAGAAAAAACTCGGCATTATAGCTCAAATAAACCAAAAATAAGACCGGCTGAATGTTGACTTTTTGGACAATAATTTGACTGAAAGATATAACTACCTATTGGCAACAACAATCTTTATTCTAATTGTTTTAAATATTAACGGAGAAGCCAGCTATAAATGCCTTCCGCACTGGTCTTGAGGAAGCATCATATGCATGCTAAGAGATTATTTGTAAAATTTTACTAGTGGAATGACCGATTCCATAACTGAGCCAGTCATTGCATTGTTAAATTAAAAAAATAGTCTTCTCTTATCCTGCAAATGGACATTTGCTAATGATAAATCTATTTTTTCTTGGCCACTTGGGAATTAAATGGTTAAAATATAACAGTGTTGATCTCAAGTAAATATTGGTATGGAATTGGAATTTGAATTGAACTTTTCTTGGTGGAATTGATAAAATGAATTGATGTGGAAACGGAATTGGAATTGGAATTGATAAAATGAATTGAGGTGGAATTGGAATTGGAAATGGAATTGATAAAATGGAATTTACCCCCATCCCTGTTATTGGCATATTTTCGAGTTCCTTAATAGTAAATTTCGTCATCAAATGTAATTTTCTTCAATTTCTTCATTAGATTGTAATTTCTTATGAAGATCACCGAGTCACGGAGTCAATGCGGTAAAACTGTGGTATGGCGTCATCGCGTCAATATCCCTACGGGATTAAAGCCTATTAATTTTAAAGGTATATATATATATATATATATATATACTCTCCTCACAAGTCACAACAGGCAACAGCTGCATTGAGACGCCACTATTTTAAATAAAGTGCAAAAGAGAACATATATAGCGTTTGTTCAACTATAGGGGAGACCGGGGTAAGTTGAGCCTAATGGTAAGTTAAGCCACCCCACCCACCCCTTTCACGTCATATTCAGATACGTTATCAAGCTACTGGAACCATCTGTTGGATGATCAAGACACTAAGTCTCTCATGCGTTCTTCATTATTATGCTGCGCACAGTAAGTTCACAGCATCAAATAAACCGATTTTTGGCCAATTAATGTATTTTTTTAAATAGAAAAATCAAGTAATTGCATTTTATATCTTAATGGGAGGGCATGAATTTCGCACTGTGGTCTCTGTCTGTGGGTACTTACACGGCCGGCTCAAGGCATAGGCGAACTAGGTACTCCCTAGGGCGCCAGATTTTAAAGGGGCACCAAAAAGGGAGTTGGGGCGCCTCTCACCACCCAAACTACATGTACTCAAACCAAATAAGATTTCTAAAAAACCCACACTTAATTAGGACAAGAGGCACATTTCGCTCTAGAAATGCAAGAAATGCCCTCTCAGAGCATCTGGATTTCAAAATTTTTCGGGGGGAGGATCAATGGACACCCCTTGCTTAAAGGGTGGTTCTTTGCCTTTGCCTAGGGCACCAGATACCCTAGGGCCGGCCCTGGGTACTTAGGTGAGCTGTATTGCAGCAACATGAACCAGGCGTGGTCGTATGTTGGCGTCAAATGTATCATATTATCATTCAAAATGGGGGGGGGGGGTAAGATGATCTACTAAATATGGGAAAAGTCGTGTCATTGATCAATTAACTTACCCCATGGTGGCTCAACTATCCCCACGCTGAGATATCAACTTAACTCAAGGTGGCTCAACTAACCCCATCGGTTTGATTTTAAAATAGCAATCTGAGAATACCATTTTTATTTAGAATCATGCCGAGGCTATACAAACGAAAGACAGACAGATGTGCAACACCATTAGATACACTGACACAGACAGCCAGTGATGCAGCTGGAGGAAAATCAATATGATCAGTTATGATCAGAGGCCAAAGAGTATTGCATAGATCGAATGACACTAAAGCGGTTCATTACAAAACATGATAAAGGAGACGTTTCTTGTGACACCAAACAATATCTTGATAGGATTCAGATCCACAGGTATCTTTCCTTTTAACAGAGATATCTTTCCAGATTCTGAGTTTGAATCGTCTATGGTCTCGGATAGACCAATTCCTACCATCGCTGTTCCAGCTAACACAACTCTACAACTAACCACTGCCCCACACACAGTGGCCTCATCTTCAGAAGTTCAACAGCCATCTGTGTCTGGTGCCACAACACTTCCATCTGCTGATGCCACGCAACCACCTGTGTCTGGTGCCACAACATTCCATCTGCTGATGTCCCGCAAACATCTGTGTCTGGTGCCACAACATTCCATCTGCTGATGTCCCGCAACCATCTGTGTCTGGTGCAACATCACTTCCATCCGCAGATGTCCCGCAACCATCTGTATCACCATACACTGATTTTGTCACAATAGCCAACACTTCTCATCAAAACATCTGCAGACCCAATGCGGGGTATATCTCTCCAGCTGACATATTTCTGCTTCCAAAAGCTACAGCACGAAAGACAACAGGCACGTACTAGAAAGTGTAGTAAAACAAGGATACTAACAGATAGACCAGAAAAGAGAGAAATTGAAACTGCTTTTAAAATACGTGAACAGAAAAGGTGCGGCAAAGCTGCTAAAAAGCAACTTATTAAAAAACCTAGACACAAGAAGCGTGTTCCCTCACCGGAAGTGGGCAGCTCAGATGGAGCAAGTGATTTCACCATTTTAGGCTTCGATGACTCCACAGAGGAGGAAAGTTTTTTAATTAATAGTAATTCAAGCGATGAAGACGTGTCTCCGACTGTTGACGTTTATGTCCTGGTTCAGTTTGTCTGGAAAACCAAGATTCACTACTATATAGGTTTGGTGGAAAGTGTTGATAATGATGAATTAGAAGGGAAATTTACGAGAAATGTTAGGATAGATCCTATCCGGGGTAAGCCTATATTTGCTTTTAAATCTGGTGATGAATGTTCCTTTCATAAAGATGATGTTATTAAGATACTTGCACAACCGTTTTCCATCGGTGGAACTGCCAGACGAGGAAAACCGTTCATCTTCCCATCTAATCTTGACAGATGGCAGATTGAGTAATTGTGTAATTGTGTGGTCATGAACATACATAGCAAGCTGAAATAAGGACGCACGCATGCACGCACACAACACCACCACGGCAAGCATTAGCATCACAACGCACGCACGCACGCACGCACGCACGCACGCACGCACGCACGCACGCACGCACGCACGCACGCACGCACGCACGCATGTTAAGTTTCTAGTCTGACAAAGAGCTATATTCCTACCTATTCTTGTCAATAAAGTCAATAAGTCAATAAAGAATATCAAAATGATGAACACGTACATGTCGTTGAGTGAAAACATCAAAGAAAGAATGGTAGTGGCACTTCTTACCCCACACGCTCAACTTACCCCAACATTAGGCTCAACTTACCCCACACCACTCAACTTACCCCAACCTTTGGCTCAACTTGTCCCACACCGCTCTCTCTCTCTCTCTCTCTCTCGCACGCACGCACGCACGCACGCACGCACGCACGCGCGCATACACACACACACACACACACACACACACACACACACACACACACACACACACACACACACACACATATATATTCTGAGCTGCAGACTGATGCAATTCTGCACCCCAAACTACAGCTCTCATTTAGTCAATGCTGTTTCCATAACAAATTTTGAGTGTAAAAATTCTGGATTTGGTATATTTACAAACTATACATCAGATTTGTGGACTAGTGTGGTTCCACAACTATTCCAGTAGTCTCTGCGCTGTTTGCATGTTATGTACAAAATTTAAGAAACTTCGTGCAGTGTTGTTACCAAGCATGCTCTTCTTTGCTCTGTTTGAGGATGTGTGTAAGACCTGCAACTGCCAGCTGCGTTGTGCTGCCTACAAAAGCAGATCACTGACCCGGCGTGAGCTGTGCTATGCCGCCTACACCTAAGGTCAGCTTACCCACATCCTCTGTCCACGCTTAGTCATAGTAATACTTCATATGTGAAAGATGTTCGTCCAAACTGCATTTGAAATCGTTTAGATCTTTGGATTCTACTATCTGGGCTGGCAATATATTCCATATTGGTGGAATTTATTATTAATACCATCAGTGTTAGTGTATATACAGACAGGCGTGCATAACGAACGTGAACAAGAACTATTTACAGGTTTGACACTGCTTCTGCGGGAGAGTCAGTGTCGTGGTCTATTCTTGCATGCACCCAGTTTGATTATTTCGAATGGCAAATATGTCCCTTTTTCCCGTCAGTTGCCGTCTTAAAATGTCCTGCATTTCTTGCTCCAGTGGTGTCCTATCAGAGTTTATGTAGATTTTATTCTCGCTATCTCTCTTATTTTTGTTGAACTTAATAGCACTGATAATCATACTGTCTCTAGCTCCTTCAGACTTCAATGTTATTTTGATGGATCTTGTTCTGTCTGACATCTTCCCTAGATGATGAAAAGACACTATGTCAGTAGGATCTATGTCTGTCATTTCTTCAATAGCTTGATTTATCTTAGCTGTGTCCTCTAATTTTCTGGTAGTTTCATTATCATGGTGAATTTCTGCTACTTTGATCATAATGACGTTTTTTGCTCTTTTCTGTCTTTCTTATAATTCTTCAAAGCTTTTATTCACCTTTGCATCAACGGCTTACTCAATCTTTTCATCTATCTGTTTGAGCTGGTCATTTTTTCTGCAATCTGCCGCTCCACCATAGCCAGAATTTGATTCATTTTGTTCTCAAGTTTCTTAAGTCTTTCATTTTCATCGTTGCTTTTGGTCATACGGCTGACTCTCCAGGGGGAACAATACCATATTAGGCCCAGTGACCTTTTCTGTAATACTGTGTTGTCTGTGTTTTTGATGTCATGTCATTTCATGTGAAACCATTTGTCGCAGTTTTCGCACTGTTTTGGCCACTTCACAATCGCACACACCACATGGAAAATTATTACCAGACAGCCTCCTATATTTCTCGTTTATGGATGAACTTGTAGAATCTTTTCTGGCCGAGCTCATTTTGAATATCTATTTGACAAGCAATGATAATACAAAATATGAAAAATGGCTCATCTTACCAAGCTCTGATGTCATATGCATCTTCGTACCTGTATTGCACGTCCGTTTTTTCTAATCCGAAAAGTGAAAACACGTACGTACGTGTGGATTAATCTGAATTTACGAGGCTGACAATTCAAGTGATGACGTCATACCATGAATTTTATGACATAAAAAATCATGGATTTAACCAAAATTTCAACAATGATTGAGTTTGTGAAATCTATCAACTTCTTTCTAATTTATAAAACATGATAGCAACTTTTATAATTTCTGGCTGGTTTTATTGAAATGCAATTCACGTATCATGATCTCCTTTAAAGCTATGTAAGCGGATAAAACTACCAGATTAGGCTAATAAAATGCTCAGAGTTCTGCTGCTAATATCCACTCTGCAATCTTGCATCGAGTTGTAACACCAAAATTCCCTTTATATACAGGACTAGACAGGTAATACATATTGGTCGAACCATACTCGTAGAGTCGATAGTTTGCAGCGAGCTAGGCTAGTTATTTGTAAAGAAAGTTGGCTGACAGTTATTGCAACTTATAGCAGCAATAACATTCGGTCAAACTGTTTTCAAAATAATCTAGCAGATAATACAGTTGTCACCAACTAATATTTTGATAACAATTTGACTGGAAACCATTGCAGCAACAACTTTCAATCAAATTGTTCTCAAAATAAGGAGCAATGTAGTAACAGTTACTGCAGATATTTCGAGCAATTTGATTATCAGTCGTTGCGGACTAAGGCAGCAATAATTTTATCAAATTATTCTAATAATAATCATTTCCTGCATCTGCTGGTGGTGACGTGTGCTCTTACTGGATGGTATTCAGCTGGTATGACTTCATGACCGTTTAATAATTTATACATCGGTGTCACACTGGCCTTCTTTCTTCTTTGCTCCAGAGATTCCCAGCCTAGTTCTTTTGTTAGTGGGTCTCAGACTATCGAACAGTACTCATGCTTAGGTTGGACGAGGGTTTGCTAACCTTGTTCTTTCATGATCTGTGGGCACCCGCGGAGGTTTCTGCAGAGGAAGACGAGTGTATGATCAGACTTACTGGTTATGTTTGATATGTGTTTGTCCCATTTAATTTTACTATTGATCTCTACTCCCAGGTATGGATTTGACACAGTTTCATCTAAAGCTTGGCCACACATGGTGTAGGTGGTGCTCATGCTAGACCTTTTCTGAGTTATTTTGCCTCTTCCTTTTTCTTTGAAACGGTGAGTATTTGTCCCTCGTGTCTGATGGTGCTTATCTATTGATCTACTGATGTGTTCTTATGATTGACAGGTGTAACAAAGCATGAAATGGGTGGGACAGGTCCAAACGAGGTCACGTGACCAGCTCGTGACCAATCAAAATTGAGCCTATGTTGCCGCCACCATCCGTTATGTAGATCTATTGATGTGTTCTGATGATTGATATGTGCAACAAGGTGTGGCTGGGTGGCTGGCGTTTCGCACCTGTCCCCAAGGCTGCCGAGACCGGGTCTGGTGTCGTGCGGAGGGACTGGGTAGTCAGTTGATGTGAACACATTGCTCATCCTTGTTTCCTTCGGTCACCGGGTTGGGGCGCTGCTCCAACATGGCCAGGTCACCGAACAGCAGGATGCCCACGTCCAGGGGTCCTCCCAGGTGGCTCATGGTGGCTGGTCTCAGGGCTTGTGACACCATTCCTTGGATACTTTCCCAGGCTCCTCCACAATCGTTTGCTGGCCGGAGCGGCCAGCCATCTCCTTGGAGATGCGCTGGTCCAGTAGGGCATTCCCAACATGGCAGAGTTCCTGTATCTAACATGTCTGGCTGGCTGGGCCAGGCGCGATGACAGATGGGTTGCCCTCTTCCTCGCCGCTGCAGTCCGGATGTGTGAGTTCATTGTTAGAGGCAGCCATCTCTATGGGCAGGGATCGTTCTCTGGGTCGTGGGTGTGTGAGCATAGTAGTGGTCTTCTCCTCAGTCGGAGCACAGGAGGCTGAAACTGCTCCTAGCGGCAGAAGTAGTTTGTTCTGTGGCGGTGGTTCTTGAGGCAGTGTTAGTGACTGTGGTGGTGGTGGTGGTGGTGGTAGAGGTGTGTGTAGTGGCGGTGGCAGTGGTGTTTTTGGTGTGCACGTTCGGAGGAGCGCTCCCAGGCTGGTGGGCTCTTTCCTTGCGGTGGGGTGGGTGGGGTGGGGTGGGGTGGGGGAACATGGTCGGGTTATCCACGGGGTGAGGGAAGTGCGTGAGGGTGACGGGAATGCGAAGTGTGAGCCAAGCTCTTTTTAGGGCGGTTCCTCTCTCTGGCGCTAGTGTGACGGGAATGGGAGAGTGAGCGAGAGAGGAGTCGCAAGGCCAGTTTTACCATAGGTTTTAATTCGAGGGCTCCATGTGCAGTATTTTCCGTTGGCCAAAAATGTGCGCTATGGTGTGGCAAGAGGAATAATTCACATCCTCGTTGTCATACTAAATCATCGCCCTAACTCCAAGATCGTCGCTCGAAAGACGGACTGTCTGGGGGGGTATCGTCTCTCAGGAGCGGATCTCTTATGGAGGAGTGGACCATTACTGGAGTGGAGTGAGAGGCAGCAGAGGTTATTCCTGGTAGTCGTTATGTGACTATCAGTCGCTATTCATCCCATTAATCTATACGGTGTTAGTCGGTCATGAAAATCATTTGGTAATAATAGCTTTTCGAGACATCCCACTTAAGGCGAGTGATTAAGTGTGTTAAGCGTTAAACTATGTAAGTTGTGTCAAAACGTTAAGCAGAATAAAATGTGTTAAACTGTGTTAAATAGTATGTCTGAGTAGAGCTGCGCAATATACTGATCTCACATCGTAAACTGGTTCAATATGGCGACAGTTTGTAAACCGCCGTAATCATTCCCAAACCGAAAAATCGAGTTTAATTAAATTTTCGGTTTATCCAGTACAGATTAATCTTTTTTAGATTACAAATTTTGCTGCTAAGTGAGCCTCTGTAGTGGTCTTCAGAACTGTCAATTTGCTGGCCTAAAGACGTCTTACCGCTGCAATGGCTGGCTCAATAACGAAACCAGACACTCTGAGTAAATTTTCAAAATTGACAAAATCTGTGGATTAAAGGGTTGAAAAGCAGACCCATTTCAACATACAAAAGTCTACATTTCTATTATTTTCTATTCCCACTAAATTGCTTATGATGAATTGCACCCTGTCTGTAAACCGTATCATATTTTGAAATTAACGTGACTGCAAGATGCTGCTGTTGTTTGTAGCACCAAATCTCAGTCAAATTACTTTCAAAATATTTAACGTACACTATAATATTTGCAAAATTTTAAATGATTGACTTTCTATTGGTCTTTCGTATTCAGCGTTAACATAATCTAATTGGGTATAAAATGATTTCTCTCCTTAATTCATGTACATATGATTAACACTTGTTTGATGTGCAATCGATGAGTCTCATGCTGTGTGAATAATTCATAATCACATTTCCGTTAAAATCATACGAGTACATATACCTAAGACTAATTGTTCAAACCGCTAATCTAAACACGCGAATCACGTGTGTACTTCACACCACGAGTTCTGAGGGATTTTTAAATTGCCGCAATTCGGATACAAAATAAGGATGTTTATTGGCTCTGTATTTTTGAGCGACCGAGTTATCTAAACATCTAAACATGCGGTGGGTTACTTAGCTTTGTTGTGATAAGTCTTTACAGCTAAGATCACACATTGATGACCACCTTGACCAGTAGTGTCAGTTTGCGTTATATACTGGTAATAGTCTTAATGCAATAGGTGTATGCTCTAATCATGCCCCACCTCTTGTAACATCACAAAATCATCAGTACCGGGATGTCTAACCAATGTAAACGATATAACTCGATGGCCGCTTTTCATCAGAATGTTAAAGTGAGAGTAATTTATTGAAAGTTTATGCTATCCATGACACCGACAATTTTCAATGAGCAGTCTAAAAATGACAGCACATTCTTTAACTATTTAACACAAATTAAGGTAAATATCCCGTTGTTCAATGCGTGATGATTAAACGATACATTTCGTACATTAGAATTAATGATTTGTAAATGGAAAACAAATTATGGTTAGTCGGTAAGAAGTTAGTTTTTAACAATTACTGGCGTAATGAGAAATGAATGTTATATACCTTATTCATGATGCTTATAAAGACAGTAAGTCGTAAGCGTGTATTTTCGGTAAAAAATTCCAGACAACACACGCTTATAATAAAATATTATATACGATAATTGTACCCAATCACCGTTGGCCCATAAAACCGATATACGGTTCAAACCGGTTTGAAAATTGGCATTGTCACTGTTTTGACATTATGCCATACCACGCAGCCGTACTTCTGACATTGCTCTAATCTGAATTTTAGCTGCAACAGTGTGAGTCACAAAAGTAAGTGTTTTTTAAATTAAAACAAAAAGACGTGTGAAACAGTTTTGTAAACGTGTAGACTTAAGTTACAGAAACAAAATACAAATTCAGTAAGAAATGTGTTCAATCCGTGTAACTTTCACTATTGATTAATTCAGTTGTTAATGTGTTTAATCCGTATAGAGCAAATAAAGTAAAAACTAAGTCAGAAAATGTGTTTAATAAGGATTCAGTAAATAAATAAGTTTTAAATACTTCAGTCTAAAAAGTGTTCATTCCAGGCGATTCAGTAAAATTCAGTCAGAAAGTTGTTTAATCAGAATAAATTAGTCCGAAGTGTTAAAAACGTTAATATGGCTATACCTTTAGAAATGTCGGGAATTCCGCAGTTTGACTCCACCTAAATGTGTATGGAGTTTTGAGCTGTATGTCAAAGCCAAAGGTGTGATGGATGCTGAACAGAAACGTGCAATGCTCCTACACTATGCTGCACCAGACGTTCATGAGATATTTTACACATGTGATGACATTGGAGAGGACAATGATTACGAAACAGCATTAACTGTGTTAAATAATTATTTCCAGCCAAAATCGAACATTCTATTCGAAAGACACGTGTTTCGGAAGGCCGAACAGACAAGAGATGAAACTGTAGACCAGTTTGTAACTCAATTGCGGCAATTATCAGTGGTCTGTGATTTTAATGCAGCACTTGATAACACGATTAGGGACCAGGTCGTGGAGTTCTGTCACTCACATCAATTAAGGCGAAAGTTGCTCAGAGAGCGAGATTTGACATTAGTAAAAGCACAGGATATCACATGCGCAGATGAGGCTGCTAATATTCATGCTATGAAAATGGAATGTGGTAACGCGTGTGTATCAGAGGGCGTGAATAAACTCCATCATGCGAATAAACCGAGGAGAAAATCTGCACCATTTCCGTCAAGCAAGATTAAATCGCCGGATAGCAGTAAATTGGTTACATGCACCAGATCATGTTACCGTTGTAGAGGAAAGTCGCATATCGCAAGTGATATGAAATGCCCTGCTTATGTAAGAAATGTAGTAAGATCGGACATTATGCGTTGAGATGTAAAACTAGGCTGAAATGCGGTAAAACAATAAATAATGTTGACAACCAATATGGATTAATGTCAGCTGATAATGAAGTAGTATACATGGAGCGCAAAGTGTCCCCACCAATGTTAAATTTAATGACATCGCAGACATTAAAATAGGACAAAACTTGACTTCAGCTGTAATTCTTCTGGTACGTGGTGGAAGAGGCAACATTCTAAGTTACCAAACAGCATCAGAACTAAACATTGTCAAATTGCAGAATATTACCACTGTTCAACTAGTTCTGAAAACATTTATTGTGAATATCCAGAACTAAGAAACGGTCCTGGAAAACTTAAGGATTACCAGTTAACTGTGCACATTAACCAAACAGTTAAACCAGTTGTACAACCAACACGTAGAATTCTATTTGCCTTATGGAAGAAGGTGGAAGACAATACAAGATCGCGAACAGTTAGATATTATTGAGAAAACTGATGGACCCGCTTGCTGGGTTTTGCCGATTGTTGTCGTGCCAAAACCATCGTGTGAAATAAGAATTTGTCTTGGTATGAGACAGACAAATTTAGCGGTCGAACGTGAATGTCACCCAATTCCTACAGTGGATGAGATTATTCAAGACATGAATGATAGCTCTGTGTTCAGTAAGTTTGACTTGAAGATGGGTTACCATCAAATTGAACTGGATGAACCATCACAGGAAATTACAGCATTTACAATGCGCCTTGGATTGTACAGGTACAAAAGACTAATGTTCGGAATTTCCTCGGCACCTGAAATGTATCAACATGTGATACAGCAAGTATTGCATGATTGTGGAGGAGTTCACAATATCTCAGATGATATCATTATATATGGTTCAAACAAAGCTGATTACGACAGCAAGCTCAAAGCAGTACTTGATCGGTTATGATGCAACGGTCTTGTTCTCAATAAGGAGAAAACTAAATTCAATGTGTCTAAACTGAGTTTCATGGGACATGTACTTTCGAAACATGGGATCGCACCAGATATTTTGAAAGTGGAAGCGATTACAAATGCAAAGCAGCCAGAAAATGCATCAGAAGTTTGATCGTTCATGGGATTGGTCACGTACAGTTCAAAGTTCATTCCAGATTTAGCAACAGTATCTGAGCCTTTGCGTCAGCTTACTAAGAAAAATGTGAGATTTGAATGGAACATTGAAAAACAGAAGGCATTTGATAGCCTGAAAACAAGTTTAGCAAATGCTGCTACTCTAGTAAAGTAAAAAAGCAGTGATAATTGCATATGTGTGATAATTGCAGCTGTATCACCAGTAGGACTTGGTGCAGTGCTTGTCCAAAAGCAAAATGGTATTTCGTCCAATATATATTTGCCAGTAGGACACTTACTAATGTAGAACGGTGTTACTCACACATAGAACGAGAGGCACTGTCATTAGTATGGGCATGCGAACGGTTCCACATGTACCTGTACGGCAAAGAATTTGAACTATTTACAGACCATAAGTCACTAGAAGTAATATATTCTGATAAATCGTGCCCTCCCGTTGGAATTGAGAGATGGCTGATGCGGCTATAACCATACAAGTTTACAGTTAAGTATAAGCCAGAACACCTCAACATTGCTGATGTGTTAACAAGACTAACACAAGTTAATGAATCACAGAAACTGTGCCGTGTATCTACAGTAACAAATGACTATGTGTACTTCATAGCAACTAGTGCTGTACCAGCAGCTATGACAGCAACAGAAATAGAACACGAATCTGCAAATGACATAGAACTAAAATCAGTTCGTTACCTTCTAAGAGGTAGAAATCGAAGTGATTGTCCTCAAGCCTATAAAGGTGTCAAAGATGAGTTGACATTTATTGGTAAGATCGTGTTAAGACAGACACGCATCGTTGTACCAGTTTCTCAGAGAAAAAGTGTGGTACATCTCACGTATGAGGGACATATTGGTATTGTCTCGACCAAAAGTCATCTACGAGGAAAAGTCTGGCGGCCAGGTATTGACAGTGATGTAGAATGAGCATGTAGATTGTGTCATGCGTGTCAAGTTGTGTTTCAGCCATCGAAACCTGAACCTATATCTAGTACAGAAATCCCAGATGGACGATGGCAGGATCTTGCTATTGACCTTATGGAACCATTTCCAAGTGGAGAACACATACTTGTTGTGACAGATTTTTATAGTAGATATTCAGAAGTGGATATACTAAGCAGTGCTTTGAATAACCACTTCAGATAAGATAATTGCTAGCTTGGAGAACATATTCACTGTTCATGGATTACAAATTTCATTGACAAGTGATAATGGACCTAATTTAGTATCAGCAGAATTCGAGGATTATCTTCGTGTTAATGATATTCGACATAGAAAAGTAACTCCATTAAGGCCTCAAGCTAACGGAGAGTTTGAACGTGCAAATCGAACAGTGTTGAAAGCAATAAAAGTGTCACAAGTCGAAGGTCGGGACTGGAAGAGAGAATTAAACACACATCTATTAGCGTACAGAAGTACAAACCATTCGATGACAGGGATAAGTCCAGCGGAATTATTATTTGGCAGGAAGATTCGTACCAAAAGACCGGAATATAAGTTGTTCAGTTCTAGTAAAACAGGCGAGGAAATACGTGAATTGGAATGTGAACGTGATAAGATATGCGAACGTGACTGGAACTGGAAAGTATGAGGTAAGGAGTATTCTGATATTCGTAGAGGTGCACGGGAATGTAATATTTCACCTGGTGAAGTTTTATTGCAATAACGGAAATATAATAAGCTAACCCCAACATATGAATTAGTGCCGTACACAGTCACACAGAAAAATGGTAACCAAGTTGTTATATTGAATCACAAAATGGTGTACAATATAAAGGTAATTCATCACACGTTAAGAAATATGTGCAACCAGATGTTCCAAATCAAGGTGCTGAACTTGTAGGTCATGGGGGTATGCGCTGGTCTGCAATATCGCTCCACTCCACCACACCACATGTCCAGGATGCGCAGGAGAGCTAGTTAGCTGCAGTTCTCGGGGTTGTGGATCCCGTATTGCATCTCTCTGGAAAGTACAAAGACCGACTTCTAGAGCCGGTGGAACGTTCATGTTCCAGTGGGGCTGTGCTACCATTCCCGCCGAGATTAAAGCTCACGGTCTCGTCCCAACTGTTGGTGTCACCGGTATGACGGTCCATTATCAATTTGAAAGTTTAGACAAGATGGTATAATTAAACAGTCACAAATAATTCACTATACAAACAATAACACTCGTTTGACAGTAATGAGCAAATAATACAGTACATAGAGCTATCCAGTGTTCTTTCTATGTGGTTTCACCGAAGATACCACACAGATCCTTGAATCCGCAGAGATATCCCCGTAAGGGAGCATCGCAGCGAGGCTACTTGGTAGTTTAATATAAACTAATACACCCCTAACACGCAAAATATTGTTGTTGCGAGAGGAAAGTGCCTCGTGCGGGCCTCCGTCACAGGAAAATGCCTTCAACGCCGAAACGGGGGAAAAGAGCTGGCAAAAAGGCCACTCTATTGTTCAAACAGAAAATGCTAAGTGCTGAAAAATCCTAGTGAAGCCATATTTAATGTGATGCACACTGGTTTACGTGAAGATGGGACGAATGATTTCCGAAGAATTCACAGGTCACCGTCTTATGTAGGTCCAAAGTTACTGTATTGGTAGTTGCCGCTTTATTTATGCGGGCCTTCTGCTACATTCTAGCCTACCATTTAGTTGTTAGATACGAGCACAAGCTTTAGCCGCAAGTGGCAGGGATTCCTACCTAACTTTAGACACATTCATCTAACAGGCGAAGATGCTCGGCTTCTCATAGGGCGCCCTGCATAGCATCTACCTCCAAAAGATAGCATGCATACATGTTACGGAGCAATAGCTCTTGAATCAAATAACAATCCGGTCACCATTGTCCCTCAACCACATATAACATCACCAGGACAAGGTTACAGTTCATGGAAGTAATTTTAGAAAGCGCTATGTCATTTATGGTGGGGATAAAGAGACTAATATCAACCGCTAGTGTCCTTCCCGTGAGTGTGTGGTGGGTTCTAAGACCTCACACAGACACTACAACGAATTGGATGGAGATCCGTATCTCATCTGTCACCCGTGTGCTAATGGAGATAACATTTTACCTGTCCTTAGGGTTAATTTTCCAGAATGCCCAGAGATGCACTGCAGGCGGGTATCACATAATATTATTTCTTTTCGCAGTGCTTCCTATATTGGCGGGGGAGTCTAACTAACTAGTATCCGAAGATACAGGGGGAGATGCATGTAAATCGGCACTTTAATTATCACCGCTCGGAAACCTCTGATAGTTTCCCAGAGTCAGATCCTGCTAATGCGTCGATATGGAATCCAAACAATTATTAAGCCTTGCGGCTGGTGGATCGTGGAAAGAGACAATAAGTCGATATTAATAAGAGGCCCTAAGGTAATTGGCCAATTTTACACAACCTAGCCGGTGCGTGGTGTTACATATCCACTACAGCCAGAAAAGAGGTGTACACTATGCGTCAATTGCGGAGAACTTGTCCTTAACCACTTTAAACCTATCCTATTGAGCTAAAATAGCCAGATTTAGTCGGTAACATGTCAGGCCCAAGCAATTAGAGCATGATCCGCGACCTCAGGGCAAAATTGATGCTGGGGGAAATATAGTGATGCAGATATAATGTTGCTGTATAGTATTTCCTAGCGTACTGCGTTCTAGAGTTTTTATAAATAAACAAAACATAATAACTAGGATGGCTACTTGCTATATACACAGCTAACTAATACAATGCTAACGATATACACAGGTCATAGGACCTTACGGTACTGTTAGTTGAGAGCACCCACAGAAAATAAACATAATATTCACAGTGTAAACATAAAGTATAAAATTGCGGTCGAGAAAACCGGGAGGGTACCTATTAGTCATCAGTACCATTTGCAGAAATAATGAAACATACAATAGTATAGCTATTTGAATACATATTGGTCATCGATATGGTAAGAGTTCATAAGTCACTGAAATTGAGGCGCTAACATTAAATAGCGCGAGATGGCTCGATCTTGATTGCAGGTAAGATTTCTGCAGGCAGGTTTCTGCAGGCAGACCATTGATGCGGCGCACTCTCAGGACGGTGACGAAGAACGGGTAATCAGATGTCCCTTAGATAGT
This sequence comes from Chaetoderma sp. LZ-2023a, assembly GCA_034401795.1. Lineage (NCBI taxonomy): Eukaryota > Metazoa > Mollusca > Caudofoveata > Chaetodermatida > Chaetodermatidae > Chaetoderma > Chaetoderma sp. LZ-2023a. The sequence continues at coordinate 50,582,991 of CM067372.1, forward strand.
CATTTTAACTAATACAAGAATTAAAAAGATTGTTGTACAGTTTCCATCTGGCGATAGTAGTTGAAAAGTTGTAAATTGGCCATCAACAACGAGGGCTATAGCTATGATAAATTATGCTGGTACAATAACTGGGTACACAGTGCGGTATACGTCGCATAGCTCTTGCGGCGCACTGGGCAAAGTCCCACCCCCAACAGACTGTGGTCTAAAAGTTAATTAACACACGCAACATGCAGCGCAGAAATTTGAATCCACTTTTCAGCATAGTCGGAAGATCCGGCGAGTTATCCACCAAGAATCACCATTAGCTCTACATCCCATAGAATCACATCAGCCGCAAGGCCCTTTCCACAGGAAAGCTCCCTTAGGAAAATTCGAATGCAGGAGTTCTTACTTTAATTTATTTTTGCTCCTGGATGGCCGTCCGGGAGCATCCAAAATTCTTGTATCGCGGATAGTTGAAGACTGCCCACTGGTGCAGGAGAACTCAATTCCGAGAGGTACTGCAGTGATGATGGAATCACCGTTGGTTAGCAGTTATCCCACGTCTGGCACTGCGCTGGTCCAGCAGTCTTCCTGGCGGGTCAGCTTCCACGCCGATGATGCTCCTGACTCTTGGTTTTTCGTCCCTTTTATACTACTCATGACGTCAGAGGCAGACGCTTCAGCCAATCGGCGGCCGAGCAGTAGCCAAGCAGCGTGCAGCTAGAAGTGGTGACGTGCTATCACGTGAACAGCACATTCCCCATTCAGTTAAAGCATACACGCGACTATGATGTCGAAGCAATAGTTTGGAGATAATTTAACCACGAATTTTAAAGATAACTCAGCCAGTTCTGGTCCGATTTTAACAAGGTAATAAGTTCTGAGATCCTCGTTTCATTCTGATTCTGATCGGTACCAAGAACGACTAGAACGGTGTGATTTGAGAAAATCACGAGTACCAACTCGGTATGCTTTAAGCACACACTCTCTCCCAATCCTGACACGGGTTGTCAGGGAAGCTCTGACGCACGCGCGCATGTGCGCTATGCGTTCCTGTGAACTTAGCCGTTTTTATCGAAAACCTCTTTCATAAGGCTTTATACACGAGCATTACACTACTCAGGGGGGGGGGGGCGTGCTTGGAGCGAATCAGGAATGGTCGTCCGGTCGATCTGCGCTACAAACTGGTAGATGACAATAATGTAACTGAACCAGAACCGACTCCATATATGAATGTTCCAAATTCAGTTGGTGATCAGTCAGACATACAACGTCAACAACAGATCACACCCACAAACATTGTCACACCTACAAACAGTGACAGACAAGTAGAAGCTAGGCATTCACGTGAAAAGAGTTTACCAAAACATTTGTAATATTTTGTTTAAAAATAACTCAGTATTTGGTCCAAGATATTGCGAGACCTTAACACAAGAGATGTTGTGTTGGTGTCAGAATATGTGGGCTAAATATTGAGATATGTTTAAGCGCCAAGTCCCGCTTTTAATGACTGGGAATTTAACTAGAATTCAAGTACTGATTACTAGTTTATTGCCATAGTCTTAGACTTAAATATGTATTTTAGAGGGATGTCAGATATAGTGACTATATATTCGAGTCACCCAGTACTAAGTAACAAATATGAATCACCCCGTATGCCCTAGTATTATATTACACATTCCTGATGCTGATGCATATAGCCTGATGTAGCTAGTATAGGCCAGTTCCCGTATAGCCATTGAATAATACAGGTTAAATCTGTGTACACATAATGAGTACATAACAGTTATGTTGCTACATCACATTCCAAACCACAGGAATACCCTAATCAGTATCAACAGCAGTCATCCCAACATAAGGCAAATAAGAATGCTCTAAATTCGACTCCAAAGAAAGGTAAACAACAACAACAACAACAACAACAACAACAACAACTGCAACAGAACAACAGCGCAAAGATTACACTGCACTCAGAGCTTCAAGGCCAGATACAACAATTGAAAGCCCGAATGTCTGAACTTACTGGAACTATGGCTCTACTACAACAGGCCATTTCTCAGTTATCTGCCAGAGCAGAGGCACCAGCCAGGCAAAGCTCTGTGAATTTAAACATCAACCAGCGCAATATCTATCAGTCTGATCCTCCTCCTCTTCCACGCCCGCCAAATGACAGGTGCTATTTGTGTCACAACACAGACTTTGGGCTGTTAACTATCCTAACAAGATTAACAGGGTTAGACCAATTACCCAAACAACCGGAATGACCCAACTTGCACCAGAACTACCGAAACAGAGGCTAGTCAGATTTGCCAAAATGGCTATGGGTATATACTTAGTTGTCACTGTTGATAATTCAAACCTCCTCTCCAAAAGGTAGCTTAACTAAGAAGTAAATCGTACCAAAATAAACATATATAACCTTTGGGAATCTCAATAGGAACAAGTTGAATGATTGATCTCATGCATGCGTATATTATTGTATGTACACATACATGGACTCTCATAGGACCTACTATTGTTAAATTGTTATTAAATAATGTTACTTAGTCTTTAAATATGCCACCGAGATTGAACCTCATGGTCTTGTCCCAACTGTTCGTGTCATCGGTACGTTGGTCCATTAACTAGTTTAAAAGTCTGGACATGACGATAATAATTAAAAGAATAATAACCTATACAAACAGTGGTACTCGTTTGCTAGCAGATGAGCAAAATAATACAGTACATAGAACCAACTGGTGTTCTTTCTACTTGGGCTCACCGAAGGTACCATACCGATTCGTAAATCCGCAGAGGTATCCCCACAAGGAAGCATCGCAACGAGTTTACTTGAATAGTTTAATATAAACCAATTATACCCCTAACACATACAAAATATTATTTTTGTGAGAGGAAAGTGCCTCGCGTGGGCCTCCATCACAGGAAAATTCCTTCAACGCCGAAGCGGAGGAAAAGAGCTGGCAAAAAGGGCCACTCTTTTGTTCAAACAAAAATCTATGTGCAGTGGTCAATCCTAGTGAAGCCATAATTAGAGTGTTGCACGCAGGTTTATGTGAGGACGGGTGGGATGATTTCCGAAGAATTCATATATCACCGTTTTTATGTAGGTCCAAAGATACTGAATTGGTAGTTGCCGCTTTATTTATGCGGGCCTTCTGCTAAAGTCTAACCTGCCCTTTAGTTGTTAGATTTGTTTCCAAGCTTTCGCCGCATGTGGCAGGGATTTCTACCTATCTATTCACACACATGTCTAACTGGCGAAGATGCCCAGCTTCCCGAAGGTTGCCCTGCATAGCATCTTCCTCAGAAAGACAGCATGCGTACATGTTACGGGGCCACAGTTCCTGAATCATATGACGATCCGGTCACCATTACACAATAACCACATATAACATCACTAGGACAATTTACAGTTCACATAGGCAATTTAGAAAGTGCAGTAGTATTTTTGGTGGGGAGTAAGAGACAGATATCCATCGCTAGTGACCTTCCCGTGAGGGCGTGGTGGGTTCCAAGAGCTCACGCAGTCACCATACTGAGTTGGATGGAGTTCTGAGTCTTGTCCGTCACCCGTGTGTTACGGAATTAACATTTCACCTATCATTATGGTTAAGTTCCAGAATGTCCAGAGATGCACCGCAGGCCAGTGTTACATAATATAATTTCTTTTCGCAGTTCTTCCTATATTGGTGGGGGAATCTAAACTAACTGGTATCCAAAGATACAGGATGGATGGGGGTGGGGGTGGGGGTGGGAATGTATGTAAATCGACACTTTAGTTATCACTGCTCGGAAACCCCACTAGTTTCCCAGAGTCAGATCCTTCCAATGTGTCGATTGGGAGTCCAGACAATTATTAAGTCATGCGGCTGGAGGAGCGTAAAAAGAGACAATCACTCGATATTAATAAGAAACCCTAAGTTAATTGGCCAATTTATACGATCTAGCCGGTATGTGGTGTTACATATCAACTACAGCCGGAAAAGAGCTGAAATTGGCCAAATACCTTAGGGCCTCCTATTATATTGAGTGATTGTCTCTTTCTACACTACCCCAGTCACAAGGCTTACTAATTGTCTGGAACTCCCATCATCACGTTGGCATGATCTGACTCTGGGAAACTATTGGGGTGCGTCTTCAGAGCTGGTTGACATACCCAGCACCGTGATGCTTTGTTTTGTATCTTCATTTGCCTCTTACAACCCCCGCTAGTGATCGGGTTGTTTGCACCTTCCATCTGTGCCATCGGTGTATGGGAACTTTCTTCACCATGTAGTACTATCGTATCTTTTGCTGACTGCTCATTAGACATTCTAATAGGCTTACAGTGCTGAGCGATGTTCCCCCACTATGAACGTTCTTGCGGGAATCTTGTTTGCGGACAACAGCTTGCAGGGCCCAACCTGCGGGAACCGGCCTGCAGGAACTTTCCAGCTTCCGGAGAGCGCATCATCTCACGTTGACTACGGATTGATGTATCAATTTCAGTAGCACGGTAGCCTCACTTGGGAATGACTACCAAGTATTCAAGTAACTATACTCCAGAGTTTAATTATTTCTCTATATAGGTTTTGTTAATTATCGCATATCCGTAATAACGGTTCCGATGACTAGAAGGAACCGTAACGGTCTTAGGACAGATAATTTCTGTGTTTGTTAATAGTTATTATCATTTTCTTCAATGTGTTGCTAACCGCACTATAGTAGGTTCGTTGACCTGTATTAATATATATATCTTAATCGTTTGACACCGTATTATTTGTTCTGGTTAGATTATGTATGTATATGGCAGTGGCCATCCGTTAAATTGTTTTGCTTAGTTATAGAAAATATAGGACTGCAGTGCACGTAGGAAACACTATATAGCAATTTGTTCTATATGCAGCATTTTCTCCCGCCACCAACAATTTTTCACTGAGGTCGCTGTCTGTGCTATAACTCTGTTTAGCCCGGCATGCTACCGACTAAACCTTTTCTATTTAGGTCGATAGGATAGGTTCAAAATGATTAGAGACACTTTCTTCATTACATACTGTGTAATGTACTCTTCTCTTCCGGCAGTGCGATAATCTAGCCCCGCACTCCGGTAAGACTCATAACTCTAAGATTTTGTCTCTCTTCATATTCCTCTTAGCCTTGTGGCTTCTTAATTGTTTGGATGTCCCTATCCGCACCATGGGCTGATCCGACTCTGGGAAACTATTGGGGTTTCCGAGCGGTTATGGCTAGGGTGCGGTATCACATACACTCCCGTGTATCTTCGGGTACTTAGTAGATAGTACTTTAAGCCAATGTAGGAAAGCACTGCGAAAACACATGTATTAATTATTATTTGGTTTACTGACCATCCTCCCGTACCACAGTGCAAACTGGCAACTTGTATATAAACCTAATGACAGGCTAAGCGGTTGGTTCCATAGGACCCGGTGACGGGTGAGATATATGTATTCTCACCGAATTCTGTTAAAATGTCTGGGCATGATATTTAGATCTGAAATTGCCCTTACGGGAAGGGCATTTACGGTGTGCATTCGTCTCTCTTACTCCCACCATAACGATAGGAGATATGGCCAAATAATGCTTTTATGAAATGTAAACCATGTCTTGTAATGTTTCATGTGGTTGCGAAGTGGAATGTCCGGATTCTCACCCAGTTTAGAGATCCCACTAAGTAACATGTATAAGTGCTGTCTACAGTATTGATGTCCTCAGGCATCTGTTCTCCGTGACAGCCGTGTCTAATAGCTAGGTAGATATCAGCCAGTTGCGGCTAAACTAATTCTTGTTTTGAAAACAACTAAAAAGAATTAAGCAAAGCAGAAGGCCCGCAGAAATAAAGTGGCAACTACTAATTCAGCATATTATGAATCACATACGACGGTGACGAAGGAATCCATAGGGAATCTTCCGTTCCGTCTTCAAGTAAAACAGTACGCACCCCTATAGTCATAATCTCACTAGGTATGGTCTTTTCTTTCTACAGCATTTTTGTTTGAAATATTAGAGTGGGCCCATTTTTGCCTACTATTCTTCTCCCACTTTAAGCCATGGCGACACCTTCCCGAGACAGAGGCCTGCGCGAGCCACTTGCCTCTCGCAATGATTCAGCGACTACGGTCCACGCCAGGATAATACTCCTCACCCAAACTAGCACTAGGAGTAGTGCCCGCGTGAGGCACATCACTTTTTCGTCTGAGATAGCCTTCTTCCTTTCAGCTTAGAGGTATAATATACTTATATTAAGTTAAATAGCTACGTCTCATGTATGAGAGCCTCCCTTGCCGGGATACCTCTGCGGACCTACGAGTCTGCGTGGTACCTCCGGGAGCCCCATGTTTAAAAGTTCATCTACCTGCCTCTATGTCTTGTATTTTCGTGTGCTCTTACTGTAGTTTTATCTAGCATATTTTTAGTTAGCTATATATCACGAAATTGCTATGGGCAGGCATACTGGTGACACACATTCTTGGGATGAGACCATTGTGTTTAATGTTCGCGACAATGGTTGCACGGCCCCACCGGAACGATTGAGTTCCACCAGCCTTAGGAGCCAGTTTTTGTTTCCCGCATGGCAGTCTCGTTCAAGGTCCGTCACCCGGATGCTAACCAGCTGACATTTGCGGTGCGGCGAGTCGACATGAGACATCGGAACGGCCCGACACTACCCGGCGAGCTACAAAATATTATGTAAAACCGACCTGCAGTGCATCTCTGGGCATTCTGAAACTTAACCCTAACGACAGGCAAACGTTAGTTCCCCGACACATGGGTGACGGATGATACGCAGATCTCCATCTAACGCTATGCTGTGACTGAGTGTGGTCTTGGAACCCACCACGCCCTCATGGGAAGGTCATCGGAGATGGATATCTGTCTCTTACTCCCCACCATAAAATATTTATGCGCTTTCCAAACTGCTTATGTGAATGGTAACTTGTCCTAGTGATGTTATATGTGGTCGCGGTGTGATATGTAACCAGATCTTTATATGATTCTGAAGCTGTCAATCCATAATATGTTGTTATTTTGGGCATAATTTACCAATTCAAGTTCACCACTAAGCCTTTCTACCTGACTATTTCTGCTGCCTTAACAGTTTCTATTGCTGAGTCAAGAGTTAATGTTGGCATAGTTAGCAATTTTTTCTGCACATTTTTGTCTGTGACACCGAGTCCGAGTTTGCCTCTGATCATTGTATCAGGTAAATTGTTGTAGTTGCATGTACTAGCTAGCTTATGAAGCATATTAACGTAAGTGTCTGCATTGTCAGTGCCCTGGTTGCACAAACCAAAGCCATAACGTTCGTAAAATTGGTTGTGTTTTGGCTTAAAATGTTGTTCCAGCACATCCAGAATTTTATCTGGCTTCTTCCTGTCTTCCTCTGATAAATCTAAGTGCTCTAGGATAAGGTTGCACTCTTTTCCCATAATTGACTGAATGGTTGCTACCCGGACAAGTTCTGATTTCTTATTAACACCTGTTGCGACTAGATATTTCTGCACACTACTCTTGAAATATTCCCAGTTGCTTGGAACATCTCCCTTCATGTACATAGGACCTGTAGCATGAATACCACTAGCCATTGTGGTATCTAGAGTGATTGTTCAGCTTTAACTTAAGACTTTTCGATTCTGGTATTTGGAATGACGGTTCAGCTTTCACTTTTGATTTTTCGAACATGACACGCCTGTGAGATCACATAATTTTCCCTTGTACCCAACCGGGAACCAATCTGAATTAGCACGATATTGTAGTCTTTTGCGAGGCTTACTCACTAATTCTAACAAAGTTTCAGGATATATGACCGAATCCACAGTATTCATATGCGGACATGAGCACGAACTGGCACCGTGTTATAATTTATGCCATAGTTTGACGAATAGATGCGATACGGGAATCGAGATTATAATTGCTTTATTTTACTACTCATCATTAACAACCTAGTTGCCAGATTGTCCAGCTTAAAGCTGGCATAGCATCTTCTATACAGGTGGTACTGGCTCACCTGGGCTTTTTAGTAATACAGGAGGCGGCATTAGTGTATGTGCACCATTATTTTCGCACGTCGTCACTTATTGTAGCATGCGGGGGTACACGCTGGTTCGTTATGTAGCTCCACTCCATTGCACCGCATGTACAGGATGTGCAGGAGGGCTGGTTAGCTATGGTTGTCGGGGTAACGGACCCCATATCGTGACTCTCCACAAAGTACAAAGACCAGCTTCTAGAGCTGGTGGAACGATAATGTTCCAGTGGGGCTGTGTGACCATTGCTGCCGAGATTGAACCTCACAGTCTGATTCCAACTATTGGTGTCATCGAGATGACGGTCCATAACTTAATTTAGGAGCCTGGACATGATAATTAATCAAAAATATAAATACTATACAAACAATGGTACCCGTTTGCTAGTAGACGAGAGAAAATATACAGTACATAGAACCAAGCTGGTATCTTGTTTATGTGCGCTCGTCAGAGGTGCCTCACTGATCCGTATATATCCGTGAGGTATCCCTGCAAGGGAGTGTCATAACAAGGCCACATATGTAGTTTAATATGAACCATTATACCCCTAATATAACATTATTGTTGTGAGAGGAAAGTGCCTCGCGCGGGCCTCCATCACATGAAAATGCCTTCAACGCCGCAGCAGAGGACGAGAGCTGGCAAAAAGGGCCACTCTCTTGTACAAACAAAAAAGCTATGTGTATGCGTGTCAACCTAGTGAAATTCTAATTAATTTGATGCACGCTGTTTTACGTGAAGATGGGGGCGGATGATTTCCGAAGAATTAAAAGGCTGTCATCTTATGTAGGTACAAGATACTGTATTGGTAGTTGCCACTTTATTTATGCAGGCCATCTGCTAAATTCTAACCTGCCATTTAGTTGTTAGATTCGCTTCCAAGCTTTGGCCGCAAGTGGCAGGAATTTCTACATATCTTTTGACACATGAGTCCAACTGGCCAAGATGCTCGGTTTCCCGAAGGTCACCCTACAGAGCATCTCCCTCAGAAATGGGCAAGTTCAACGATGAACACGTAATACACTGTGTATCAGATAATGTTCTATCATGTGACACTATAATAGACAAAAACAAAGATGTCTTTGAAGGCTTAGGAAGGTTTTCAGGTGACTCCCATATTATAGTCGATCCAAGCATAAAGCCAGTTCAGAACAATCTGCGTCGTGTTCCTATTCCGGTAACTGAAAGCAAAATTAGATGACTATGAACAGAAGGATATCATAGCTAAGGTTAACACACCAACGCCATGGATCAGCAACATGGTCACAATTCAACATCCTGGAAAGCCACTTCGTGTATGTTTAGATCCGCAGAATCTGAACAAAGCAATTCTTCGCAATTACTGGCCGATCCCGACTATCAATGACATAGTGCCTCTGTCAACAAATGCAAAAGTCTTCACTGTGTGTGATGCAAAAGACGGGTTCCTACAAGTAGAACTAGATGAACAATCTTCATACCTAACAACATTTTGGCCGCCATATGGTCGGTACCACTGGAAAAAATGCCTTTTGGTATTTCTTCAGCGCCTGAAGAATTTCAGCGTTGGTTACATGAAACGCTTGAAGGTCTAGAAAATGTAGTATCCATTGCGGATGACATTCTCATCTGGGGTTCAGGTGACATGGATGAACAGGTATCCAAATCTCATGATCGTGCATTCGACGCTCTCCTCAGTCGCTGCCATGAATGCAATCTTAAGCTCAACAAGAAGAAACTCTGTTACAAAATAGATCAGCTTGCATACATGGGGCATGTGTTAAGTGCTAAAGGCATTTCCCCAGATCCAGAAAAAGTCAAAGCAGTGTTAGAAATGCCAAAACCTGTCTGTTTACCAGCTGTTCAGAGACCCATTGGAGTAGTAACCTACCTAGCAAAATTCATGCCACGACTCAGCAGTGTCTGTGAGCCACTTCGACACTTGACAGACATAGACTCCTATTTCGATTGGCTGCTACAACATGTGCTCCTATTCTACACTACTATGACGTGAATAAGGATGTGACAATCGAATGTGATAGCTCAGAAGTTGGGCTTGGTGCTGTCCTGCTCCAAGACGGACATCCCGTTGCCTATGTATCAAGAGCCTTAAATCTGTGTGAATGGAACTATGCTCAAATCGAAAAGGAGTTCCTTGCAATCGTCTTTGCGACCGAACACTTTGAAAAATACATGCTTGGAAAGCATAACGTGCTAGTACTTTCAGATCACAAGCCGCTGATGTCAATCTTCAAAACCAGGTCATTCTTACCATGTGTATCAGAACTGTACAAACCATGTCTTCAACTAAGAATTGATGCAGATGTCATACATAAGCGGAAAGTCGCCAAATCGTATCATGACAGACATGTGAACCAGTTACCACCATTATCCATCGGACAGCCTGTTCATGTAAAAATCTTTCTGAAAGATCATCCGTGAAAGCCAGCATCCATCACAGCTGAAGCCACTCCGCATAGTTATGTGGTTGACATGATGGGCATAAATATAGACGCAATCGTGTAGATATCTGGGAAACCCCTGAACCATATGAAACCCTCACAAGATTCAACCAATTCCATTGGCAAAATCGGCTGACAACAGAACAATTATTCCCATTTACTGTTTTCACACATACAACTCCAGAGCCTACGACTGGTCCTCTTCCAGTTGTAACCAGAAGTGGTAGAGAATCTTGCCATCCTTCCAATTTCAATGACTTTATTTGAAATAGCTTACAAACTGTCATTACCTATAGTTAATTACCCATAGTTAATTATTTTCAATTCATTATTACATAGTTACTTTGTTTATTATAAAAGGAGGGATGTTATAGACGATGCTATGTCAGCTTTAGGCTGGACAATCTAGCAACTAGGTAGTTAATGCTGAGTAATAAAATAAAGCAATTATAATCTCGATTCTCGTATCGCATCTATTCGTTAAACCATGGCATAAACTATAACTCTACCATTCAAAGCGTGGATAAAACTGTTTGACAATTACATGTTGGCCATCGACAGGGAAGCGTTTTCTCAGGCAAGAAAACGCTGCCTTACTCATAGACAGTCTAGGTATGGAAGATCAGCGTATTTACTACACACTACCACCAGACTTCTGCTACCACTTACAGAGGACACATACACGGTTACTGTAGCGTGGATCGGCCGGACGGGTACGGACCTTCCCAGCTCAGCTAGGTATGGGACGACCACTCTGGGTACGTTCCAACCACGCCCCCACCACTGAGTAGGATAGTACGCATGCATAAGGCCATATAAGAGAGGTTTCTGTAAAACGTCTAAGTCCGTGAGATCGCGTAGCGTGCATGCAGGCACGTCAGAGCTTCCCTGACAACATGTGTCATCATTGGGAGAGAATGCATACTAAAGTGTACCGGACTGGTGCATGTAATTTCTTTAAATTACACTATTCTCGTCAGTCTTGGTACCTATCAGGACCGGAATGAAACGAGGAATCTAAAACTGTTAACCTTTTCAGAATCGGACCAAAAAGGACCGAGTTATCCATGTTAGATCCTTGGAAATTATTTTCAAAATAGTGAAAACGTCATAAATGCGTGTATGTGAATGGGGAGGATGTCCATCACGTGCTGGCGTCTTCGCCCTTTACAGCTGCATGGTGATTGGCTACAGATCGCTCTCTGATTGGCTGAGCGTTCTGCCTTTGACGTCACGAGAAGTTTAAAAGGAGCGCATAACCACGAATCGAGACCACACTTCGATGAGAGAGAACATGTGGTAAGGTTGTGTGACCAGAGCAGTGCAAGACGTGAGCAACTGCTTATTGACTATTGGTTACCTACAACCGCAGTAGTGCCTCTCGGATTTCAGTTCTTAAGTCTCTGGACCGCAATCGCAGCACTTGCATCTCAGTTTTTGTACGCCCTCGGATGGCCATCCGTGGGGCAACTAACTAAATAGAAGAAGAGTCCCTCACTTCTAACACCTTAAAGGATCCTTCCTGCGGATAGGCCTCGCAGCCCAAGTGTAACATCTCCAGTATGTAGAACAAGTGGTAAATCTTGGTGGACAACTCGTCAGATCTGCCGAACCATGCTGAAAAATGGTAAGCAAATTTCCGTGCAGCATGTCGTGTGTGCTAATTAACTTTTAGGCCACAGTCTAGTGGGACATTGCCTGGTATGCTGCAAGAGCTATGCGGTGCACTATGTATTGTGTACACAGAAGTTGCACATGCACTTTATAATTAAAACTTTCAACTGTAGTCCTTCATGTTACGGGCAGATTTCAAACTTCCGATACAGTACAGAAATTTTGATCGATCTGCTTAAATTATTTGTATAAGCTATTTTGACTATCTAGTGGGCATCTGCAGCTACAACTGTTCTTCTTCACCATATAGGAGAGTGAGCCACATCAACAGTTCGCCTGCAGAGATTTCCCAGCAACTCCAGAATCATGCCATCTCGCGTTCCTCATCTATGACACATCCTCTACAGTGTTTTATGAACTTTTTCCATACCGATGACTAATAGGTACTCATTTAGCCATATCTTTGTATTATTGTATTTATTCGTTTCTTTGCAGGTACTGATGACTAATAGGTACCGACCGGTCGCCTGAGGCCGCATTTTATAATTTATATCTTTAATGTATATATTATTCTTATTTTTGTGCTTATGACTAACGAGCACCACAAGGTCCTATGACCTGATTTATTGTTAATACTGTGATAGTTGGTTATATATATGGCAGCAGCCATCCGAGTTACTTGTTTTGTTCATTTGATATAAAATACTAGGACCGCAGTACGCTAGGCTATACTATACAGCAACAATAAATCCGCACCACTCCTCCTCCAGCATCAATTTTACACTGAGGTCACTGCTCATGTTCTCATTGTGTGAACCTGACATGTGATCGACTAAACCTGGCTATTCTAGCTCGATAGGATAGGTTTAAAAGTAGTTAGGGACAACCGCTCCTTAGGAGTCATTTGTGTAAGCCTCTTTTCCGGATGTAGCAGATATGTAACACCGCACACCGGCTAGATTGTGTAAAATTGGCCAGTTACTTTAGGGCCTCTTATTATATACCGAGTGATTGTCTCTTTCTACGCTCATCCAGCTGCAAGGCTTATTAATTGTCTGGAATGCCCATCGCCATGTTGGCATGATCTGACTCCGGAAACTATTGGGGTTTCTGAGCGGTGAAAACCAAAGTGTCGATTTCACATACACCCCCCTGTATCTTTTCGGCTACTAGTTAGCATAGATAACCCTGTCAAAGTAGGAATCACTGCGAAAACAGTATATTTATTAATTAATATTTAACAGGCCAGCAGTGCATCGCTGGGCATTCTGGACGTAACCCTAATGACAGGTAAATGTTAGTCCCCGACACACCAGGTAATGGATGGGATGCAGATCTTCATCTAACTCTGTATGGTGACCGGGTGCGGTCTTGGAACCCACCACGCCCCCATGGGAAGCTCACTATAGTTGGATATCTGTCTCTTACTCCCCACCATAAACTTTTATGCGCTTTTCAATTGCTTATGTAATAATGACTTGTTCTAGTGATGTTGTATGTGGTTGCAGTGTGATATGTAACCGGATCGTTATATGATTCTGAAGCTGTCACTCCATAGCATGTCCGCACGCTGCCTTTCTGAGGGAGATGCTCCGTAAGGTGACCATACAGAAACCAAGCATCCTCGCCAGTCAGGCTCATGTATTAAAGATAGGTAGAAATCCCTGCCACTTGCAGCCAAAAGCTTGGACATAGACCTAACAACGCAATGATAGTTTAGGATCTAGCAGAAGGACTACATAAATAAAGCAGCAACTACCAATACAGTATCTTGGACTTATATAAGATGGTGGTGTTGAATTCTACGGAAATCATCCACCCCACTTCACGTAATACAGCGTGCATCACATTAATTATAATTTCATTAGGTTGACTCACACTACACACTTAGCATATGTTTGAACAAAAGAGTGGCCCTTTTTGCCAACTCTCTTCCTCCACTTCAGCGTTGAAGGTATTTTCCTGTGACGGAGGCCTGCCCGAGGCACTTTCCTCTCGCAATAATAATATTTTATCAGGGGTGTAATGGTTTATATTAAACTACATAAGTACCCATGCTAGGATTCTTCCTTGCAGGGATACCTCGCGGATATATAAGGATTGGTGAGGTACCTCTGACGAATCCACGCTAACAAGAGACCAACTTAGTTCTATGTACTATATATTTTCTCTCTTGTACTAACAAACCTGTACCATTGTTTGTATAGATTTATTTTAATTATTATGTCTAGACACCTAAATTGAGTTATGGACCATCATACCGGTGACACAAATAGTTGGGACAAGATGGTAGGGTTCAATCTCAGTGGCAATGGTCGCACAGCCCCACTGAAACGTTATCGTTCCACCGGCTCTAGAAGTCGGTCTTGGTATTTTCTGGAGTCGTGAAACAGGATTTGTAACCTAGAGAACTGCAGCTAACAAGCCCTCCTGCACATCCTGTACATCTGGTGCAACAGAGCGGAGCAGCCGAATCGACCAGCGCATACCCCTGCAAGCTACAAGCACTCCCTTGACGTGGAGGTAACATCATATGACCGGAGAACTGCATGCGTGTTCAACGACTATGCCAGAAATTTCCCCAGTGCGGAATCACCAGCACTGTATCAACACGAGTATTCGCCAATCGGCGAGGGGACCTTGGCATCGCAGGTGGGTACTCATTACATCACATTGTCGGATATTCGCAATAGGTACCCATCACCTTTGCCGGATCGCGGTCGACCATGACAAAGACTCCTATGGGGGCACCCCAACTCTTCATGACTATTACGTTCACCAGCATCATCAGAAGGTGACCAATGTCCTGCCCCTCATGCACCATGTCCCGCATCTCCTATCAGAACGTCTTCACCATATTTTCTTATGGAACCATGATATGAACGTGGAAATGCGGAAACACCATTTCAACATTATACCAGAAGGAACACATCATCACATGGCACGCACCACCCCCGTCAGTCTGCTGGACCACTGCCATATGAAGAACACACGACATAGCGACTGGTAGAAGTTCCGCATCACATACACAGTATGCCTCCACAGGTCTATAGACCAATGCCTGTCTATAGACCCGCATCAGGGCAGTATTCGGCAGAACCTACATATCACACCGAACATCATCAGCAGGAATCACCTTCACGGATGTGGTATCAGTGAGACCCTCAGTGGGATCAGCCACCAACAGCACCACCTACACGCATCCGGCATCAGACCAGCCTTCATGTCATTCTCCCCTGCACCGCCACCAGGATTCGCGCCTATAGTACCATATCATGGCCATGGCCAAGTCATTCTCCCTCCCGAATTCAGTGGGGAGAGTGACTGAGCCAATTACAATTGCCAGTTCAATATTATTAGCCGCACCAACTGATGGACGGACCAGCAAATGGGAGAGTATCTGGCCGCGAAACTGTCAGGCAAAACCTTACAGGCCCTGGCAGATATGGGGGTCAGACATTATGCCTACATACACGGAACTGGAAAACGCATTGTCGTAAAGATTCAGAGACACCGCCCTCAGAGAAACAAGTCACCTACAGCTTAAAAACTTGCATAGATGAGCTGAGGAAACCCTGCCAGAGTTAGCAAGTCGTATCCAATGACTTGTTACGCATGCATACCTCAGCACCAATCACGAGGGAGTCACGCATCTTCATCTCAACACTTTTATCGATGCGTTGAGTGGTAAACCCGCCCTCAAAGAAAAACTATTTCTCATTGAACATCATAATCTACAGTCATTAACAACAGCGGCTGCCAGAATTGGGAATTTCTTGAAGTGGGAAAAATCCAATCGCCGGCAATTGCATCCGATTAACGAATTGAATGATGCACACCTCCTAATCGCCACCAACACTGCATCTGCACCTGCATCCACATCAGCAACAGACCCGCGCACCTTACAACAAGATCCCCACCCACACCAGTCAGAATCATGCGCCTAGAGGAAGAGGGCGTGGCCAGTCCCATCGGGTAGGCCACAACAATGCCCCTTGGATGCAGAAACCAGCACAATAACAACAATCAACAGAACATGCACGATAGGGTAGAAGAGATAACAAAACAGATCTCCGCACTCAGAACAACTGTCGCCACACAGTCGACTACATGATCAGCATCAAGCGTGATAGCACACACACAGCCACCAAATGCATGTTTTGGATGTGGTCAGCCGGGCCATTGGAAGGAACGATGTCCTAACAGACCTCCATCTACAATTCCAACAGCTGACTGATGCACACCGCGCCTGAGCGCTCGTTAAACTAGAACGGGGACCAATTACAGAGTCGCTTCAGTGCCCACTCTCACAACTCAGCTCAACTGCGGACTCCAGACAACAACGTCAGGTGGCCAGCGCTGCAACTAAAAATATTATCTCCATGACAGTACGCAACAACACACACCCGGCTTCACATAAGTCGGTGCCAACAATGCACACTGCATCCAACGCATGGCCAACATCTCCTTCTGCAAAAAGTTGTGACCCCGCAACAACCGCATCTCAAAAGTCCTAATAGCATCACCCACCGCATCCAGCAGCAGTAACAGTGATATGGATAACAGGCGGCACACCGCATCATGGATCCACAAAAAGAAGCATCATCCAAAGAACGGCAAACCACAGCGATGTCACTGCTTCATTTGCGCAATCCTATGATGCATTGTTTGAAGTGGTTAGCACAGATGGCCCTTATCCATGACCGCACCAGTCCTGTCCAGTCTGCTGTATACACCAACTTGCAATACAGCCCACCAGCATCAACAACACCGCCATTGCTACCCCCAGCTCCATCATCGCCTAAGCAATCACAGCAGCAGCGACGACGAGTTGGTCCCTTGCTCACTCAGTGACCAACCACCCTCACGGAAGCTATCCAAAAGCAAACAGACGACATACAGGATGATACTGCACCAAAAGAGATCCCTCAGACAGTATCACTGGAAATCTTCCTCAAGCACACCGCAAAGTAATATACAAATGTGCTTGCCTGTTCAGTGGCGTTTCGACCGGTGCCACCATAGACACTGGGGCTTCCATCACCGTTTTCAACAAGCGCTTGTATGAGAGCATCCCACCTCATAAAAAGCCACCCCTTAGACTTACTAACATATTCCTACAAACAGCTACCAGAGGTGATGTTCCTGTGGCTGGTAGAGTAAACCTCGTCATACAAATAGAGGAAATGCAATTCATACAGTGAGTTGTAGTTGCCTCTATTCAAAACAATGCCCTGCTCGGTTCTGACTTCCTCAGTGCCAGCAAAGCTGTCATACAACAGGAATTAGACATACACGGCCGTCGCATACCTCTTGGACCGGAATCATCACTGTACGACACTTGTGCGGTGATTCTGGCATCTACAGCCACAGTTGAGCCGGGACAGGAGGACATATTGTGGGCCACTGCACAACAGTTAGGAAGCAACACACACAGCCATGTAGGAACCCGACCCCAATTACATGATCGCCTCACAATGCGTGAGTCCCCGAATGATCGTGGACACCTCCAACAAGGATCATATACCCTTTAGAATATTCAACGGCACAGCGGACCCAATAATACTAGTCCCAGGAGTTCGTTGTGGCCATCTGGTGGAAGAGATATCACTGGAGACACCCCCTACCGCACCTACAACAGCAACAACTTCTGAAGGTGATTTATCTGAACATCTGCATGACATATATTTGTGCGCGACAGTTGGTTTAACACAACCTCACAAACGTGACGTATGATGCATATTACATAAATATCGAGAAATTGTTTCTGCGGGAGACATGGACCTGGGAGAAACTCACCTCGTGTGACAATCCATCAACACCTGAAACAATCGACCCGTTAGACAACATGTACGACATCTTCCCATTCACAAGGAAGTGGAAGCACATCAACAAGTGAATGACATGTTGTGGACAGGCATCATAGAGCCCTCAGCATCCCCCTGGGCCAGTCCCATTGTACTAGCAGGCAAGAAGGACAGATCTTTGCAGTTTTGTATAGACTACTGCCGCCTTAATGATCTTAGCATTAAAGACGCATATCCGTTAATACAGATCGATCAGGCCTTATATTCCTTCTCCGAAGCCAAGTGGTTTGGCACCCTTGTCTTAGCTAGTGGGTACTGGCAAGTAGCCATGGATGAGGCCGATAGGGAGAAGACCGCATTCCTTTGCCGAGACGGTCTTTTCCAATTCTGTGAGATGCCCTACGACTTGTGAAATTCTCCTGAAACGTTCGAACATCTCATTGAGCAGGTACTACCTACCCTACACTGGGAGATCTGGCTCTGTTACATCGACGACGTAATCGTCTTTGGCTCTTCGTTTCAGCAGACCATGTCCAATTTAGACATGGTTCTGTGTGGTTTCATACCAGGAACCTCAAGCTCAAACCTAAGAATTGTCATCTCTTCAGACAGAGCATCGAGTTTCTGGAACACGTCCTATCCACCGATGGAGTAGCTACGCAGCCTTCAAAAACAAAAGCAGTAGGGGAGTGGCAAACCCCCACTTCAGTCACTGACACATGGAGTTTTCTTGGTCTCTGCCAGTACTATCATCGATACATCTGTCACTTTAGTGAGATTGCATGCCCATTATACCAGATCACTGAAAAAGCTCGACCATTCGAGTGGATGAGTGAGTGTGAAGGTTCCTTCAGGGCGCAGAAGGAACATTTGGCAACTGCAGCAATTCTTTCTCATCCTAACCATAACCTCGATTTCATCTTAGACACTGATGCATCAGCTTACGCAATAGGTGCAGTTCTATCTCAGGTCACAGAAGATGGAACAGAGCAGGTACTGGGTTATGGTTCGCATACTCTGAATAAAACGGAGAAATGTTACGCGACCACTAAGAGGGAATTATTAGCTGCAGTGGATTTTGTCAAATATTACAAGTACTTTCTGTACGGGCGCCCATTTACACTCCGTACAGATCATGCCTCACTACGCTGGCTCAGAAACCTAAAAAATCCGGAGGGTCAGGTACTGAGGTGGCAGAAATCCCTGCAGGCCTTTAACTTCAATGTTGTTCATAGACCCAGCAAGCTGCATGAAAATGCCGATGCCTTGAGCAGAATCGGGCTCGAGGATGAACAAGAAGTGGCCACCACCATGACACATGCAACACAGCCATCTCCTGGTGTGGTGTGCAGAGAGGGATCCAGACACAGTCGCTCATGAACAAGCAACAGACGCGCAAACATGAAATATATACACATGGATCCAGGAGGGGGTATGTCCTCCCAAGGAATCTGTTAGCCCACTTTCCGCAACAGCTAAATATTACTATCAGAGATTTGAGGAGTGTCATGTCCAAAATAGCATCCTCTACATCAATAACCAGATAGTAATTCCTGAGCGTTACAAAGTCATGATTTTAGAACACCTGCATGACAATGCTGGACATTTAGCCATAGAGCGAACTGTGGAACGCATCAAACAGAGATTCCACTGGATCGGAATATGCAATAGCATAAAGGCATGGGTCGCCAAATGTGTCCCATGCCAAAGTTGGTCAGCACCATTACGCACCCCTACAAGTTAAAATTGTTGGTGCACCATGAGAGCGAGTGGCTATTGATGTGCTCGGACCCTTCAATATGATGGATGAAGGAAACAGGTACATCCTCATATTGCAAGATTATTTTACGAAGTGGGTAGAAGCATTCGCTTTGCCGGAGCAAGACGCATCCACAGAAGCAGAAGTCCTGTCTAGCAATGTGTTTTGCCACTTTGGCATGCCCTACGAATTGCACTCCGACCAAGGATGTAATTTTGAGAGCCGGCTGATCCCCGAGTTCTGCAAATTGTTTCATGTAGTTAAAACAAGAACAACTCCATACCATCTGCGTAGTGACAGGATGGTAGAGAGATTCTACAGAACTCTTGCGGAGATGTTGACTAAGGAAACACACCTTGATTGTCGCGATTGGGATTTATGACTCCCATACGTGCTCATGGCATACCACACTTCAACACATTCCAGCATGGGCTATACCCTGCTCGGTTAATGTTAGGCCATGAAGTAGCCTTACCCTTGGATCTGGCATTGCCCAGAATTCCAGGAGAGAAAGAATCATCATCTCTACGTAGAACTCATGTGGCAACGGATAGAACAGGCCCATGGGCTAGTAAGAGAATCATTATCCACTGCATGCCAGTGACAGAAAACATGGCATGACCGGCGAGTGCATGGAGACCCATATGAGGTGGGACAATTGGTTTGGGTTCATGATTCGCGACGTTACTAGTGGAAAGGCCCCTATGTGGTAGTAGGTAAGAAGTCGGACGTGACCTACCAGATCTGCGCCTCAGATGGCCTGACCTCAGTCATCCACTTCAATCGATTTAAACCTTGTGTTAGTGATGACCCAGTACCAGAGCTCGGACTGGGCGTTTCACATAACACCGGTACCCAGACAGATGTCTCTATGGAAACATGTATTCCGGACCTTAGTCCAGAGCATGGCAGTGCCACTTCAACCCCTCTCCTACAAACCCAGGAGTCCGGCGAATGTATAACTAATGCTGAGGACGATGACGAGCTATGTACTCACTCTCTCCCGCTTCAGAGTGGGTCTACACGATCTGGGAAGTCGTATCTGAAGACTCTCTCGTTTCTGTTGTCCAAGGAGAAGGATGGAAAAGTTATTCCGCCGAACTCTTCCCATTCCCACCCACCTCATGCTATTACCCCAGTTATAGAGTTACCACAAGCAGAAGCCGAGGCTGCCCCGGGACATGCTTCTTGTGGGGTGGAACATGTAATAAATAGCATGGAAGTGAAGAGGCTTGATGAGGCCTTGGCCTGTTCTCGTCGACAGGAAAACTGTACAACTCGGTGCACTCCCCCTCCAAGCCATAAAAATGCTGGACCACCCCACTCCAAGTTGCACCCCATCACACGTCCTGTCCATTTCATACTCCACTCATCGCATGTTGACTGTCAATCTTCAGATATGAGAGTCAGCTGTTTCGGTTGAGGTGGCATCCCGCACCATGGTCACCCCCATGATTGGTGGTGGGTGGGGAAGCAGTCTGTTCAGCTTACTCTCGGCTCGAATATTCCCGATATTTAAAAACTATTACAGAGTACCAACCGCTGTGTAAACGGAGATGTCCATCCCCATCTAAAGGGCATCCCTGACCAAAACCTCCCTACCAAGGCCCCCCCCCCCCACCCGTGAGCAGTCAGAACATCACAGCAAGACACAGAAAGCCAGGAGCATACAGAACACACTTGTCCTCAAGACTGGATACGTCAATTCTTCGTCGCACGAATATTACATACATACCCGATTATAGAGAATATAATGGAGACATTCAACACCACCAACAGTATAGACACACATGCGCCTAACCTTTATAACAGAAAAAGTTAGACACCTTTTTCCGCAACATTCCCTACCGCATGAATGAAGTGAGTTCATAACCCACCACAACCCGACTTTTCCACAAAAGCAACAGAATCAGCATTCCTCATCTTGGAAAACTGGATCTGCCCACTGCACACTATGCCAGCGTCATACAGCAGCCCTGACTTCCTTACAACAGAACACTACCATCATCAGCACGAGTCAACATTTTCCGGAAGCACCTCCTTATCTGGTAATACGGAAAACTGATCATACAGTAAGGAGGAAAAGCATCACAGCCATCTACAGTATGTGCTACAAGGATTCCCCCAGTCCCCATGGAAACGTTGTACGTAAACAGCTAAACAAAGACACCTCAATCACATGTAATAACAGCCAACGTTATTAAGAGAGCATGATGACTGCATTCTGTCGTCGGTAACGAGTAGGATTTTGCTATCGAAAGTGAAATTCGATAATGGACTGATTCAAGTATGATAGCACCCATCATGGTCATCTGCGCTCTAAAGTAACTCTGTCCCGTTCTAAGGACTCGGCCATTACAGAGTGAAATACATCATATCTGATAAAGTTGACACTGCAAGCACTGCAGTGCCCCTCCCAAAACTGCAATAACACTTTGACACTTCACGACAGCGCAAGATTCACCCGCAGATAAACAGCCACGCATATCAATCAAATTCACCAACATAACGGAGACAGACACTCAGGATGACTGTTTCACAATCTATATACGACGGCATTGTAAACTGTTACATACACTTTCCGAGTTGTACTGTAGTAATTAAGTTTGGTCTGGGTGAGATGAGACTAGTCCTACCCATAGAGGAGGGTGCTTCGCAGCCCACCCACCCGGTAAATACAGTCCAGCTTGGCTGACTCAGTAGATTTGGAATCCGCAAGACATGGATCTGTTTAAACCAAACAATAAATTACCGTCAGCTATACTGTCCTAATTTTGATTAAGAACACGACTGTTCTACTGCATATACAAATCATTAGTGCGCGGGCTGATGAAACAGTATCAAAACTTAGACAGCATAGCACCATGGACGAGCTGGAATCTATACACCATACATAGAAGGAGGCGCATGTTCAAGGTCACGTGCATAAAAGGGACGCTGTTCTAAGGAACAGAGCAATAAAAAGATATGTTTCCCATTTTTCGCATCAAATACGCACAGTAAACAGCATCAAATCTCTACACATATACAAGTTACCTAAGTTTCCGATCTACCACGTGCTTTCAAAACAAGAATCACGTGATCAACACGTCTATTTTCCGGTAAATTGGATCAAAGGCTATAAACAAGAGAACTGCCATCCCACGAAGCTACCACAACGTGATGGAGGAGGCGAGAGGTGATGAGTCGGGGTCACGACTGCTGACATCATCACGCTCTCCCACACACCAATAGGGCATTCCAGCCTGAAATTTGAACACGCAAGTTTATAAGCATCCAACTTGAAAAACTGCATCACGCTAATTAAAAAGTGAGCGACCACAGGAAAAAATAGTTTCAGATTTTAACGTTGATCGGAGACCTGATTTTCTGCCAAGTAAAGATGAAAGCGTCTATCCTTCCTTCTTATATATATATATATATATATATATATATATATATATATATATATATATATATATATATATATATATATATATATATATATATTTACCTTCTTTTTACGATGGGAATATATAATTGGACTACAGGAGAACGGAAGTTAAATAAGTCTATAACTCGACACTAGATAAAATCGGGCATTAGGCCATTTTCGTGTCGCAAACCAAATTCTGCTGTTCTTACTTATTATTAATTTTCATGTTATAATTGGCCAGGAAAGTATTATGAAGAGTTAGTAAAGTTATGAAAAGTTTAGTTATGTGTGTGCGGTCCTGCATATAACAACCATGCAGAAGTAGTATGTTGCTTGCGGAAGCTCTCACATTATCCGACAGCTCGGAAGAATCAGCACCTGTGAACACTGGCAAGAAATATCCGTGTACTTCAACTTTGTTTCCAGAAACTCGGATCGGACACTACACGTCAATCGCGACCATCTACTACAAAGAGCATATTGTTCGGACCGCAGATACTTATATTCCGCCGCTCGGTACGGTGTTACACATGCGTTATCCTACACGCATCGTGTGTTAGTCGTGACTTTCAAACCTGGTGAACAAAATGAGGACATAGACATCCTCGCACCTCGCTTAGAAAGTAGACTTCCTATTGTATAAATTCCGACCGGAAAGATGGCCAAAACTAAACGGACGAAAATGCGTCAACCTGCATCAACCTGAATCCGCAAACAGCTTCCGCATCTGCACCAGCAAACCAGCAGCGATCACCACACCGGTAGCACCCATAAAATCAGCACTGACAGCACCTGCAGCATTGGCATCCACACCAACTTTAATATCCGCACCAGCAGCACCAACAGTGACCACACCGGCAGCACTCACCACCACAACACCAACCGCATCCGGGACCAGACAGCCAATATCGGTAGTAATAACCACTCCAGTGAAAATTCATGATCCAGTGTTATAGGACATTTCAGACGGTTCCATATCACCTTCCAGTTTATTAATTGACGAGGAGATAAGTCTCACGGAAACCACCATCACCACTTCCTCACCCCATGTCAGCACTCTGACAACCACGTGCAGCACTATCGCAACTATAGATCTTGCCATCCAAAAAGCTACCACACCAGACAGACCGTACTCAGGGAAGCGTCGTTTAGCCCACCAGCCTGACATCTGAGCGGTACCCAGAACATCCGCAAGTAGACTTATTTAGGCCATGAAAATAAGAAAACTATTGGCAATCACCGTAGCAACACCTTTGCGCATCACCATGGCAGCACCCAGCAGACTACTCACAAGCGCCACCACCACCACCACAGTGATGACAGCAACCTCGGAACCAGCAGCAATCAGGACACCCACCTCCTCAAGTGCATTAATAAACTTATCCGCAACTTCATCAAACCTGGGCACAGAGAACATTAACATAGGCAACATAATATTAGCACCAGTGGATCATCCACCACGACCGGCATATTCAGATCGTGGTACCCAGACCCGCTGGGGTAACTTTTCAGCAGACACTTGTAGCCATTATTGTCATGGATGCAGCAGAACTTTTTACTAGGTGTGCGGAAAATTGACCTATTATATTTTCATTTTTGAAACATTTTTCTTATTATTATCTTTTTGAAATTGAAACCCCGCCCCTTGGCTGACTATGGTCATCCTACACAGCTATGCAAATTACTGCATAGCTGTGTCTCAGCAAAATAATTGCTGCAGATTCCTGTGTTGTAAACACTGTGTGCGGTGTAGGTACACAACACACCGCAGCGAATATGTCTTTATTACTATCATGCCGTCCCATCTATTGCTGGGGCTGCCTGATAAACTAAGTATTGTTATTATTATATATACCATTTCTCTTATTATTTTTCTTCTCGTTTTAGTATAACGAAACGGATATGTGGATGGCGAGCGCTATCCGTGCAGACCCGCCAAAACGTGCAGCACTGTATGCATGCCCTCATATATTTGGCATGCATACGTAATTACTGTACTCGTAGTTACTGTGATATGTATATACATACATAATATGTATTTTTGTATTATATATCTTAATTTAGGTCCATTGGAGCCTGGGCATTCTTGGCGGAAATTAGTTTATCCGCCACCCAAGAGAACGCCCATGCGAGCTATTGTTTTAGCTAAATCATGATAATAAAGCAAATAAAAAGCATGCACCGCAATATGAGAACAAAAAAAGAAAAGGCTTGGAAAAATAAATCCCAGTCCAAAAATCAAAACCAAAGTATGCCTCCCTTCCAAACTCTTCCGCACCTCTATGTGCTCTTCTCTGATAAACTTCGCATCTCTCGCATCACTATTCCTCTCGGCTACACACCTATTCGAGAAGTCTATAATTCTCACCTAGTATGCTCCTGTGCTTTCGATCCATGTTGTGGTATCGTTTGCCACAGGTGTCAAGCTAGGAGGGGGTAGTGTAGCGCGGATCGGCTGAATGGGTACAGACCATCCCAGCTCAGCTGGGTATGGGATGACCGCTCTGGGTAGGTTCCAAGCACGCCCTTCTGAGTAGGATAGTGCGCGTGTATAAAGCCATATAAGAGAGCTGTAAAATGTCTACATCCGTGAGATCACGTAGCATGCATGCACGTGCATCAGAGCTTCCCTGACAACACGTGTCAGCGTTGGCAGAGAAGGCATACTAAAGTGCACCGGGTTGGTGCACGTAATTTCTTTAAATTATACTATTCTCGTCGTTCTCGTGCATATCAGGACCGGAATGAAACGAGGAATCTAAAACTGTTAGCCTTTTTAAAATCGGACCAGAAATGGCCGAGTTATCCATGTTAGCTCCTTAGAAATTATTTTCAAAATAGTGAAAACGTCATAAGCGTGTGTATGTACTAAATGAATCGGGAGGATGTCCATCACGTGATGGTGTCCTTGCCCTTTCCAGCTGCACGCTGAATGGCTACAGATCACTCTCTGATTGGCTGAATGTTCTGCCTTTGACGTCACGAGTAGTATGAAAGGAGCGCAGAGCCAAGAATCGAGACCACACTTCGACGAGAGAGAACAAGTGTGGCCAAGCAGTGCAAGATGTGGGATTGGTGACCTACAACCGCAGTAGTGCCTCTCGGTTTTCAGTTCTTAAGTCTCTGGCCATGTAAACCATGAAGATGCGCAAAGGATAGCAAATGTTTAATACGCCTCGACAGGTGTTGCAACATGTCAGTTGCTATTCATTTTGGCTGGAGGACGGTCGAGTGTGGAATGCACCATGCCTCTGTGTAACAAACTATAGCAGTCAGGGACATGCACAGGAGTATCCAATTGAGATGGACAATGGTACACCACCACCAATTTATGATCCAAATGTCTGTGCAAATCCACGCCATAGAAATCGTCAGAGATGCCTCCAGCATGGCATCATGGTTTTGAACTTTTTATTTCACTGTTACTTGATATTTGACTATCTTTCCATAATTAGTTTAATTAACCAATTACTCCTTACGTTTCGTTTCATTGACCTACATGTAGATAAGGTAGGTGGTCTCTTATTTAGAAAGAGGGGTGTTGTGTCAATAGTTATCTCCCTGGATATAGAGTTCTTCATAAGTAGAGAGCATAAAAGGATTCACATAAAGGTGATATAATAAATAACAAGTTAATAGTTTACATACATACGTTTGTGTATTTTACACCTATACGATCCCTACTCCAGACGTAACAACGTCCGTAAAGGCATCTCTCCTCTCAATATCCTTATCATATCCTTGTATTGATATGCGTAGCTTCTCAATTAATTCTAATAATTGTTGCTGTTTCCAATGAAGTGTATATTTGATGATAGTTTTCAATGACTCACAGTTATTGTTTGTCCATGGCTTTCTGGAGACCATATTTGACTGTCGTAGTTTAAACACACTTTCCTCCAACAGAGGCAGTATCCGATTTGCGAAATAGTCACTGAATAGTGGTGCTGACGTCTCAATTAACATATTAGTCTTTTCAACAATATTTTGGAATACTATACTTGTATATATAGATCATTGTCTTATACTAATGATCACTGTGCACCATTATAGATATAATCTCGCAACACAGTTTATTATTATTATTATTATTATTATTATTATTATTATTATAGTCATGTAATTACAGCAATGGCTTCCTAAATAAAACCTGTGTCATCTCCGTAATCTCAATTCAATGTATCTTCAATCATCAACTCACAGCCGGCCACATACAAACAAGCATCTACAGTATCTGCGGATAGTATTCCGTTCTCTCCAAAATAGCACTAATAATTTCATTTCCCTTCTTTGGACTTAACACCAACCTTATACTGTAAATAATCAGATGAATTATTTTTCAGGTGGTAAAACCATGCTAAGAATGCAGCTTTGGGGAAGCTGTGCTTGAGTCTTTTTCAAATCTTTTCACCATCGCTGCCAATTACTAGCTTGGATATATATATATATACACCTGTGCAAAAGTTAAGCACCACCCTATTTTTACGCACATGCGAGGGTATATTCATGTGCTATGAAGAAAGCAATAGCATAAACATTTATGTACCCATCCATCTTAGTGCAAGAGGTAATAATGCAACTAGAGGAATGCTGATTATGATGGTGGGGAAACACTGTATGTTTTTGTTTGAACTTGAAAACGAGGCCTGAATATGGTTACGTTGACACAACTGACAACTATTGCCCTACAGTTGACACACGTGGCTAGATTGTCATTAATGGTGTCTGAAAACGAAGTTTAACATCTGTGCACGAGTTTGAGACTGTCATTATTAATACCGGGTATATCCACCTTGTGCCTGGATGACGGCCTGGACACGACGTCTCATGCTGGTCACCAATCGACTGATACGCCATTGTAGTATTCGTTGCCATTCAAGATGGAGTGCGTCTGTTAATTCCTGTAGGTTCTGCACAGGAGGATCCCTCCTTCTCACCATGTTTCCCAGAATGTCCCAGATATGCTCAATAGGGTTCATGTCAGGGCTCCTTGCTGGCCATGGTAGGGTTTCGATGGCATTCTGGCGGAGGTATTCATGCACAGCTCTAGCACGATGTGGTCGGGCGTTGTCATCCATGAATATAGGGTGGGTTCCAGGTGCATGATTTACAAAATGAGGGACCACAACTCTATCCAGTATGGAATCTTGATATCTTTGTCCATTTAGTGTTCCAGGTACAGTCAACAGATCCAGCTTACAATCAAATGAGATGCACCCCCATATCATAACGGAACCTCCACCAAATGGAACTTCTTCCATGATGTTACGTTGGTCGTACGCCGTGCGTCTGGACCTCCATACACGAGTTCGACCATCTGTGGCATGAAGCAGGAACCGACTTTCATCGGACCAGTGTACCCGTCTCCAGGATCTCATGTTCCAGTGTCTTCTTTCGTTGCACCACCTCAGACGCTCCTCTTTGTGGTGTGCAGTGAGGAGAGGACGTCTGACAGGTCTCCTAGCTTTCATGCCAGCAGCATACAGTCTCCTTTTGATGGTAGACATTGACACTCTATTGCGCGTTTCCCATTGCTGGCTGAGCACTCTGCTGTTGGTGAATGGAGATCTCCTAACAAGGCGTACTAGGGCTCGATCATCACGGGCAGTAGTCTTCTTCGGTCTTCCAGATCTAGGCCTGTCCTTCACCTCGTTAGTTTGCCCATGTTTTGCAATCAAACGACTGATTACAGTATGGTTAATGTTCAGCTGTCTGCCAATCTCTCTGCATGACATACCAGTGGTATGCATGCCTATGATTTGCCATTTCACACGATCACTTAACCTTCGTCTTGCCATAGCGGTTCACAATCAAGAGCTAATTCTCTCTGTACAAATAAACCACGGTCATGAACACAAAATTCCTAATCTTGTCGCCTAAATCTGTATGTAATGTTCTACACCTCAAACTGGACTTTTACATAACTGAACACGTGTGCTGTTTCCCGCCACGCACGGACATCAAGCGGCGTGAAGTCATGCATGCATGTGCATTTCGTACTTGGAATTATGTCAGCTAACGCGGGGACAAAAAGTATGGCAGCCTAGTTGTACCATCATGTTTCTACGTTCTATTGTTTTTGCTGGTGCTTAACTTTTGCACAGGTGTATATATATATATAAATATATATATATATATATATATATATATATATATATATATATATATATATATATATATATATATATATATATATATATATATCTATCGAATGCTGCCATGTAAAAAACACAGGATAGCCATGTGTGTATGTACGTTCAACTGCTGTGTACTTAAGAACAGTTGTAGTTAAAAATAACTCTCTCAAGTTAAGCGTTCTGTCCACTCCAAGGACAGTACTAGGATTGTGCGAACTACAACAGAAATGCTTTATGTCAGTAATTTGTTGTTCAGTATAATGAAATATTGCTGGAACCGTAGCTTTCATGTTCAACCTGTTGCACAAATTTCCTAGAGTGAACTAAATCATCAAGCTGTTCTATGTGATCAGCAATATGGCTTACATAAACAGGTTGATTTTGTTTCTTATTCTGATATTTCACATTCTTAACTTGTTTTTTGGCTCCAGTGACTCGCTGATCTCAATTAACATTTGATTGTACACATTGCGTGGTTGAGGATTCATTTTTATAGCTCTACTGATATTCTCCATGACGAGGCCCAGAGTGTGAATACATTCAGTGCTATCAGTTTTACAATTTCCATGGCCTGGGCTACATATATCAGGAAACTGTCCCAGATATTCCACGAAAGCATGCATGTGCGCAGCAGTACATGGTCCCGTTTCTGATATTACACATTTTGCATTGTCTAGCCACGTAATTCTCCACCTCTAATTTGACGATGTCTTCAACTTAGAATAATTTCTATACACTTCAAGTATTTCGTCTGAAGATGGCTGTGGCTCAAGTACTCGATAGTCAGAACTTTATTTTTGTTTCGACACAATATTTCCCCTCTCTGAGCAGAACTTTGAGAGAGAGAGAGAGAAAGAGAGAGAGAGAGAGAGAGAGAGAGAGAGAAAGAGAGAGAGAGAGAGAGAGAGAGAGAGAGAGAGAGAGAGAGAGAGAGAGAGAGAGAGAGCGAGAGAGAGAGAGAGAGTATGTAGATAATCACAAGGCTCTTTTGTACACATACACACACGCATACACACACGTTTATGCATATATGCACAGACACGCGCACGCACTAATGTACGCACACACGCACACACGCACACACGCACGCACATACATATATATCCCATTTTGACACATCAACACACCTTTGCAAACCTTCACCGCTTGTGAGAGTGAGACTACGCTGATCCTCACACACAGTCGCAGACCCATCTAAAAATGGAAGCACAGCCAATCACGTTCTAGCAAGAACAACCTGAGCGACAAATCCTGCCACAAGAATCTTGGATCAAGGGAAACCACCAGCTGCTAATCACGATGGCAACTCTTGTTACTGGTGGTGTTACTTATTGCTGAGCTTATTGGGGAGGTGGGGGCCTCAAGGAAGCTCTGAGCATGAGACCTGAATTGGTTTAAATTATTCGGCGGATATTCAGGGCCAGGTTTGGGGCTCATCAATTCTGCGGGTTTAGCTCGGGTGGCATGAGGGGCTTCTTGCTGGTGCTTGGCATTGATTTCCTCATAAACTGCAGAGCTATAGTGCATTGTGCCTGCCAGGAGTCCGAGATTGATGGACGCTGTATCACCCTTGCATAACACTTGCACACTCCAGGGCCGCCACAGTTGATGCAAAGATGATATTCTTTAGGTTTCCACATTCAACTCCCACCTCCGAATGACTGACGGCCTTTTAGAACCTGACACAGATTTCATGCACACTGCTTAGATCACCTTCCCATGAGAACTTGCATTATGATGACGATGTCGCCATCAGATGAGACAAGTTCGATGAAGAGCAAGTTCCTAGACACTGTGATAACCAACGAAGTGAGGAAACAGACATTGCGTATCTTCCCCCCCCCCCCCCCCCACCACCTGGACAAAGGAGGTACCACATCAAGTTATTAACTTTTTCCGCCATGCCTGTAATCCCGCTCGAGTCTTGCATTTTGAGACTTCACCTCGCCAGTCTAGGCCCAGATTTCCTGTACAACCATGCCAGGAGGATCCGCCCCTTGCAAAAGTAATCAGAAAGCATCTCTCACTGCTGATATAGGGATTAAAATGATACCAAAAGCAACACAATCCACAGTAGTGTCTTTACAGCCTCACTGCGGAGATGGAGTGGGTCCTGTTTTGTCTCAGACGTGGAATCTGTGTAACAGTCTAGTCATGTTGATGGCGTAACAATATGGTCAGTCATTAGAGGCATATTCCCCACATGAAGGCAATCTAAAATAAAGGCATGACTTTGTGTAGAGAATATGGTACACCTCTAATGTAATGACCGACCATCTTGTTGCACCATCAAAACTACTAGACTCTCATCTTAACCCACTAGCTTGAGACAGACATTAAAATGGACTGATCCATCTAATGGTTCATGTGATATAATCATCTACGCAATGTCCACAAATTCTTGTCCTCATTTTGTATGCACCCATTTAAAATTTCAAGACCAATTAAGAGAGACCATTTTTCTTCATACCGATGATTATGCGCTTTAAAACGTCCCGTTTTAGGGTTAACTAATATTGGCTGGCATGAATAGGATACTTTTAGTGTCCCTTTAAGATTCAATAGAGGAATCTATTTTTAGCCAATTTCTACCTAAGCACTGTGGCTTTGCCCATACTTTGCATGTATTTGGATCGATTTATATACTTTGAATCCTGATTTCTCAGAATCCCATCTTCAAGGAACAAGGTAATTATACAGGCAAGCTGTTAAACATTTTGAAACTAATTTGCCTTTTTTCAGTTGGTTTATTGGCCACTTACACCTAGATGTATTTGAGCTATGACTCGCTCTAAGAGGTACTTACTTCCCTGAAGGGTTGCGTTGCTTCCCCGAACGGTTGCTCTAAATAAGTCAAAACTGAAAAAATAAAAAATTAAGATGTTGCCTTTTGCTGCCTAATGGGCTGTTGTTTACCCTCCTCTGGCATATTACGAAGCATGTCGTATTTCAGGCCATCCTCACCTGGTGAGGAGCTTTTGCCTCTGCCAAGGGCTTGCTCAAGTTCCATTCTGTTGAAGTTTTTGTTGATGTCTCGGTTGTTAAGATCTTCGCATTTCCCTGAGCTGAACAGGTGATTAATATGCTCATCAACCTTTGTTTTGGTTGCTACGAAGTCATGGTCATGGTTATTGTTGCTACTAGTTGCAATGAAGAATGTGGCAAGCACTTCAGCTTTTTCCTTGTCATTGGCATGCTTTACCCCATTTGCTATGAGGGTGGGTAAGGGGTTTTTGGACTTGTTTTTTTCCACTGGAAATAGCTTTCGCCTTGCGCCATATTTGGCTCGAGGGTGTGAACCGAGTGATTTCAGAGCAGTAATGTCGCCAGTGATCGTGTTTTGCCTTTTTGATGGTTCTTGTTACCGTGGCCTGTAGTCTCTTGTGTTCAACTAGGCGTTCAATGCTGAAGTTTCTCTTTAGTCTATTCCAGGCTATTTTCTTGAGCTTTACTGCTTCTTGGCATGCATCGTTCCACCAAGGCACGCATTTGTGTTTGGGGTTATTGTCTGGCTTTGATTGGGGGATGGCTGAGTTGACAGCCTTGTAGAGAATCCCCATACATTGTTCACAATATTCCTCAGTGCTGGTACTAGTGATCGGTGTCTCCAGCTCCATGGCTATTATGTGTGTGTATTCAGTCCAATTGACCTTTTTCAGATTGCAATTGTTCCTGGGCAGTGGCGCCTCGTTCTTGCTCTGTAGGCTTCCTATCTGTATTTTGATAGGGAGGTGGTCGCTGCCGAGGAGCTGGTCTTGAATGTCCCAGCTGGGGGTTGGTCTAAAGCCAGGTGTTATGAGGCAAAGGTCCAGAACCGACCATTCACCATCACTAGAGTTATATCTGGTGGGTCTATGGTCATTTAGTAAGCACAGGTTGTAGTTGTCAATAACCTGTTCTATTATTCGGCCTTTGAAGTTCGTGGTTTTACTCCCCCATAGGGAATGGTGGGAGTTGAAGTCGCCCAGAAGTATTGTTTCACCTTCTAGGACTTCAAGGAGCCTGTCATAGTCCAAGGAAGAGTGCAACTTGGGACTATAGACGTTTACAATATTAATAGTTTCGCGATTGATTTCTATTTCTATTGTAAGGTGCTCTACGCTACTCTCCCATTGTGGCAATCTTTTGTAGGAAAGATTACTTTTTATGAGGATCGCTATGCCACCACCGCCTTCACCCATAGAGGTGGTTGCAGATTCTGCGGTACGGTCTTGTCTTTCGACATTGTAGTTGTACCTTTTGAAATCCTGGTTGGGTTTCAGACGGGTTTCATGTAGACATATAATGTCTGGGTGGTCATTTTCGTTGTGAAATGTGTTCCACAATTCGTCAAGGTTGGTATTAGACTGGGTGCCTCGAACGTTCCATTGAAGAATTTTGACCACCATGATTAGTTTGGAGAGGAGCAAAGTTCTACGAATTATGCAACGAGACCGTCGACATCAACATTTTTCCTGGCTGCCTCGTTGCCAATGCAAACTGATGATATGATCGTCTCTATGATCCGTCTGAAAATTTGAACATTTAATACAATTTTATGATCTCCACCAATCATGGTGGGTCTTACCTCGCTCGCTGGTGTCCCTCTGGTAATCTCGGCCGGTGTGTCACTGCAGCTGCTAGTACTGCTAGTGGAGTTCTCAGGTTTGTTAATCTGTTTTCCACTAGTGTTACCTCCATTGTGCCGATTGGTTCAGCCCTTTGGTTTAGGCCCCTGCTACTGCCTGTGACTTTAGGCCCTTTGCAGGCGGGTTTTTTAGGCATTTTTGTTTGCCTTTTGGCCTGTTTACAGGCTTTTCTGGCCAGACTCCCAAGCGGGAGGCTGGGCGTGGCCGTCTCCATTGTAGGTGGCTCATCCCTGAGCAGTCCCTCCCAGGGGTGGCCAGATTCCTCCTTACGGATTCTGCCCCTTTCCGCCATGCTGTTCTTTCAAGAGGTGTGGCTGGTCCAGGTGCTGGTATTCCAGCTGGCTGTTCAGTTCCCCTGCTTATTTGCTGGCTGGCCTTCTTCTTGGCCTCCCCATATGAGACCTGATATATCGTTTTAACCTTGAGGATGTCCGTGGCTTTTTGCAAAGCTGGGCATCCGCGATATGTGGCACTGTGGTCCCCCTTGCAATTTCTACAGTGGGGGTCTGCTGGCAGTCCTCACGTTTGTGATTCCCTCCGCAGTTGACGCATGCGCTGGCTTTGGATTTACAGTGCTTGGCCACGTGACCCGGCAGGTGGCATCTGAAACATCTGGCAGGCTCTGGGATGTATGGTTTGACTTTGAAGGTCATCCATCCCAGATTAACCTTGCTTGGCAGTGCGTCTGAATTGAACACCAGTTTCACTGCATAGGTCGGTCTGGCCATTCTGCCAATCCGACCCACCCATTCCACTTTGTGTTCCCCCTGCTCGTTCATTTCTTCCTTTATGTCATCATTCGTGAAGTCCCTTGGGACTCCCGATATGACACCTACCACTTTGCTTGGTCTGATGTTTTTGGTGGTGTACTCTTCAATAGACACCACGTGGCTGCCTATCGTTGTGATTTTCAGCAGCTTTTGGAACTGCCTTTCGCTGGTGGAGGTTACTAAAACCTCCCCATCCCTCTTGTCCAGGCCTGCCAGTTAATCCCGCAAAATCATCGCCCGCGAGTCCCTTGACCCTGACCCTCCTACCCTGGGTACCACCTCTCTGCCCCTCCCCCTTATGGCCCATCTCCCTCCCTTCACTACTGGGCGCACCATCCGGGGTACCCCTGCTCTGCATCATGGTTGGGACTCTCCCTCCCGCTGTGGAACGCCCCTTGTCCCGAGACCTCTTGCTGGGAGTGCCTTCCCCATCTCCCATTTCCTCCCCCTCCTCTAACACCCTGACCCCACCCCCCCACCCATTTTCTTTTGGGGCCTGGGTGCTTTGTGGTGTGTTCTGGAGATTGCTCTCCAGAACCACCACTTGCTGGGCCACCTGTTCATGGGAGAAACCTCCCATTGTCAATTCGTCATGTAGGGCCACCTCACCAGCCCCTACACCCCCACCAGGTGAGTAGTGACGCTAACCCCTCACTCACTCCCAGGAAATTCCCTCCCCACCCCCGCATGGACCACCAGTGGCGCCCTGCTTGGCAGCGCTTACGTCGCTGTCTATACCACCATTTGCCGCTGAGTTGGCTGTGGCCAGTTGACCACCATCAGTACCATGCGCCACTGCAAGAAGCTGTTTGAGGAAGTCACCTTCCTCCATGTTGCTTACCCTACGGTGTGAGTAATTTAGAAGGTAGTGCGCAGTAGGCAGATTTAGAAGGTACAGTGTGAGAGATAGGATAGAATCCAGTAGGATTAGTGTGTGAAGGAGATGAGTAGAGTAGGCTGTGAAAGATGGAAGTGTAAAGAGAGAAGATGTAGAATAGGCCTAGTAATGCTAAGTAAACTTTACCAGTATACCAGTGCTGTGTCGTCCCCTCCCCCCCCCCCCCCCCGCCCCAGAAAATTGGTGTCGAAAACGATCAAGACAAGCACTAATGGCCGAAAAATGCAGCTGTTTCAGTGGCGAAAGATCTAGTGTTTTAAAGCACGCAAACGAACATCCAAAAGAAAGCTTGTCAAAAAGGTTTAACCAAGTTTAAGATTACGAAAATTATTAAAATAATTTAATAACAATTCCTTATAGTTACGACTCGGGGAGCACAGCAAATAAACGAAAAAATTAGAAGATTTGAAAATTGGCGTCAAATAAAAACGAACAAGACGACACTAATGGCCGACAAGAGCAACGATTTTACTGACGCAAAAGCTAGTGCTTGATGCACGTGAATGAACCTCCAATGGAAAATATTTAAAATAGTTTAAAGAAAAGCATTATCAACTAACACTGTTCGTTAAACTCTAGTCTCAGTTAAGCAATATAATTTTGTCGCAAACGCAATAATGGATGCAAATTAAACTGATCTAAAGCACGTCTATCATCAACAAAACGTTTCTGACAACCTCGTGTGGAGCTCTGGCAAAATGCCCTCGGTCTGGAAAACTGGGATCGTGGTTCCTATTCCAAAACAAGGGAAGGACAAAACTGACCCAAGATCATACCAGCCAATCTCCCTGACAAGCTGTCTATGCAAAATCATGGAGAGGATGATCAAAAACAGTCTAGAACATGAGTTCGAACATAACGGTCTACTCCACCCTTGGCAGAGTGGCTTCAGAAAGGGCAGACAAGAAGTATAGGGGGTCGCTGTACGTTATTGTTCTTCATAGCAGGAGGTCTTCGAGAACAATGGGTTTTTCAGGAGATCAAAGGAAAATCTTGTGGAATGGAATGTTGAGAACAATGGCGTACAGCGGTACACGTTTTCTAGAGAACAATGACGCACAGAACACCACGTTTTCTAGATAACAATGGCGAACAGCCGCACACGTTTTTGAGAATCTGCAACACTATGGAACGTTCTAGTATTTTGAATATGTTAACCCTTAGAAGTTGCGTATTTTACGTTTTAACATAGTGGCGGCGCTCCCCCTCCGTGGTTATCTACCGTGGTAGATAATGTAAAAATAATAGAGTTTAAGAGTGGTATTGATAATAGTAAAATAGTAAAGAGTCGTATTGATAATAGTAAAAAAATAGAGTTTAAGAGGTGGTCTGATAATGGAGGTCGTAGGAGGAGGAGGAGGAGGAGGAGGAGGAGGGAGTATGAGGCTGAGGAGGGGTGAGGAAGTACGGACCGATATTGATGTATATTTTGAAAATAATTTGACTGTTTCGTCGGTAACATTAATTAAAAAAATTTTGTGAACGTATTGACTTTTAAGCGTCATTACGTACAAATTGTTTTTTTAAATACTTAATATATCAATAACGTCAGTCATTTTAGATGTTGTACGATGGTTAAAATGTGGTCATTATATCTCTGAGGGTTCCGTGTGTTTATAGAATAGAGTTGCGTATGATTTATCCATACATTTTGAATAGCCGTGAGATCAAGCTTGAATCAAGATACAAACATACCATGTGTTAATAATGAAAGAACGTGTTAGTACCTCACGTCTCGTACTACGTTTTTTTTAGAAATATTCAAAATTACTATTGAATTATCACCTACTCGCTAGGAGATTTCACTTTGTAGTTGTGAATGCGTACAGATTTGTGCTCTGGATACAATATCGTATCATTTCCTAGTTCTTAACCGAGTGGACATATTGAAGATTATTGGTGTCTTCGGGTTCTAGTTAATTACAATCTCTTCCGACCTCAGTAAGGCTTGTATGTGCGGTTGCTGCGACAACCAGTCTTACCGATGATGAAAGAGATGGACACAAGCTCGCCTCATTGGTAGATGAACGTAACGATATTTATGTTTGTATCCGGGCCTGATCTGACTATTCTACTAGAAGATGATGGTAAGATACGGTGGTCTTCCGTATTTTCCAGAGTGAATTATTAAGAACTCAAACTCTTGCCTTGAGATAAAATTTCAAGGTGATAATTTTATTCTCCTACATGAACTGTACAATAATACTACAACATAGAAGTGACTTTTACTGTCACATATAGAAGTTAAAATTGACTTTATAAGTTTTGCCTATTTATCCTACATTACTAGTTTCGCTATCTTATGTTCCTATATGACTAGTATTACTCCCAGGCTCGGCTGGTCTGCTATACTATCAAAACCTAACTGTTCTTGCCTACTCCAATATGTTCAGCAAGAACATTCGATACAAAGGAAGGACCCCGACGAAAAACAAAGTGCCCATTATATACTCTTTTGAGTTTGGCGCCCACGTTCGTTTGGCTTATGTTCCCCAGAGTTTGATCGGATGCCCATTGATTGTGACATCATCCTGACTAATCAAACTCCGAGTTTCGCTTCTAGGATGAGAACGTTGAACGTGGTTGAACCAGTTTGGGCTGGTTCTGCTTTGATGCGATCTGTCAGCTAACCAACAACATTACCGAATGTGTTGTTGTTGCATGTCTCATCTTGAGGGACATATAGTTGATATACACATCTAGATAAATTTAGACTGTTTTACTTATTCCTACAGGACGCTACAATGTCTCCGTCCTGTCCCTTGCCTATTAGGCATCTGCCTGTAGGATAGGAAGGTTAATAGCACGTGAGCTACCTGAGCTCATCACCAGCTGGTGTTGTTGTGCTTTCTAAGGGAGTCGACATGCTGACTGTCATCCCTAAATGTTAACCCTCATTCACTCCGTCACGTCCAAACCTATCAATTCTTATAGCTAGATTATTTACTAAACTACCGGCCAAAACAGCTGCTGAATATCCTGAAAGTGTGTGCAGATCCCACACCACCAACTTCCATCCTCAACTATTGACAGATATCATCAACCCAGAACCGGTGGTCCTTTCCCATCCTATTCAATTTCTGAGTCAATCCTGACTTAATACAGTTATCAGTTTCGCATCAGTTTCACATCGTTTTCCATGAAACTGTGTTTCGGCAGCACTGGCCGATGTCAACCAGTGCAGCGGTCCTTCTGCGTATTATATGATGATGCTTATCGTGCTACACCGTTCATTAGCCCACCTGGTATTTTCAAAGATGAATTTCATTA
Source organism: Chaetoderma sp. LZ-2023a (assembly GCA_034401795.1). Taxonomy (NCBI): domain Eukaryota; kingdom Metazoa; phylum Mollusca; class Caudofoveata; order Chaetodermatida; family Chaetodermatidae; genus Chaetoderma; species Chaetoderma sp. LZ-2023a. The sequence goes on from CM067372.1 coordinate 50,621,739, forward strand.
AGGTCTTACTCATAAATATAAGATGTCCATAGGGTCATGACTCCCACCAGACAATCCGATATCTACACATGCCCCTCAACCAAAGTTAATTAACCGTCTCCTAATACAATATGTACTAATTCCCTTGGGTAATTATTAGAATATCACGTTTTGGTGCGCGAGTGCTTTATGCATATTTATGGTGTGTTCGCGCACTACTCATATTACCATTAAACATGTCCGCTTCATTCGCTTTAAGGTCATGTGATGTTAGATTTTGTCAATGTCTGTTTCCTCGCGAACTAATACTGTTGTTGGTATGTACTACGACAAAAGGCTTCACCCATGGTGGAATATGTGGTTGAATCTCTCTGTATCGATGGAAATCTGTTACTGATCCATCATCCACAAGGGTGTCCTACTTTTTTCGCATACGTACCCCCACACACGCACGCACTTGATGCACCAACACACGCACATACTGCGCATACCCTCATGGAATATTTTGATAATTTGTTGCTGAATATTTTGATAATTTGAGTGGTTGCTGAATGTTTTGATAATTGGTTGCTGAATATTATGATAATCAGTTGCTGAATATTTTGATTGGTTGCTGAATAAATTGATTGGTTGCTGAATATTTTGAAAACGATTTGACTGTGTAAATTTTAATTTCTTATTAGGCGATGTTAGGTAAGAGAGAGGTGGTCTGATAATGGAGGTCGAAGGAGGAGTGAGGGATGCTATCTCAGCCACCCTCTGCTCGGCATTGTTCTCGGCGCATGAGCGTGCCGTTATTCACCTGGTGGTCCTTTAAGAAAATGCAGATGGTCGCTCGTAGAGGTGTCGCAAGGGATGAGGAGGATGGCTGACGTATGCTAGCGTATTCGCCGAGGCAACATTTTGCGCGATATCTCTGTACGAATATTTTGAAAATAATTCATCGTAAGCCGCTGTTGGTTTAGTCACCATTAACCTCATCCTTGGTGTAAGTCATTTAAAAAATGGCAGTCATTTAATTATTAAATTTTCAAAATTGTTATGGAAATGGTCATCGTTGACGATCGATGTTGTATAATATTATATAGATAGTTTTATCTACCATATTTATGTCTTTAAAGTGTCAATCATTTAATTATTAAATTTTTTTTAAATATGAACAAACTCCGTCATTTAATTTTTTTAAAAACCGGGTTATAGTGATCTACGTTGTGTGTATATATATATATATATATATATATATAATTTTATCTTACATATTTAAGGCGATTCTTTAAAGTGGAAGTCATTTAATTATTAAAATTTCAAAAATATGAGCATAATGCGTTCCCCAGGCATTAAATTTTCAAAAATCAGACACGTACACAGTAATTTTTTCCTATGCTATTATATAGATAGTGTTATCTATCGTATTTATGTTTTTAAAATGGCAGTCATTTAATTATAAGATTTTCAAAAATATGAACAAAATGCGTTCCTAGTCAATGGCAATGCATTAATCGACCACGAACAATAGCGTACAGATGCCCATTTAGAACAGTAACATCCATCGACCACTTTTGATGGATCAGAATGTGTGCTTGCGTATGCATGTGTGATTAGGGTTGTTGTGTGTAAAAACTTTATTACATTATTTTATTTTTTTGAACAGATAAGGTCTCTTTCAAATGATTTGTGGGCCCTGAAAAGGGCCGTGTTTTGAGATAGGTCTCAGTCTTCGCAGATCCGCACAGGCATGGTTGTCAGTTTGGTAACAAACTGCGTCATGTTTGCCTTTTGTATATCAGTCGGAGTATCACTCAGTACAGGACACCCATGCGGATACTGTTTGATTGGTAATAGACAATAGCACTCCTTGCAGGTGTACACCATCTTTTTAGGTTCTGTTTTCTTGATCATACGCCTACAAACCCTCTCGTATTTCGACCGTCGGCATATGGTGTCGCGGATGTCGATGGAACACCAACAACATCGCACATACCCAGTGTCTGATCCATCAAAGCTTGTACTGCTGGCCATTTTAGTCAAATGTACATTAACATTTACATTTATACTACATCACTCTACTACAAAAAAATAAAAGGAATATCACGTGAGATGAAATCTGACTGCCTAAGGCTACCTAACTACTTTGCAGTTACACATCCAACCACTTTGCGATGTTTAAACTTGAATGAGAAAATGGATTGAATTTGTACCGTTTATAGGAATATATGTACTGCGGACGCAAATCCGCAACATTCACCCGCAAATCCGCAACACATGGCCCGCATGCGGCCGCACATGTACGCATGCATTTTGGCGTGTATGCGTGTTCAGGCATGTGCATATACTTGTTGCCATCCGCAACATGCACCCGCAAATCCGCAACACGCGGCCCGCATGCGGCCGCACATGTACGCATGCATTTTGGCGTGTATGCATGTTCAGGTATGTTCATATACTTGTTGCCATCCGCAACAAGTTAACAAGTCAACATCCATAACACGAGCCCGCAAATCTGCAACACGCGCCCGCATGCAGCCGCACATGTACGCATGCATTTTGGCGTGTATGCATGTTCAGGCATGTGCATATACTTGTTGCCATTCGCAACACATGCCCGCAAATCCGCAACACATTTTAGCCAAATGTACATTAACATTTACATTTATACTACATTGCTCTACTACAAAAAAATGTAAGGAATACCGCGTGAGATGACTATCATCCTATCAAAAACTGTCACGTACTGGCCTCCATATAATGACACATACATGCAGGCGAAAATCTTGGATATGTTCACAGGCTAGACGCGATGGATCAGTTTGTTACACGCATAAAAATCTGTGCATGTTAAAAAAGTATCCAGGGAAATATGTTTTCTCTGACCACCTCGTTATTGTGCATAAAGCATCTATGATTCACTTTTAATCCTTCAATTTGTATGTAAACGCATTAACCTTCATCTAAAACCCTCAAACATGAAACTAATCGGCTTCCTACCAGTCATTTAATTTTTTTAAAAGAGAGCAAAGTACATCTCTATGCGGGCAATATATAGCTAAGCCAAGCGATGTTGTATGCATAATATTATATAGATAATAATCATGCATCTCGTATTTAAGGAGTGGTCTTTAAAGCGACAGTCATTTAATTATTAAATTTTAAAAATTGTTATAAAAATAGTGGGAACAATGTCCACCATCGTCATCATTGACGAATAATGACGAGCACCCTTGTATCATTTAACGTATTAATTAGGTGGTCGATGCGGTCCCTCGTGGTTGTAGTAAAAAAGTATTTTGAAACTAAGCAGAATTGTGGCTTCCTATGTCAAATTGTCGCATTGAACATCACTTTTTTAAGAGTTTGTGCCCACGAAGGCGCTAGTGCGAATTGTAGCTTCCTATGGCAAATTAGTATCAAAACTATTCGCTTAAACTACCAATGCACCATGATTTAGGTTTGAAAAATCAGAAAATAACATCCCTGGAATGAGTGTCGAGGTGGTCGCATAATTGAGGTCGAACGAGTGAGGAGGAGGAGGGATGAGGTATGCTAGCACAGTGCTGCCTGGCACGAGGGATGAGGTATACTAGCATACTTGTTTACAAGGACGGCAATGTGCGTTGTACGAATATTTAGAAAACAATTTGACTGCGGTGTTAGCAACAACTTTCTATCAAATCATTTCCATGATATTTAGTGAATATTTTGAAAAAAATGTGACTGTCTGCATCAACTTTTGCTCAAATCGTTTCCAAAATATTTTGCTAGGAAGTAGATCCCTGGAATGTCTGAAACACTTCGCCAGTCAGCCAGTTAAAGGTAATAAAACTAGGAAAAATTACCATGTCCGGGTACACACAGTATGAATGCATTATGAGTACCTAGTCACTGAGATCCCGACAACAAAAATAATATAGTTAGCTAACCACTGTCTAGACATTGCGGCCACAACCACCTACTACCAATACTGACCATCATCACCATCACCACCACCATCACCACCACCATCACCATCCCTCTATCACCACCACCCACTAAGCACCAACACCCACCACCAAGTATTAACCCCACCACCATCATCCACCACAACACCTATTTCCACCAACCGCCAACCCCACCGCCACCACCACCAACAGTATCAGCACTCCGATTTGTACATTGAGGGATGTGGGGGGACCTGGCTGGGCAGCTACAATCATCAAATCAACACGCGCATAAAGAACCAATGTTTTATTTGTATCCATATTTTTACATTGAAGTAAATATTACAGATGATAAAACATAAAGTTCATCATCATTATCCTCAGCATCTAGATGGTTCCTTATGTACTTCTTGATCAGAAACTCTCTTTTTCGAAAATCTGAGAAGACTGCTTCATCGTATGCATACCCCTCGTCAATACAATCTTTAATTTCCTGACAAATTATTTTAATGAGCGTAGAGTTCTGTAATCTTCTCGACTGGAACCTTATGTCTATACACTTTGTAACTAAAGCATCAGCATATACGGAAATAGGCACATTGCCTACACCATTTGGGTCTGTGTCCACTTCACCATCCTCATCTTCTAAACCTGATTGTTCAGCGTCTAAGACCTGCTTAATATTTTGGAATATGGTAAATAGTTCCTCATTGCTTATGGCTTCTTTTTCATCTTCACCTTCATCTTCACTCTCAGACTCCGCTGAGTCATCACTGTCTTCACTCTCCAACTCCACTGGCTCATCATCTTCACTCTTCATCTGTCATTTCTTCATCCTCACTGTCTAGATTTTTGCTATCTTCATCATTATGGAATCGGATCTTATGCCGCTTCAGGTCATTTGACCTATTAAAAGTTGAAGCACAATCAAAACATTTATGTCTCGGCATATTGATTATAGGATAAATCTAGCAAGTATTCAAGTTACAAGGTTCTTCAAAGAAATCTGACTGCCTAACTACTCTGCAGTTACATGTCCAACCACTCTGCGATGTTTAAACTGGAATGAGAAAAGGGATTGAATTTGTACCATTTATAGCATTATATGTACTGCGGCCGCAAATCCGCAATATGCACCCACAAATCTGCAACATGCACCCGCAATCCGCATCATGCACCCACAATCCACAACATACGCCCACAAATCCGCAAATGCGGCCCACATGCGGCCGCACATGTATGCATGCATTTTGGTGTGTATGCATGTTCAGGCATGTACATACACTTGGTGCCATCCGCAACATGCACCCGCAAATCTGCATCATGCGCCCGCAAATCCGCAACATACGCCCGCAAATCCGCATCATGCACCCGCAATCCGCAACATACACCCGTAAATCCGCATCATGCGCCCGCAATCCGCAACATATGCCCGCAAATTCACAACATGCGGAACGCATGCGTTCGCACATGTATGCATACATTTTGGCATGTATGCATGTTCAGGCATGTACATATACTTGTTGCCATCCACAACACATGCCTGCAAATCCTCAACATGCAACCGCAATCCGCAATCCACAACAAGTGGTCGCAATCCGCAACATGCAGTAGTGGTGGTGGTGCCTAGTGGTTGGTGGTGGATGTCGGTACTGGCGTTGGTGGTGCTAGTGGCAGTGGTATTGAAGGTGGTGGTGTTGATGCTCATCGTGATGGTGGTGGGTGTTGGTGATGATGATGGGGGTGGAGGATATAGGTGGTTGGTGGGTGGTGTTTGCCGTGACAATGTCTAGACAAATGGATAGCCAGCAGAGCCAGTCATTCCGATGATAACTTTTCAAAAATAGTCTTCTGGCGCATGCATGCACACAAGGGTGCACTCTGGTGCATGCACACACGCACAAGGGTACAACATATAACTAGCAGTATCGCATATTAGCACATGTGCATACGAGCGAGACCGTTATTAAATCCTCATTGACATACCCTCTCCAACCTATATGCCATTTTTTTTTCAAACACAGAGCTCTTACACATTCCGACCACAATGTCTAGACAAATGGATAGCTGTCAGAGTCAGTCATTCCGGTGATAAATTTTCAAAAATAGCCTTCTCTAGGGATGCAAGTATGAATATGAAGAAATTCGCTATGGGTTGGCGTGTGCATGGCTGTTGGTGGTGGGGTTAATGCATGGTGTTGCGTGTAGGTCGTAGTGGTGGTGGTGGTGGGTGTCGGTGATGATGATGGTGGTTGGTGGGGGGGGGGGTTTGCCGGCGCAATGACTAGACAAATGGATAGCCCGCAGTGCCAGTCATTCCGATGATCAATTTTCAAAAATAGTCTTCTCTTCTACCACAAATATGAATATGAAGAAAATGGACATTTTCTTGAAGAAAATCTAGGGTTAAAAGGGTTAATAGCATCCATGTAATGACATAACACGAGGTGGTCGCTTAGGCCAGGACTGAATTATATAGTAAAAAACATGGTTATAACATATCACTGCTCTGTAGCCAAAAGGATATATTTATTTTTGTAGTAAACGGCCATCTATGATTATGCTACTATGCTCAAAATGTTGCTCTTAATTTTCGTATCTTTAAGCATCGGTAAACAGCAATAGCCGGTGAGCGGGTGCAGGCGTTATTATTGATTTTTTTTTTAAACTCGTTGAGGACATTGTAATATCCCGTGCTTAGAACGAGACGGGTGGTGTTTTAACATTCTTTCATTATTAACACGTGCCATGTTTGTAACTCGATTAAGGACCGATCTCACGGCTGATGTGGCAGTAATGGTTAAATCATACGCAATAAATAATCGTTTTAGCATAAGCACGCTCTACATACAATTCTATAAACGCACGGTGCACTCAGAGACATAATGACTACATTTTAACCATTGTGCAACATCTAAAACGACTGACATTATTGCAATATTAAGTATTTAAAAACAATTTGTGCGTAATGACGGTTAAAAGTCAAAAAGTTTTCAAAATATTCAGCAAAAATAGTTTACTAATAAATTAACGTTAGCGACGAAACAGTCAAATTATTTTCAAAATATACATCAATAGCGAACTGTAATTCCTCAAACATCCTCAACCTCATACTCCCTCCTCCTCATCATACGACCTCCAATTCAGACCACCTCTTAAACCCTATTTTGTTACTAATCTGTCTGGTAGCTATTGCTTACTAAGACAGTAACACCTCTTAAACTCTATTTTGTTACTAATCTGTCTGGTAGCTGTTGCTTACTAAGACAGTAACAGCTTACAGTTAAATTAGTCTCTAAATATTCGACAAAATAGTTTACTAATAACGTTAGCGACCAAACAGTCAAATTATTTTCAAAATATACATCAATATCCTACCGTAATTCCTCATACATCCTCAACCTCATACTCCTATGACCTCCCTTATCAGACCACCTCTTAAACTCTATTCTTTTACATTACTCTCTTATTATTTTTTCCTTACAACGGTAGATAACCACAACGCCGCCACTACGTTAAAACGTAAAATACGCAACTTTTAAGGGTTAACATTTTCAAAATAACACTGATATTGTGCACTTCGACACTGTTCCCAAAATCTAAAACGACTGACGTTATTGCAAATGCAATATTAAGTATTTAAAAAGAATTTGCGCGTAATGATGGTTAAAAGTCAAAACGTTTTCAAAATATTCAACAAAAATAGTTTACTAAAAAATTAACGTTACTGACGAAAAAGTCAAATTATTTTCAAAATATACATCAATATCGGTCCGTAATTCCTCACCCCTCCTCAGCCTCATACTCCCTCATCCTCCTCCTCCTCCTCCTACGACCTCCATTATCAGACCACCTCTTACTCTATTTTTTTGGTATTATCAATACGACTCTTTACTATTTTACTATTATCAATACCACTCTTAAACTCTATTATTTTTACATTATCTACCACGGTAGATAACCACGGAGGGGGGAGCGCCGCCACTACATTAAAATGTAAAATACGCAACTTCTAAGGGTTAACATATTCAAAATACTAGAACGTTCCATAGTGTTGCAGATTCTCAAAAATGTGTGCGGATGTTCACCATTGTTATCTAGAAAACATGGCGTTCTGTGCGTCATTGTTCTCTAGAAAACGTGTACCGCTGTACGCCATTGTTCTCAACATTCCATTCCACAAGATTTTCCTTTGATCTCCTGAAAAACCCATTGTTCTCGAAGACCTACTGCTGTGAAGAACAATAACGTACAGCGACCCCCTATACTACTCAAACGCACTACGGACCACGAGTCAGACTGACTGAGGTAGCCAAGAAAGCCCTAGATGCCGGAAGAGGAAACATAACAATAGGAGTTTTCTTAGACATTGAGAAAGCTTTTGATATGATGTGGCGAAACGGAGTTCTAAAAAAGCTCTATGACTTTGGTTACCGTGGCCGCATCCTATTCTGGATACAAGATTTTATCGATAACAGAAGGATTAGCGTCTGTGTTAATGGACAAATGTCTAGGGAACAAGCATTGGAAAACGGCACTCCGCAGGGTGGTGTAATAAGTCCCCTGCTGTTAAATATCATGATGAGTGATCTACCCAAAGACATTGAAAAAGACGATGCACGCAATAGGCGGGTCTATTTTTGCTGATGAGACAGCATTGTGGAACAAATATGCGAAGATAGACCGTGCACGAAAGACCATGCAAATAGTTCTGGACATAGTTTCACGGTGGTGCAAAAAAAATGGTTTCAAACTGTCTGCGGAAAAAACAGTTCAAACCAAATTTACCAATGTTAAATACATAGGCCATGATGCAAATCTGTACCTCAATGGACAGAAAATCAAGACATGTGCTGAAGCCAAATTCCTGGGACTATCATTTGACGGAAAGCTCACCTGGAACCACCCCCCCCCCCCACACTTCAAGAGTCTGAGGGAGAGATGCTTCAAGCAATTAAATCTCCTTCGCTCATTAACAAAGCACACCTGGGGTGCAGACCTGCCGAGCATGCTTATGCTATACCGCGGCCTAATCCTGTCAAGGATGGACTATGGATGTGAAGCATACGCCACGGCGAGCAAGTCACTGTTAGAAACCATTGACACCCTCCAAACAAAATGCCTGCACATTTGCTGTGGTGCCTCACAGAGTAGCCCTCGAGAAGCAATCAACGTAGAGCGTGGAGAAATACCATTAGATCTGTGAAGCGAGAAACGGCTTCTCAAATTCTGGAATACCTACAAAGCTCTGCGCCCACCCACCCTACCAGGGAGGTATGTCTTTCATGCAAGGAGCACCTAAGACACAAGGTACTGCCCAAAATGACCAAAAAGACCAAACCACCAGGCCTGTTAATGACAGAGCTCGCCAGTGCCACTGAACTGGTAAATGTCGAAATAGAAAGCTCATGGCCGTCTCCTGACCCGCCATGGCTACTACCGCAGATCAAGGCGCATGACAGCCTATCCTCACAGATAAGCAAGAAAGACCCACCAGCGCTAATCAAGAGCTACGCTCTGGAAAACATCGACAACAGATGGAAGGAGCACAGGAAAATCTATACCAACGCCTCCAAAATGCCCAACACCGGCGAATTAAAGGCAATGAACAGGCGGACGAGGCAGCCAAGCAAGCACTCAAAGATGGAACTATGACCAGCATAGGACTCCGAAGCGAACGCCCTAGTCAAAAGGCACATCAACAGCAAATGGCAAAGACAATGGAACGAAAGCACAACCAGTAGATTCCTGTTCAGAATCGTCCCTGGAGTCAACGCAAATACCAAAACCACATCCCAGGACGCCAAGGCGACATTGTATTACGCCACATCAGAATGGGTCGGATCAGCGTTAACCAGATACGAAAAAAAATCAACCTGTTAGACACAGACCAATGTGAGGCCTGCAAGGAGACTGAAACTCTAGACCACTTCTTCCTACGGTGCACTGAATGTACAGGCATTAGAAAGGAACTCATCAATACGCTGAGAAAGGGAAATTTCAATCTTGACCCTGTAGAAGACATTATAGCGATGCGTGACCGACAGATCAACCACGAATTAATCAAGTTCGTGCTTGCATCGGACAAACACATCACATAATCAGAACACATTTTGTTTAGCGTTCATTAGGCCACATCAGTCTTATTCCTGTGTGTTGATAAGCTGTTGTCGCAATGAATAATCTTACAAATTTGACCAGTAAATGTTGGTGTTAAATTACGCCACATCAGTCTTATTCAAGCGTATCGATAAGCTGTGGTCGTAAATGTTCAAACAAGCTTGCAAACACTTAAACAAAATATAATTAATATATTAGTTAGAGCTAAACTACGCCACATCAGTCTTATTCAAGCGAGTCGATAAGTTGTGGTCGTAAACGTTCAAATGAGCTTGCAAACACTTACAGACAAAATATAATCAATATACACATGCATGCCTGCGTCATGAATAAAGTATGTTTATAAACATTCGCATTGAATGTTTAGCGTTCATTAGGCCACATCAGTCTTATTCATGCGTGTTGATAAGCGGTGGCTGCAATGAATAATCTTACAAATTCGACCAGTAAACATTAGCGTTAAATCACATCACATCAGTCTTATTCAAGCGTGTCGTTAAGCTGTGGTCGTAAACGTTCAAACAAGCTTGCAAACACTTATAAACAAAATATAAGTAACATACTCGTGCGTGCCTGTGTCATGAATTGATGACCCAGAGTATGTGAGTACATGCCCCAAAACATCTGTTCATATTGTCTGTTTTCTTTTGATCTCTTTCTTTTTCTTTCAGCATTGTTCCCCTTCTTTTTCTTTCAGAGCCAGAGCCGGAGCTAAATTGCGGCAACGAACCCAACAACGACAGACGGGCAGAAAGACAGATGGAGGACTGGAACGGACAACAGAACAACAGATGGGCCTGCCTGCCGACGGACCGTGTGCCCATATCATTCGTGGTCCGTCGGCAGGTATGCTTGTCTGTCAAACGGACTGACAAACCAATCAACAAAGGGACAGACTGACGGACAATTCTGGGCACACCAAGCTGCTGGAGTACGCTTAAGCAATGCACTTGGTCCCACTTGCTCAGTCTTCTCAGATGGGACTTTAAACTGAGGTCCTGTCATACAGTGCTCATTACTGTGTGAACGTGAGCTAGGGCTAGGTAGGCAAGAAATTTCGGCATAATCAAGGTAAACCGGATACTGAATGGATTCGTCCTCGGATGTAATCACGCAACATACGGATTACAAAATCAAAACAAAATTGCTAGAATTAGAATCTTTCAGACTTTTCAATGGGTCTATGGAGGGATGCAACCTGGATGACTGATCGAGTTCGTCCTCGGACGGACAAAGTCACCATACGGGCTGCCTAATCAATCAAAATCAAACAAGTGCGCGCTGGTGCCTGCTCGGATGATGGCCAGAAGTGCAAATGGGTCCCAGGACCCTAAAGACCCCACACCCCAACCTCCCCCCCCCCCCCCCCCTAGGGCACATCAGGTCACACGCACGCGCGCGCACGCACGCACGCACGCACGCACGCACGCACACACACACACACAGCACCTACACCATCCCTTCCCAACCCCCGTTAGGCCCTCCCCATCACTCACGCCCAAGCACGAGGAGCAACAGAAAAGCCATGGTCAAGAACAGCACATGCCATCTTCAACATGAGACAAAATCGAGAGACAACGCACGCACGCACGCACGCACGCACGCACGAAGCCCATTAGTGTGTGTGTTGTAATATTTAAGGCGTTTATTTGCTAGTTCCCAAAGCTAGGGTCTAGACTCACGCCTGGCCTTTGTGGTTTCTGTTGAATTCTTGTGAATTCTTGTGACGTCGGTTTGTGCATTAGCGTGCGTGCGTGCGTGCATGCGTGCGTGCGTTGTATGCAGTGTATAGGAGGTATACATTATTATTGCTTTTTTATGCCATTGCGGCTAATCAGCACAGTACAGTTTACAGAACTTTATGAAAAGGACATATTAAAAAAAAACCCCAAGTACAAACAAACAAACAATATAGCAAAATACAGACTTAATCTTAAACAATTCATAAATCATATACCATGTCTTAATGCTGTGAAAATAAAGAAGCAAATATTTTCAATCAACTTGCCTAGAAAGTAGCTGCAAAGAAGCAATAAGGCGCAATCACGCCATAACGACTCTACACATCCCACCACATATACACACGCAATGCACAATAATAACTGTATATGCCTTAGATGTGCACCTATGATATGATGCAAATTGCCGGACCAGACATAAGCCCACGTAAATCAAACCACGTCCAATTGAGACAAAAGGTTTCATTGCTAAAAGGGTCACGATTAAGTCGGAACACCGAAAATAAAATATAAATGTATCTATATCTATAAACATATTTACAGATGCATATGATGAGGTCAGCGTGTATATGGTTATTTAAGATGCTTACTTAGAAGCTTCCCCAGGCGATGTAATATTTCTGAATTTTCGCAAGTAATTAACCAAAGGCGAGGAGTGGGAGGGGTAATAACTTTATTTCTATCGGAGGTGGGATGGAGTGGAGGTCATGCAGTTTGTGAAATGAAATCTGAAAACGGAAATTAGGCAGAAAGTTTTGAAATAAAAAATATTAAGAAAGATAATACTATCAAATAAGAATAAGTAACTTAATATAATGGCCTGTGATTAAATACACAAGAAATGGGGAAAATTTTACTAAAAATCTAGTGTTTGTACCTATATGGCAGTAAAAGTGCAAAATTAGTTTGTTTATTGAATATTAAAGACACAATTTGTACACCTGACTGACTGTCTATTAAGCGTTTAAGACGGGCTAAATCGAGTCATTCATGACGTAATTGATTATTGCATCATTCTACACGTCACGTAGTTGATTATGACGTCAAATGAGAGCCTGAAGCGGGGAAGTCGCGTGAGCGTGACGTCATACTTACCAAGCCCACACATTACACACGATCTACTCAATCTAAAAATAGAGGCGTGGCTTCCTCGAGAATACACTTTTCTCGATCTCGTATCGAAGGAATGACGATCGACTCTTTTCTCAATATCGAAGCTCTAGCAAGAGATTAATTGATGATAACCGACTCCATCTTGTCGTGTCTGAGTCAGTGAAAAGTGGAGTCGAGTCCCAGGCTGTAAGCGGCAAAGTCTGATTGCTCTCCATACTAGCGACTATTTTCCATAGGCTTTGTACAGGAAAAATTTTGTGCAAATTCTTCACCAAGTGGATTGAGGGCCCAGCAGTGTTGACCAATCAACTTCGCGGATTTAAACCAATCAGAATAGGAAAACCTGGTCTATGTGTCCAATAGAATGCTTGTATATTAACCAATCGTTATCGGGGACTTTGTAAATACTGAGCCAATAGCGGGAAATCTTACTCCGGTAGTAAAAACGTTGACATTTGTGTAATCGTTCGCAAATTTCTCAGTACTAATTTCCCGGCAAATCTCGCTTATTTGAATAATCCTCGCTTCAAACGGTAAGATATAGACAACCTATGTTCTTAGTCTTTCTTGGGGGTGAGACAATGTATTTAATGAATCTTTCATATTTAAGTTCACAATTTTGAGGGGGAAATCCTAAGAAATCTCGTTCTTTCACTTTTGTAAAAAATGCCGCCAATATTTCTAACATGATGGTGGCGGGCATTTAACACATGCACTGTTACACTTACAGTCGGCTGAGTCGTGTTATTTGTGTAATAGCTTATTACGGTGTCTGTTACCGTATTATTTCACAGGCCTTTGAATTTTCGTTCGTCCATCCATCCCTCTACCGCATATAATATATGATATTATATATACACTATTTCGTGAGTACCGAAATTCGTGAATTAGTTTTTATCGCTCTCGTACTATGATGTAACGTTGCATGGAACGCATCTACACAGTAGCCACCTTTTGATTGACAGGTCTGAACCTTTAGACAAAGTTTTGAGCAAGATACGGTCAAAACAAGAAACTTCATACAATTACTGATGGTAGTGATACAAATTTCAAGATTCCTTAATACACTTTCTTAGATTACTTACTTGCGCTTATTTAGCACCTAAAATAAGCAATTTTCAAAATCCAAAGTTACCACCTGCTTTGTGTACATATTTCCGCCGCGTCAGATTAGACTGATTGACGGGAGCATGTCTAAATTTTATTGGAGAGGCGCTAGAGGAAGGGGTGAGTGCTTATCAATGATTTACCAAAATGTCAAAATTAACATAAGTGCACGCATGGATTTTTTGACGATAGAATTTTTATTTATTCCCTTTATGCCTGCTGAACATGTTTTAAAGACACTAGCGTTAGTTCATTTCTCCAGCTCAGTAATATTTATGAATTTCATGTGACATCACTACCTAACGAAAGCGGCATCCATTTGGGTTTTTTTTTTCTTCTCTTCAAATGTATCAACTGCTTTTATAATTTATACAGTCATTTGTAGGACTAATTTATGGGTTAAAACGGGCAAAATTAGCAGTTGAAACATTCAACAAACTTAATAGTGATATTTAAAGATTTACAAACATGTAACAGACAGCTGAAGATGCATAATCACCAGTTCACGAAATTCGGTACTGCTATTTCACACATAACCTGGCGAGGTGGGTCAGTTCAAATGCTTGACATTTGTTTAAAAATTAGAATTTTGTACTGAAATCTTGGCATTTGTATTCGGAAGTGTTATTTTATATTGTGTTAAATTCTTGCGCAGATCTGTTTAAGAGTTTTCTTTCACGAGTGTATTACTTGCTTAGATTCACGAACTTCGGTACCCATAGTATATATTATATATAATATAGTAGGGGGAATATGTCGTAAAGGGATGGATGGATGAAAATTCAAAGGCCTGTGATTATTTATTACTTGTTATAAATGGCAATTCATAGTTTAACACATCCTAGCATTTTGTGAGCGGCTGCCATTAAAGTTGAGGCACGGGCCTTTATTTTTGTCCATCCATACCTCTACCACATATTCCCGCAACTATATATAATATACACACGGTGTGAAACCTTCATCTGTGGGCACCATTGTCAGAAAGCTGATTGGTTGGTTTGTTGTCAAAATCCGTTGACATCACAGTTCTGACTACAAACCAACCAATCAGCTTTCTGGCAATGGTGCCCACAGATGAAGGTTTCACACCTTGTGTATATTATATATAGTAGGGGGGTGGGGGGGGATATGTGGTAGAGGGATGGATGGACGAAAATTAGGCCTGTGGTTGAGGCAACCTTACTACATGGTAACATGCTAAAGAGCACTGCCGATAATAATGCATTGTTTACATTTTCCATGAAGCTCAAACCATAAAATCCTGTATCTGAAAATCTGTAAAAATGCGGTCAGGTATCAGAAAACATCACAAATGAACTTTGCAAAATAGAAAAGAAAATGTAATTAATGTTTCGCTCGTTGTTAAATGGTATGTGGTCAATCCATACCTGTTATTGCGTACCCTATTTTTGGACATTCCGTACCTTGATTTTGGGTAATCCATACCTTAATTTTGTTGAATCCGTATCAAACCTATTGGATATTCCGTACCCGGAACGGAATATCCAATAGGTGGGTATGGAATATCCAATGTTAGAGGTGAATCCACTACCGATAGAAAGGTATATGGTACCAGTACGGAATATACAACACTATCAAGCTATTGATTGATCAGAAATAACGTGACACATTTCCAACATAATTGTATTGGGAAAACTTTCAATTATGTTCAGAAAACTTCCGCTGTCCTTAGTATAAATGTTTTGTACAGCCGTAGGCATAATTATTGATGCGTACCATACTCCAGATTTAGGGTACGGAATATCCTGATTTAGGGTACAGAATCTCCAATAGGCTAGGTACAGATTGACCGGTACGGTTTGGGTACCCGGTTTCAGGTTTTCACTTGAATTATCGCTTGAAATACATAAATACAATGTTTCTGGTCTCTATAATGATGGGAATAAGCAAAGATATTTAATTTTGCAGCTTTTCCCATTAAACGCAAATAAACTTAAGCTACCAGCTTTTGTAGGAGGATAGAAAGACTATTGCCGTTGGGTGTGTTAGGAGGGTGGGGTGGAGTTGGGGGTGCATGCCAGCTAAAAGTAAGTGGCACGGCAACTCTGTGCTACCTACTCTACGCTGGCTGTGCATGACAATGGAAAAATCCAGCAATTTGTAGCCTTTAACATCTCTAGCTACGCTCATGGCTCTCCAGATTGACGTGATGCGCAAAGCTTACGCAAATATTTATTTAGGACGGGGTGCAAAGGGAGTAACTCTTCCTGTCATGTTTATATTGCAACCATTTTCTGGTCAGAAATTCATTAGAAACAGGTTTCTAAAAACCACGCTGTTTCTCTAGTTTTACAGTATCAAATTTCATTGAGTGATTACAAATAACCACCCAGTCAGTAAGGATAGATAATTTTTGCTCAAATGTCACAAAAAATGAATTTATCAGAATTGTGAGGTATGTAAAGTAAACAATACTGTTAAAACTGGTTAAAACGACATGGTACTTTGACAAAAATGTATCCTAACAATAATATTCATAGCCAGTTGATATATATTGCAGCTTTGTTTTAGGGGGGGGGGGGGGGGGGGCTGCTGTTTTTATTAAGATTTTTAGTAGTAATCTGGACCAATTTTTGTCACAATTGCAAAATTAGCATGGGGGAAAAATTGATATAACTCCTGTCTAAATTTATTGGGAATAAAATCTTGGTTACAGAAGAGCTCCGCTTAGGTTTGTGTGTTCTACAGCATTTTACAATGACTAACCATATTTGTTGATAGAAAACATTAACCAATAACAAAAGGTATGGCATTGGACTAAACCATTTATTCTCTTACAGCTTTTATCGTTGAATGGTAAGCAGGCAAAAAGTGTATATTTCCTCTAACCAAAGGTGATTCCAAGATAAAGTTTTTGCTGTTTCATGATTCAGTTATCCTAGTAATAAAATGTGTCAATGATATCCTTAAAATTTCTGGTAAACTGAGTTTAAATATACGTTTAAATAAATAAAATTGAAGCCTTCCATAAAAATACTTTTAACATACCATGATTAATAAAGTAATAAATAGTTACGGTATGGTTTTCATATATCAGTAGTCCAGTACAATAGGATGGTTAAACAGTTTGATATTTTGAAAATAATTTGACTGCCAATTGGTTCCTCCTTTAGGCAGCAATTACTTCAAGGCAAATTATTCTCAAAATGTTTAACAATACTTCATCAGGAATTTGCATGATTCCTCGCGTGATTGCTATAAGGCTTCATCAGTGAAAGGATTTATTTAGAAATAGTAATGTTGAATATTTTTCAATTAATTTGACGGGTAAACATTACTTACTGTTTTCACATTCGCTTAAAGTCAAATTATTTTCGAAATATTCAACATTGAACGTTATTCTCAAAGTAGTTTATGTAATATTAACATTGATTAACCGTTTAACCCTCGAATATTTTCAAGAAAATCCCAATTTTTTCATAGAAATTGTCAGTTTACAGACCAAGAGGTCTTATCGAGCCCAGTCATTCCATTGTTAAATTTTCAAATAGTCTCTCATGACCTACAAATTTATGTTCTCCAACACTACTGTGGGAAGGCTTTTTGCGGGATTTAGTGTAAAAGCGTTAATAATGTGATTTGCCAATCAGGACAATCATGCATTCGTAATGGAATCGTATCAGTAGGATTGCAGTTGCTTGCTCAAGAAGCAGTGACTTCTAGTCAATTTATGTTTAAAATATTCAAGTTTCCTGTATTCATAACAGCTTTGAAATTTAGATAAAAAGTTTCGTTAGTTGACGTGTCAAATGCCTGGTATCTTATTCCCAATAAGCATACCTACTACTGCAATATGCCTTTTCCAGGAAAACATCCAGAATTTCAATTTTAAAAACAAATCATTGAAAATATTAGGTCTACTAGGCAAATTAATTTCAAAATTTGGACAGGTAGCAGCAAGTTAGTCAAATTGTTTTCAAATATTTACTAGAAATGGATAAAGTATGCATATAATTTTTATGTAGAAAATGGATTTTTTAAGAACTCGAAGTACAAGTACAGAGTGTAGGTACTCAAATATAAGTACTTTGGCAAAGTGATGAGGCTGAATACAAGTACTTATAAATAGGCACGACTGCACAAGTACTGAGTACATGCAAGTCCTTAAAATGTGTATACTAGTACCGAGTACATTGGCCCCAACATGGACTTCCTGTGTAGTAGTTGTGGAGTCTAAGCAGGAAACATGGAAGTCTAAAATTGTTCCCATACATTAAATTTGCTTAAAATCATAGTTTTAGTGGTGTCATGGCCAGAAAAACAGGAAGTCCACCTTGGACTTTGTTTTGGAAGTCTAAACATGAACTTTGGGAGTATAGGACTCCCGGACTTCCGCTAGTGGAAGGCCTGGGCCCCAAGCATAGTCAGATTTTCCAATGCTAGCATACCCCGGCACTACAGTGCATGCACAAACTTTGCGAAACAGATTCCATGATGCTGGACTGCATGCCCGTCGTCCACTTGTTACTGTTCCGCTTACAGCGTCGCATCGAGAATCGGTTTGCATGGGCAAGAACTCATCAGCGATGGTGTAGGTCAGCATGACAGATTCGGTGGCGGCAGTGTCATGGCGTGGCCTGGAATCCATGAAAATGGCAAAACGGGTCTTATTGTAATTCGCGGAAATTTAACGACTGAACATTACAGTGAAGAAGTTGTCGCCCCTGGTGTCATCCCTTTTATGCAGCATCATGCAGACTGTTCCAGCAAGACATCGCCCGTCCTCATTCAGCTAGGGTCACCAGTGATTTCCTTGAGGGTAACAACGTTCCGGTGTTGGACTGGCCAGCGCGATCACCAGACCTGTCTCCTATCGAACACGTGTGGGACATTCTTGGCCGTATGGTGCGTGAGAACCATCCACATCTTCACAATGTGCGGCAGCTGCACTGCTCCAGGAATGGGATGCGATTCCTCTTTGTGACATCGGGTGCTTAATTCGAAGCATGAGAAAGCGATGTACGGCGGTGGTTAATGCGCGCGGAGGTCACAACTGGTATTGAAAGCTGTGTCATTATTAGCTCACCTGGCCAGAACGGCCAAGTGAGCTTATGCCATGGCCGACTGTCCGTCAACCTTTTCCTTTAAACGACTTCCTTTAAATAACCACCGGGCCGATTTCACCTACCTGCCTTTAGAGACCATTTTCTTCAAATTGTATTTAAACCTCTAGGAACCGTCAGAGTTTTTGCAGACGACATTCCAAAGGTTACATCACTGAACCTGATAAATATTTTGAAAACAATTGGACTGAAAGTTGTTGGTGGCTAAGCCACCCAACAACTTTCAGTCGAATAGTTTTCAAAATATTCAACAAGTCAAGAGCTTTTCAAAATTGAAATTATTGGCTGCACTGGCTTGCAGCAGTGAGACAGTTAAGAAACCAGCTGTTGTTAGCACTGATATCATCTATTTTCACTTAAACATTGTTCAAAATCACTAATGCAAAAAACCAATCCAGAGATTGTTGTCAATATCTCGAAAACTAAATCATTTGACTGAAAGTCATTGGAAGTGACACTGATGGATGTAAAACTTAAGTAAGATTAGTTGAAATGACAATGTTCCAGGTGAGCGATACAGGCCCATTGGGCCTCTTGTCTTTAAAATAGCGTGCTTTTGGGTTCGTGCAAATCGTCAGCAAGTTGATGTACTACAAAATCCACATACAGACGAGAATTTAATGTCTCCTAATTATTAACTGAGGCTTTATTATTTGGCAGGTTATAAGCAATGGCTCGTACTAAACAGACGGCTCGTAAGTCAACTGGTGGCAAGGCGCCACGTAAGCAGCTCGCCACAAAGGCAGCAAGAAAGAGTGCACCATCGACAGGCGGTGTTAAGAAACCCCATCGTTACAGGCCAGGTACAGTTGCTCTCCGAGAAATCAGACGTTACCAGAAGTCCACAGAATTGCTGATCAGGAAGTTGCCATTCCAGAGGCTGGTTCGAGAGATTGCTCAGGACTTCAAAACTGATTTGAGATTTCAGAGCGCTGCAATTGGAGCTCTCCAGGTAATTGAATTGGTTTGATTTGCTATTAAAGTATTCATAAATTATTTTAAAAGATTACATATATTTCAACTGGCTATGGGTACTTCAACTAGAAGTGTAGAAGACAGATTTCGATTCAAATTGGCATTTTTGTTATCTCTAGTAGCCCGATGTGCTGCCTAAATTTTCAAGCTCTAGAATGTATGACAAGTGAAATATATACAAAATGCTAATTTTCAAGTGCAGACGATGTCATAAACAATATCTCGGTGAGAATACATCACATGTAAACTGAATGTCCGCTTTAATGATTTTGTGATTGACAGACATAGTCATACTTGGTCTCCTAACTAGAGTATGTGTACCAGTCTAGTCTGCTTAGATGTAGTTAATAATGTGAGTGAAGTCTTACGCCTCTATGCTCAGCTCTTATTCCTCAATCTGGGTAGCTTTACTGTCACTGCTGGTGAATGGACATTTATAATCATACTTCGTGAGATTAATGGATGCACCCATTTAATCCAGAATTCAACACAATAATTTATGATTGGGTAGTTATTAATTAGTTACACAAGGCCTCCGTTCAAAAGGCTGAAGACAGTAAGTATATCAAGAAATAATGTACTGTGCCATTTTCCAGAACTATGTAATGGTTAGACCATTTGCTACTGGCTCGTCTAATTTCAAACTAGAGGTTATACAGATCCACTATGTACCTAAGAAACACTGAAAATGTGATGACACGTGTTGGTTTTCATACACTTGTAGGTAATAAATTTATCGACACAATTTGGATACGTGTACCGGACAATGCAATAAGGAGGCATTTATAGTCTAGAATGCTGGAGATGTTTTTAAGAGCATCTAATTATCAGACTCGCCAGATTCTTCTCTCACCCCCCTAAGAATTTAGGTATGGTAGCCCCCTGGGCTAGTGGATTTTTCCACTAATTGGTTTTCCCTGTATATAGATAATTTTTAAATGTCAGATTTACCAAATCCCGGAGAGAATTGGCAATACACCTAGCATTGACGTCATTACGCCAGAATTTCCTTAAATTAAACACTCAGAGCAAAACTGATGGCTGCAAGCTGCTGACCCGCGTCATGTTACTTTAGTTTTGCAGTAAAATACACCGCAATCTAAATGTTCCTATGACAAACTAAAATCATTATTTAAATCATATCATTGGTATGTCCCATCATTACCGTCACAATATTTTGGTTCATGGCTATCTTGCGTCAGGTTAGGGCAAATCTACCCCGAGTTGTCCCATAACGTACAAACCATTAATTTGGCCTTTTCTGGGCAATCTCATTTGAGACTAGAATACACAGCCAAATTGAGAATTTACATTAATAGTTAACCCTTTAACCCTCAAATTTCTTCAAGAAATTCCCTCGGAAAATGTCCATTTGCAGACTGCAGACTATTTTTGCAGATCTTATCCTGGAATGACTGGCTTGGTTCTCGAGCCAGTCATTCTAGTGAGTTAAAAAATTGACATCTTGGTCTGCGAATGGACATTTTTAAAAACCACCACTGCAGAAGCTGTTTTTGGCTGATATGAGTTCCTGTTTTGTTAGTTTCCATCAATAATTGTCAGAATGTTCAATGGAAATTGATACATAAAAAACATGACACCTGTGGACCAATCAAAATGTGTTTGGCAGCTATATTGGACTTCCAAATATGTCCACGCACTCATTTGAAAGACTAGCCACACAATGATTTTGACAAAAATTTATACGGTGAGCGAATCATCCCCAGATTTTGCATGAAATGTCTAACATCTGCTACCACGTGTCAGTTTTTCGGATCAGTTCTGGTATGGGCAACAATGGCTGGCATGCAAATTATTTTCTGAATAATGATTACTTGATTAGAAGTTTTAATCGCAAAATACATTGCCGCTTGTAACCGTTTTAATTGCATTGTTGGCGTTTAATTACACATCTTGTTCAAAATGTGCTTATTTCTTATATTTCAGGAGGCTAGTGAAGCTTATCTTGTAGGCTTATTTGAAGATACCAACTTGTGCGCGATCCATGCCAAGCGAGTGACAATCATGCCCAAAGACATTCAGCTGGCACGAAGAATCCGTGGGGAACGTGCATAAAATTAATCTAGAAAGTGCTGCTGGACATTTTAATATAATCATCATCATTCAATCTAAATCATTTCGTACACCTCATTTATCATAATGCATCTCTTGAAATTTTATATTTGCCACAACTACAACCATGTGTTGCATGCATGTGCTGATTTTACATTGACATTACTTTCGTGGCTGGCTCTTTTAGGTCCATAATCATAGTGACACTGACTACATAGTTCAACATTACATAAGTTATTGTGTTTTCGTCATGTGTGTATGCGTAGTATGTTTATTCGTTTTATATGAAAAAATAAATGTAATAAATTAAAGTTGAAAGCGTTGTTCTAGCCTTAGAGGACCAGTTATCTCAATCGATCATTATATGATCAGACTGCTACTGTTCCTAAAGAATTAGTATGCAACAAATATTGGGTTTAGCTTGTTGCTTTTGCTTATTAGCTCACCTGACATGAAAGGCCAAGTGAGCTTATGTCATGGCGATCGTCTGTTCATTATCCATCCACCAACCGTTTCTAATCTTTAACCTACTTTAATCTCAAGAAGAAATTGGCCGATTTCAATTAGGGCATCCAACTTTATGAACTAACATCACCGATGGTAAATGCTAGTTTGCTCACCTGGCCCAAAGGGAGCTCATGCCTTGGCAGTCGTTTGTGCTTTGATCGATTTCAACCGAAGAACTTCTATTACCATAGAGCATATTTCATGAGGTCTGAATTAATTCCTCAAATGGTTTTGGAGATTTTTAAAGACATTTCTAAAAATCAGCTGAAATCCAAGATGGCCACCGGCCAAATTGGCCGATCGAGTTCATATGAACAAACTTGGATCCCTATGCCCTAAGGATGCTTCCTGCCAAATATAATTGAAATCGGCTCACTAGTTCATTTTAGATTTCCCCATTGCTTTAGTATTCAAGCTTTTGGTGGGAAAATGAGCCAAGATGACCCGAAACCATTTATCAGTTTCAAAAATTGCAAATTTGAGATCAGAACACCCAAAACCTATATAAAACCAATTTCAGCCTCAAAATCCATCCAATAAAAAAATTCAAAATGGCTGCCAAACACGCTATAGTTTGTTTGGCCCACCACGGCCATGTTTTTTGATGAATTAACTTTCTTGAACAAACATTAATGGGCCTTAGTCCCTAATCATATATCACAAATTTCGGCCTGATCGCTTCAGTGATTCTGGGGAAGTTGTTTTTGCGAAAACTAGGTCATCCAAGATGGCCACTGAACCATTTGATCAATCACGTTCCAGCTCTTACCATAGATCATATTTCGTGAGTTCTGAATCGATCCCTCGAACTGTTTTAGAGATTTTTAGACATTTCTAAAAAATCGGCTTAAATCCAAGATAGCCGTCGACCAAATTGGCTGATCGGGTTCGTTTGAACAAACTTGAATCTCTGCCTTAAAGATGCTTCCTGCCAAATATAATTGAAATCGGCCAAGTAGTTCTCGAGAAAAAAATATCTTAAATTTCTTGAAGACATTGCATTGTATGGGAGCTTTTGGCAGGAAAATGATCCAAGATGGCTGCCAAACCATTTATCCGAGTTTTGAAAATTGCTAATTTCAAATTAGAATACCCAAAAACCTATATAAAAACAATTTCAGCCTCAAAGTCCATTGAATAAAAAAATCCAATATGGCCACCAAACATGCTATTTCTCCTTCGATCAATACTCACCATTCTATTACTTCTGATATACAGCTGGCCTTGACAGCGGCTCTAGGATTATAGACTTAGAAAGCTTTACCGACTCCTGGGAACCGGGTACTCGGCTCCCAACTGCCGAGTACCCGTTTACCATAGAGCTCATTCTTGTTTGCATAGCAACAAGAGCAATACATGCTTTTTGCATTAAGGATTTTAGTGTTTTAAAATAATCTAAGTCTTTAATCAGTGATAGTTTGTGTGTTCTGAAAGGATTAACTAAGGACTATGGAGAATACCGCCCAAGACAACCAGGTTGTATTGTTCTTTATTATCCATAGTTGAAAGACTTAGGTCTCTAAATTTCGTTAGGTCTCTAAATTTCGTTGTGTCACATGTTCCAATTTCTGACCCCATAGAATCTGGGACGTGTGCTAACAACGATGTATGCCAGACGATCGCCTTCTTTAACCCCAACAGGCGATCGGCAGATATGAAAATAGGTGTTTGCTACGGTATTTCTAACACGAAAATCGGCTGACGTCGTTCTCCGTAAAATCCGAGCGGGTGACGTCACACCCGGTCGCTCGGATGTTTATGTGAAGAAAAATTTTTTCATTAATTTGCGCATCTTATTCTGGGTGCTGCGTACTAAAAATGGTACCAGAAACTTTAGAATGATCAAGTTTACGTGCGATCACGATCGGTTTGCAATGATCGGTGGTTTCAAAATTCTTGAGTAGATGTGTGGTCTGCGGTTTTACCGTGTGTGAGAGCAGTTTGTTATACATTTTGTTGTTTTCTTCACATATCGTGCTGCTTTCGTTAGGAGTATAATTTATATTGATTAGTAAATATACCCTGAATGCTATGCGATATGATTCCTGGAGCCGTTACACATCCTGGAGGATCTATTATGGGTGTGTTGTGCCCGCCGCGTACTTGTCGTCATAATCAATGCGATCGTTGTAACGTGGCGGGGTGGGGGGAGGTTACGGTTAATTTATGAGTCAAAATATTTGAAAATTAATTGTCTGCCTTCCATCCGGGTCTCGTTCCGCTTGTTTATTGTAGGTTTGTGCTTATTTTATAGGCCAAGCCAGCCCCGCCATCATGTGACGACTGCCAGAAGTTTGTCCGTGTAATGTTCAAGGACCATGTCTGTTTTAGGTGTGCCCTGTGTAATATAGATCATAGGTGTAATGTTTGTGCAGTGTGGTCCGTCGAAACGATGGTTAAGTTCCTTGCCCAGAAGGACTTGGCTGGGTCAGGCGGTCCGAGAGGAAATCGTGGAGCGCCCGGTTCGGCCGGTGGGGGTGCTCCACGTCCCCAGCTGGAGGTGGCGGAGATGGCACCGCCGGCGTGGTTTGGGCCGGCTATGCAGGGTTTTCTGCATAGCGTTCTGCCCACGCTGGTGTCGTCCCTGCTACCAAAGGTTGGGGGGCAGTTTCTCCCCATGTCTGGTACGGATCTTGTCCTCGGACAGGATTCTGGACTGGTTACCGAGGGGGGCCGTCTCGTACGGCCCCCTGGCGGTCCCGTCTGGCTTCGGCCAGACGGGTTCTGTCTCTCTGCGGCCACCTCCGGGTGGTCCAGTAGCGGTGGCCGGTCCGTCAGGTGTGGGAGCCGTCCGCCAGGACGGCTCCACGGTTGACTCGTCTAGTGACGGCTCTTCGGAGTCTGAAGACGAGGAGGAGAGGTTGCTGCGGCCCGTGAAGCTGCAGGTGGAGAATATGGAGGTTGATTCCGTCCTGGACGGAACCGGCCTCCATTTGTCTGGTTTGGCGCAAGCCAAGTCAGCGGCTCCACCTGCGGCTGAGGCCAATCCGTTACCTTGCACTGGTTCCGCGCGGCTTGGTTTGTCACCAGCCGTCAGGGGAACGGGTGTGCCGGGCCAGGCGTGGTACTCACCTATCTCGCCTGGTCCGGCAGCCGGACGTGGGGTGCCGTTGGCGCACGTGTCCGGCTATGGTTTCGCGACTGTTACGGGTCCGTACGGTTTTCCGTGCGGACCTACCCCATGGACCGGAGTGTTTCATGGGGTGGCGGCGGAACCGTGTGGTAGCGGAGTGTCAGCCGTGGCTCCTTGCCGGGAGGCCGTGGCTGGCAGACCCGTGAGCACGTCAACGGGTGACGTGTTTGCGGGGGTATCTTCTTCGGAGGTAGATTGGTCTGATGCTCTGGCGTGGCTAGCCAGAGTGGACCCGTCTGTGGTTTCGGCCACGGCCGATGAAGATGCGCCCCGTGCGTCGATTAGGACAGGGATTTTGCCCGCGGCCCGGATCCAGTCAGTGGGACTGGATCCACGGTTCATTGATTTGTTGGATGCTATTTATAGCAAACAGCTAATGACCAAGGGTCAGCTCCCTGCGGCCTCCAGGGAGGTGCGGGCAAGATGTCGTATTCCGCGGGGTGAATACGACAGGTATGGTGTAGTCCCGTCGGTCACGGAGGATGACCGATGGGTACTGGGCGTCCAGAGTGCCGGGTCGGGTGGTCCCGGTCCGGCACTAGTGGATAAGTCCCAGGTACACCAGCAAGAAGTCCTGGCCCTATGCGATGAGGGTGTGAGGGCAGCGATGAGCGCTGTCAATCACTCTTATCGTCTACTTCAGTCGGTGTGGGCTGAAGCGGGGGCAGGCCACCCT
Organism: Chaetoderma sp. LZ-2023a; assembly: GCA_034401795.1. Taxonomy (NCBI): domain Eukaryota; kingdom Metazoa; phylum Mollusca; class Caudofoveata; order Chaetodermatida; family Chaetodermatidae; genus Chaetoderma; species Chaetoderma sp. LZ-2023a. The sequence goes on from CM067372.1 coordinate 50,648,159, forward strand.
GTGCCACCTGTGGCGCTATCGTGTGTTAATGACGGCTTGGTGCTGTCAATGGATGCATTGGCAAGGGTGCAAGCGCGAGTGACGAAGTCCAGGAGGCAAATGGTCATTGACCATATGCGTCCGGCTACGGCAGTCAGGGAACGTCTTCTTGGGACGCCCCTGACAGGGCCTAGCATCTTTGGTGGCCAAGCGCGGGCCATCTTAGAGGACACCGCCAGTATTGCGCAGAATCGGTTAGCGGTAAATCTAGAGCTAGTGCGGCAAGCGCACGCACTAGGGGCTGTGGGTAAACCGCTAACGGGACAGCCTTCAAAGAAACAGAAGCAGCATAAGAGCAAGGCGAAAGCCAGGCCTGTTGCGACTTCTGTTTCGGCTGGGTTCTCGGAGCCGCCGCCGGCGAAGAAACCCAGGAAGGTTGTAAAGGCGCCTACCCTCCCCAATGTTGCTCCTGACCGCCCTAGAGGTGGGAAGGGTAAGGGTAAGGCCTCAAAGGGCGGACAGAAGGGGCCGAAGCGTACCTGAGGGTACGCAAGCTCCCTTCATATCCGCCTGGACCGCACCTGTGCGACAGGAACAGCGGTGCCAGTTATACCCGTCGTGCCTAGAGCGAAATGGTTCTCACTCTCTCTCGTTAAGAAAGAGGGGGGGCGGACTGCGAGCCGGACAACCCCGTTAGACGTCGAGGCGTCTATGGTGGGTGGAAGGCTCATGCGTTTCGTCGAGGCCTGGCGAGGTGTGACGTCAGACAGTCTGGTCCTGGGATGGTTATCCCAGGGTTACATGCCGGAGTGGTGGGACTTTCCGCCACAAAATCTGTCTTTGGCACCTGTCTGGACACCCGTACCAAGGGAGCCAGACAAGTTAGAAGCCGTTCAAAAGGAAGTGTCAGGTTTGCTTCTGAAGGGAGCAATAAAACCAGCAAACCGGAACACTCCAGGCTTCTATTCAAACATGTTCCTTGTCCCCAAGAGCACAGGGGGATGGAGACCCATACTCAATCTCAGGCCATTAAATTGGTTTATCCATACGCCTCGGTTCCAGATGGAAACGCCAAGGTCGGTAATGGCGGGATTGAGGAAAGGAATGTGGTGTGTATCGATCGATCTGAAAGATGCATATTTCCACATTCCGATGAATCGGAGTTGGCACAGGTTTCTGAGATTTGCGTTTCAGAATCAAGTATGGGAGTTTACAGTTCTCCCGTTTGGCCTGTCGACAGCTCCGAGGGTTTTCACAAGAGTGGTCCTTGCGGTGACAGCGTTTCTCAGAAAAGAGAACGTGGCGCTACACACCTACATAGACGACTGGCTGCTCAAGGCAGACTCGGCAGCCAGGTTGAACGTGGATACTGCTCTGACTCTGGATAGTCAACGAGGAGAAATCCGAGTTGACGCCCACTCAACATTTCGTTTATTTGGGGATGCGATTCGACCTCGAGGAGGGCAGGGTTTACCCATCAGAGCCCAGAGTGGTGTCTCTGTTAGCCATCCTCAGGAGTTTTCGAGTGGGAAACCACATTCAGGCGAGGCGGTTCCTTCAGATGATGGTCTCCATGGAGCAGGTTATCTTGTACGCTGCTCTAATGCGAAGACCTATCCAGTTGTATCTGATGTCTCTGTGGAAACAGAGAACAGAACCCCTGTCAAAACTGGTGCCAGTTTTGGAGCCGATAATATCGCATCTTCTATGGTGGAAACAGCGTCAGAATCTCCTAATAGGGGTTTCGCTGCACCTACCCCACCCCCAGCTGTCCGTTTACACGGATGCATCGCTGGAGGGGTGGGGTGCCTGCCTGGGAGAACACCAGGTCTCGGGCACATGGACTCTCCCGGAGAGTCAGCTGCATATCAATCTGTTGGAAATGATGGCAGTGGAACTGGCGTTGGAAGAGTTCCTTCCGATGATCAGGGGCACGGTGATATTGATACGGTCGGACAATTCGACAGTAGTATCATATATAAATCGCCAAGGAGGGACCAGGTCGCCCACCCTGTGCATCAGGGTGTGGCACTTGATTCAATGGTGCAGGAATTACTCGGTTGTTTTGAAAGCAGCTCATATTCCTGGCCGATTGAACATTCTGGCGGATGCTTTGTCTCGCAGACAGAGAATCTTGCCAACAGAATGGTCCCTCAACCCTCCAGTTCTACGACGGATCTTCGAGCATTGGGGCAAACCCAACGTGGACTTGTTCGCCACAAAGGAAAATGCTCAAATCATGACATATGTCTCGCCGATTCCAGATCCAAATGCCGTCGATACAGACGCTCTGGCGATAAGCTGGAGAGGGATGCACGCGTACGCGTACCCACCCACCATTCTTCTACCGAAGGTATTGGTGAAGGTCAGGGAGGAGCCGTGTCTGGTCCTGCTAATAGCGCCGTATTGGCCGAGCAGGGCGTGGTTCACGGATCTTCTAGATCTGCTGGTGGAAAATCCTGTGCAGTTACCCGAGATTCCAAACATAATCTCCTAGGCCAAGGGACGCTTCCTACACGAGCGTCCCAAAATGTTCAAATTGACTGCGTGGATGTTGTCAAACAATGTTCCACGTCGGAAGGCTTTTCTCGACAGGCTGCTGATTTCATCGCGGCTGCGAGAAGGAGGTCAACCTTCAAGTCATATAACAACAAGGTTAACAGATTTGCAGACTGGTGTGAAGAAAAGGGTATTGATACCTTTCAATCCACTATTCAGCAAATAGCAGACTTTCTCTGTGAGCTGTTCTTTACAGGACTAGCTCCCGTCACAGTTGCTGGATACAAGTCAGCTTTGGCATCAGTTATCCCTTGTCTAGCCAACAGGGATAGTCCAGAGGTGGCCCAGTTAAACGTGATGTTGAAGGGAATGAGCAATCTCCGCCCGAGACAACCGGTAGTCATTCCAGCCTGGAGTCTATCTTTAGTGCTTAATGTACTGGCCAAGCACCCTTTCGAACCGTTGCGTTCGGCTAGTCTAAAGCATTTGACTCTAAAGGCGGTCTTTCTATTGGCAGCTTCCTCAGCTAGAAGGCGCAGTGAGATCCATGCGCTTTCGGCAGAGAGGAACCGATTTATTGTTTCTGGAGAAGGTCTGCGTCTTCTGCCAAGAGCAGAATTTATGTCAAAGAACCAATCTTTGAGATATCCCGGCAAACTGATCATTATACCGAAGTTAACCAGGTTTGATCGTGATGCCAGTGTCTGGTGCCCGGTCCGTGCTTTGACTAAGTACAAGAAACGGACTGACTCGTTACGGTCGAACGATAGACATCTGTGGATCTGCCATAAAAAGCCTTATGGCGCCGCATCCATGGATACTATCTCTCGTTGGTGGTCGAATGCATTCAGACTACTCACGAGATGGCGACTGGGCACCAGGTGCAGGGCGTAAGGGCACACAATGTTAGAGGAATAGCCGCCTCGACCGCCCTTTACAATGGTGTTCCGTTAGAGGACATCATGGCCGTTGCACAATGGCACTGTGAGTCCTCATTTATGGATTACTATATGAGGGATGTGTCAGACTGAGCCAATCCACTCGCTTTAGCTGTTTTGAAACGATAGTTAGTGACCACACTGCTTTTCCCCTTTTTTCACTTTGGTAAGAAAAGAACCTAAAGCAGGCATGGTCAAGCGAGAGGATGTCAACCAGATTGTGTCACTGATGGCCGAACCGGTGAATGGTTGTAGGCGGTACGTCTGAAGTCCTGTTATCATAAGGTAATTCAACAAGTGAGAGTTTTTCGTATTATGTATATGTATCATGTTCATTCATTTTATATATTCATGCTCATTCCCAGGCTAATACAAGCGATATGCAGGGAGTAGTTAACCCTCTTGGCATATTGGTGTTTTCAGGCGAGATACATGTTCGTTAGTTCTCTCCCTTTTCTTAGGAGGAAAAAGGGGGGGGGGGGGGGGGCTGTGACGCGAATGTGATTCGGTTCCGTGAACTTGACGGTCCTTTTTAGGTCTCCGTTAGTCAAGTTTGAAGTCAAAAATCTTTCTCCAAGGGGCAAAATTAGCATGTATGACTTGCCCCTTCCCACCAGGTTACTGATCAAATCTGGTGTATATCAGAAGTAACAGAATGGTGAGTATTGATCGAAGGAGAATGCAGGAAATGTCAATTTCCCTTTCTCCGAGATCTAACAATACTCACCATTCTGTTACGGACCCAGCCTCCCAGCCCCATGGAGGCAAGCCATAGTTTTTCTCTTGTTTGGTGGCTATGCAAACAATATGAGCTCTGGTAAATGGGTACGCGGCAGTTGGGAACCGAGTACCCGGTTCCCAGGAGTCGGTAAAGCTTTCTAAGTCTATAATCCTAGAGCCGCTGTCAAGGCCAGCTGTATATCAGAAGTAACAGAATGGTGAGTATTGTTAGATCTCGAAGAAAGGGAAATTGACATTTCCTGCAATTTTGATTATCCCACTGCGGCCATGTGTTTTGACGGATCAACTTCTCTTGAACAAACTTTACTGGCCCTTAGTCCCTAATCATATCTGCCAAATTTGGTCTGATCCTTAGCGGTTTTGGAGAAGTAATTTTCACTAAAAGTAGGTCAACCAAGATGGCCCCCACACCATTTGACCAATCAAATTCCCTTGAACAAACTTAGTTCAGCTCTTGCCCTAAATCATATTTCACCAAGCGGTTTCGGAGATTTTTAAAGACATTTCCTAAACCTGCCCGAAATCCAAGATGGCCACTGGCCAAATTAGCCGATCGACTTCATTTGAACAAACTTGGATCCCTATGACTTAAGGATGCTTCCTGCAAAATATAATTGAAAATTGGCCCAGTGGTTCTTGAGAAGTCTTAAAGGAGAAGTTGACGGACAACGGACGGACGGTCACCATCAGGATGGGTCAATTCCATTTTATCAATTCCAATGCCACCTCAATTCATTTTATCAATTCCAATTCCGTTTCCACATCAATTCATTTTATCAATATTGTTATATTCTAACCACTTAATGCCCAAGATTGGCCAAGTAAAACTAGATTTATCATTAGCAAATGTCCATAAAGTCAATATTCAGCAGATCTTATTTTTAGTTTATTTGACTTAATTATAGCTTAATGCCAAGTTTTTTCTGATGAATATGACTAACGGTTAATGCCATGTCTAATTATTATATACACCTGTGCAAAAGTTAAGCACCACCCTATTTTTACGCACATGCGAGGGTATATTCATGTGCTATGAAGAAAGCAATAGCATAAACATTTATGTACCCATCCATCTTAGTGCAAGAGGTAATAATGCAACTAGAGGAATGCTGATTATGATGGTGGGGAAACACTGTATGTTTTTGTTTGAACTTGAAAACGAGGCCTGAATATGGTTACGTTGACACAACTGACAACTATTGCCCTACAGTTGACACACGTGGCTAGATTGTCATTAATGGTGTCTGAAAACGAAGTTTAACATCTGTGCACGAGTTTGAGACTGTCATTATTAATACCGGGTATATCCACCTTGTGCCTGGATGACGGCCTGGACACGACGTCTCATGCTGGTCACCAACCGACTGATACGCCATTGTGGTATTCGTTGCCATTCAAGATGGAGTGCGTCTGTTAATTCCTGTAGGTTCTGCACAGGAGGATCCCTCCTCACCATGTTTCCCAGAATGTCCCAGATATGCTCAATAGGGTTCATGTCAGGGCTCCTTGCTGGCCATGGTAGGGTTTCGATGGCATTCTGGCGGAGGTATTCATGCACAGCTCTAGCACGATGTGGTCGGGCGTTGTCATCCATGAATATAGGGTGGGTTCCAGGTGCATGATTTACAAAATGAGGGATCACAACTCTATCCAGTATGGAATCTTGATATCTTTGTCCATTTAGTGTTCCAGGTACAGTCAACAGATCCAGCTTACAATCAAATGAGATGCACCCCCATATCATAACGGAACCTCCACCAAATGGAACTTCTTCCATGATGTTACGTTGGTCGTACGCCGTGCGTCTGGATCTCCATACACGAGTTCGACCATCTGTGGCATGAAGCAGGAACCGACTTTCATCGGACCAGTGTACCCGTCTCCAGGATCTCATGTTCCAGTGTCTTCTTTCGTTGCACCACCTCAGACGCTCCTCTTTGTGGTGTGCAGTGAGGAGAGGACGTCTGACAGGTCTCCTAGCTTTCATGCCAGCAGCATACAGTCTCCTTTTGACGGTAGACATTGACACTCTATTGCGCGTTTCCCATTGCTGGCTGAGCACTCTGCTGTTGGTGAATGGAGATCTCCTAACAAGGCGTACTAGGGCTCGATCATCACGGGCAGTAGTCTTCTTCGGTCTTCCAGATCTAGCCCTGTCCTTCACCTCGTTAGTTTGCCCATGTTTTGCAATCAAACGACTGATTACAGTATGGTTAATGTTCATCCTGCGAATTGCTATGGGCATGTAATATCGATTATTTTTCTTCACATATTCAACTGTAATCTTACTAGTAACACAGGCCTATGCATGTTAGGTAAAACCAGAAGGGTGTCTGATAAAACCTACAAACAGTTGGTCTCGAAAATAATGAGTGTATATACTAAGCTTTAAAAGCACACACTTGTACATTAAATTATCTTGTCATTTACAGGCTAATTTTGTTCACGCACATTTCTATCGAGCCAAAATCGCCATTGAAGCAATCGTGTTCTCAAGCATGCCTGGAAACATAAAACCGAGAGAAATCGTCCGCATTGGTTTTTCGTAGCTGTTTCCATCTTTGCATGATTCTAACCACACGCACCCTCTAGGTCTAAACCATGTATACGTAGTCGCAGCAAAAATGTCAGAATTAAAGAAAATGCCTTGATCTCACACAATTTTTTTTTTAGACGATAGATCTAGCTGACCTACGTGTGTCTGTTTTATGTATGCACATGTATAAAATTCAGCTACAAAAGCTCATTCCGCTAGAGAGCATTAGACTCTGGTCAGGTGTTTATTTAGGGTTAAAATCAATCAACATATAACTTTCTATTATTTTTATTGCTATAAGACCTGAAAACGCTATTTTTTATCTTTGCCTGATCGGGAATTTTGTGTATTCGATCATACGCCGACTTCGCGGCTTAATATTATCTATTTGGTGAATGGGATTTCTCCAAATATGACCTTTAATTTGTCACTGGTCAGGGAGTTAACTCAATAATGTATTAAAGTTCATAGCATTTATCAGATCTTTATTTTGTCAATTCAGTGAGATTATTTTTGAAAATTTACCATTGGAATTACTGGCTTAGTTATCCAGCTAGCCACTTCGGTGGTAAATGGTCAATTATAGTCTTCCACATGCACATTTCTGAAACTCATTGCAAGTGTTTTCGCCGGTTTATGTGTTAAGGTCTAACTCGCTCATCACTGAATTATCAGTCTCTCAAATTCTAGTCTTCAAACCAAACATAACTAAGTTGTTAAAATTAATTTTAATAGAAACTGTTGCGGCCTTAGGAGACAATAGTATTAAGTCAAATTAATTTTAAAATATCCAATAAAGCATCTAACATTTAGCATTCCTCAAACAAGTATGCCTGCGGGCGTATGTTGAGTTTCACTAAAACGTGTCCCCTGTTTAAGACTGCTCAGCCTCAACGTGGTGCAGGGGTGTAACCCACTGGGTGTCAATCCAGACATTTGGAGGGGCTAACCAGAGCGTTATGCACAACACAAATGAATGACACTTGGAGATCGAATCAAACGAAATGGTGCTCACCCTGTGAGGATCCGCCAGGCAGGTGCAGAGCGCCGGGCTCCATGCCTCGAAGGAGCCCACCCTCAGCTACTGGAGGTCCCATCAACTCGTCTTGTGGAGCCAGGAGACGAGGATGAAGAGCTACTGGCCAACCAAAAGAGAAGACCAAACCCAGAGAACCCCAGTATCAACATCATGCACTGGAACGCAGAAGGGGTTGTCAACAAGAAATCAGAGCTCGAACAGTTCCTGTACGAAAACAACATTGATATCTGCTGCATCCAAGAGACACACCTGCAAGAAGGAAAACCATTTAAGATCAGAGGTTACCAGGTTTTCCGGTGTGATCGAAGAGGAGGAAAGAAAGGCGGGGTGATCACCTTGGTCCGAAACGGCGTGAACGCCAGCCAGATCAAAACCTTTATGGAAGAGGCAGAATATATCAAGATCAAGGTAACAACCAGCAACTCTGTGATTGACATTGTCAGTTATTACTGCCCTAATGACAAGAATATCTCACTTGACACAATCCAGGTCCCCGACTGCCACTCCCACATTGCGGGAGACTTTAATAGCCAGTCTCAGAGCTGGGGATACAGAACACTTGATAAACGAGAAGACATTGAAGCATGGCAAGATGAAAAGCACCTTTTACTTGTCCACGATCCCACAGATCAGCCTACCTTCTACTCGTGCCGGTGGCACTCGACAACAACGCCGGACGTGGCATTTTGTACAGAAGACATTCACAGAAACCTCAGTAGAGTGGTCAGATTGCAGTTAGGAGGAAGCGACCACCGCCCAGTCCTCTCATTCTGGAAGTATTTCAACAAGTTCACCTCAACATCCAAGGTGGAACTACAAAAAGGCAAATTGGAGTCTGTTCGGCATTCGTTCCAATGAGCGTACCCAAAATATAGCACTAGAAGGGAGAAACGTCAACAATGCGGTCAAGGAATTTAATTCAAGTATCCTCGAGGCTGCCAACGAAGCGATTCAAGCCAAGAAGGTGATGCTAGCTGCCTTTATTGATCTGCAGAAGGCATTTGACAAGGTGTGGAAGGATGGCCTCGTGAAGCTCCGGCGCACAGGCATCGGTGGCAACATGTTCCGATGGACCAAGTCATACCTACACAATCACAGAGCTAGGGTGCTGGTGGATGGACAATCTGGATAGAATGTATTGCTGAGACAAGGGGTACCACAAGGAGGAGTTTTATCACCAACTCTGTTCATACTATTCATTAATGATATTGTAGCAGAGCTGCCCAATGGGATCCAAGCAGCCCTCTATGCAGATGACCTCTTACTCTGGTGCACTGAGGAGTACAAAACGACTGCCACGTACAGAATGCACCTCGCCTTGGACAGAATTACAGCTTGGGCCAATCGCTGGTGTATTACCATCAACAAAGAAAAATCATCAGCCATGCTATTCTCACTGTCCACCAAAACCAAGGTTGGCAATCTGACACTGGGCGGTACTCCACACGAGTATGAGAACCAGCAGACATACCTGGGAGTCACCTATGACAGAAGATTAACATGGAAGGAGCACATCCAGAACGCAGAGGCAAAGGCCAGAAGAAAGCTAAACATCATGAGGAAGCTGGCAGGAACAAAGTGGGGTGCCAATGAAAGGATCCTCAAGACCATCTACCTAGGTGCGGTACGACCACACCTTGAGTATGGATCCAGCTCATAGATGACAGCAGCTAAATCTCATCAACAGAACCTCGATAGAGTACAAAACCAGGCACTGCGCATCATCACTGGTGGAATGAGATTAACACCAATAGAAAAAATGGAGCAGACAGCAGGCATCCCCCCCCCCCCCCCCCACCCCACTTAGTAAAGGAAGGGAATGCAAAGCACTGATCCAAGCTGCAAAGTTCAAATCGTTCAACAACCACCCGATGAAGATCAGGCAAGCACAGCTGTCATCAGGAAGACTTAAAAGATCAAGTTTTGTGAAAGAGACAAAAGCACTTCAAAGGAAACACCAAGAAATGTTGCCAGCACAAATAGAAGACCCAAACCACACCCTTGATCCTCCACCCTGGGAAAACAAACTAGAGAGCATAGCTATTCGCATAACAGTACCTCATCTCACAACCAAAGATGAACACAGTGATGTGAGCAAGAAGGCCCTGACCCTAGCCATGCTGGAAGAAATGTACCCTCAGGAGACATGGATAAGGATCTACACAGATGGATCAGCCAAAGATGCAATTAGGAGCGGAGGTGCCGGACTACACATACAGTATCCAAACGGACAACATGAGTCAGCTGCAATACCGACAGGCAAACACTGCACAAACTACAGAGCTGAAGTCGAAGCACTGGTCCATGCAGCTAATACCATCAGCAGAACAGCAGACCCTATTGCACAGATTGTCTTTTTATCTGATGCCCGCTCCGTCCTTGAGGCTATCACCAAAGGTAAGCTGCCACAACTTGAAGAAGCACTACAAACCATCAAATGCTTTCGGATAGCATTGCAGTAGATCCCCTCACACTGTGGAGTCCAAGGAAATGAGGAAGCAGACAAGATGGCAAAGGTGGGTGCAGAAGAGAATCAGACAGAAAACATGGTTACGCATACAGAGATGAAGACTATCATCAAGTCACTATAGAACACCTCAATCAGAAGATGCCTACCATCATCTCTCGAGGCCAGAGCAAGTGACCATTTTTCGTCTCAGAACTGGACATAACAGACTAAACCAACACATGTACAGGCGGTTCCACCTTACGACATCGCCCGCTTGTCCTTGTGGAGAAGCAGAACAGACCACAGAGCACATACTTCAATGTTGCAGTATGTATCAGCTGCTGAGAGAAGAGATCTGGCCTTTGTCAACCTCCTTTCTTGAAAAGCTGTATGGGCCTGTGGAAGAACTGCAGAAAACCACAGATTTCATCTTGAGAACGGCTCTCCAAGTGTGATACCAGCGATCGAAAAGAAGAATAAGAAGACTAAAACTTGTTTAATTCTGTACTTTAACTTACCGCTCGTACTTGCGTAATTTCGATACTATTTCCGTATAAGCTATAATATATGTATAATCCGTAGGGGTTGGCAGGTCTGACTAGGTCATCATTTCGGGCAAGGTGAGCTAACAGTGTGACTGAAAATTGTTGCAATTTGATTGTCAGTCATTGCTGTCTAAGGCAGCAGCAACTTTATCAAATTCTCCGAATAATCAGTGCTGGGCTTTCAATATCAGATGTCCCACACTAGCTAACAAATGAATGCACAATTAGTTAGCCCTATGCCATATATACATAACCGAGAGCCACCTTGAAATATATTTCCATAGACAAGTAGGTCCACCACCAGCATGATTTGACATGCTGTGGCATTCTTACATACACTGACTGATATTGAAATGAAGACACAAGTTTCAAACTTATTTCACACAAAATCTTGATAATATATATCATATATGACATGCCTCTCTATGTTCTACCACTTGAGGCAGCTCTGCTTACCTTGTAGGTCAACAGTACAGTAACTAGTGTTATTGTTACAGGAATATAGAGCATTGCGCAACAGCAAACACAGAATTTAATACTGGAATGGCCATTTCCTAGCCAGGCATTCATAAGCTTTTTAACATATTTTCTCAGTTTGCAAATGAACATTGGATGCGAGACAATTTATATTTTCTAGCTCAAATTTGGCCATTAACCATTTCAGACAACAAAGCCCATATTTTCTTTGATGTACCGTAAGGAATATTCTGAAACTAATTTTACAGGAACATGTTGCAGCTTACAGGTATATACTATAGATAGGTGTTTTATGGAGACTAGACTTTCATGCATTAATTGTAAATAAGTTGAACACACCGAAATTGGCTTGGGCATCTGTTTAGCCGTTACATCATGGGAATTTAGCAGCTGAGAAACTAGCTGTCAGATACCTACAAATGATAAGTGGATGTCAATGTTCAAGATCGCCTAAAATGCATACTGTTAGTTAAATTGTTGAGTCCTGCATGCAGACCTATTTGCTACAACAGCTATCTAGAATCAGTGTCATCTTTGCTGCTGCTCTGTTCACGTTGTTGTCTTTCTTCCATCTCGGAGAATATTTCATACAACGATTTACCAAGATCCTCATCTACATCATTTTCTTCACGCAGAATACAAAAATATATGAGTAGAACAGCTATACTACCAGCAATTATGATGGGTTCATACCATGGCCTCTTTCTGGATGACACTTGAAAAAATGTGTCAAAAGACTTGTAATCCGATGCTCGGCTTGACGAGAACTGTAAGGGAATATCTAGATCAATGTCATTTTCATCCTTGTTATTCAGAGTGCTCTGGCTTCGTATTGGATTGCTGTATTCACTTTTGTGACATCGTAACAGAAACGTGGGAAACCTCTGGCTTCGTATTGGATTGCTGCATTCACCTTTGTGACATCGTAACAGAAATGCAGGAAACCTGAAAATCATAATTGATAATATTGGTGAGACCTGGTTAACTAATGACCTGACCTGCTTCTGGGGCTCAATGACAGGGGTGTGTGTGTGCGTGCGCACGTCGTGCATTACACTAACCCTCAAATGTGATGAAGAAAAATGAAAGTTCCTCAGAAAAGGTCCATTTGCAGACCACGAGAAAAATGTGGAAAATTTATCACTGGAATAACTGGCTCGGTTACTGAGCTGAACCAGTTATTCCACTGGTAAATTTTCAAAAATAGTCCGCTTGGTCTGTAAATGGACATTTCACAAGACCATTGCAGAAGTCGTTTTTGGCCGGCTTGAGAGTTAAAGGGTTAAGACATCATAATCATTTGGCTCCAACAGATATTTATCTGTATGACAAACCTGTAGTATCATCAGTATTTCATTCAGGAACATGAAAGATACACACGTATCACAACTTGGTTAGAAATACAAACATTTCTGTCAAATCTAAGTTCGAAATGTAAAATACGTAGGTGAGAAATGAAGGTCCAAAATGCAAAAGTTTTGGCTTTGGAACAAAGGAAGTTATGATTGCCACTGATCAAATTGTTCAATGACAAAAGTATACAATTGCTATTCAGGAAGCTCCACAGCCTCTATATTCCCTTTCACTGTCAAGATTTATCAACTAGCATTATCTCCATTTTTGATTTTTCACATATCAACCTCCCTTGGACAAACTCAGTCTGGTTCTAGTCTTCGTCCCTTTAGTGGTTCCGGAGATGTTGTTTTTGTGAACAAGAGGCCCAAGGGCCTGTGACGCTCACTTGGACCATTAGCAATTTGACCCATTTGGATTTAAAGACATGATGGATAATTGAAAAAAAATCCAAGATGGCCATCACGGAAATTGACCAGTCAAACGTCTCATTAGAACTCTTGAAGTTGATCAGCATAAGATCATTCCATCTGTTTCACAGAAATTGGCCATTGATTAAGGAAGAGTAATGTTTTAAAGGATTTCTGGAAAATCCAAGATGGTCACTGGAAACACTGACCAATCAAAATTCTGTATACAGGTTCTGAAACCTACCTGCCTATGGTCATTCCAGCTGAGTTTGGTTGAAATCACCCAAACAGTTAATTGGAAGCCTTTTAACTGATTTCCCAAAATAATTTCAAAATCCAAGATGGCCACCAGAAAATTGACCAATCAAAATTCTGCATACAGGTTATGATGCCTACCACCTTAGAGTCCTTCCAGCCAAGTCTGGCTGAAATCACCCAAGCAGTTAATGAGTAGCGTTTAAACAATTTTCTGCCAATTTTCCAAAAATTTAAGATGGCTGATGGAAAAAATTTACCAATCAAAATTTTATATACAAATTCTGAAGGCTATCATCATAGCCAAATTAGGTTGAAATCCGCCAAGCGGTTAATGAGTAGTGTTTTGACAATTTCCAGTAAATTTGTGTTTTTACAATTCTGTATATAAGTTCTAAAGTCTATCATCATAGGGTCATTCCATCTTGGATTTTCCTGGGGGAAAAAAATGGCGGGAAATCATTTAAAATGCTACTTCTCATTAACTGCCAGGGCGATTTCAACCAGACTTGGCTGGAAGGACCCTATGGGAGTAGGCTTCAGAACTCATAACAGAATTTTGATTGGTAAATTTTCTGGCGGCCATCTTGGATTTCCAGAAATCCTTTAAATGCTACTCTTCCTTAATCAATGGCCCGATTTCAACAAAACTTCCGTGGAATGATCCTATGGCTTCAAGAGTTCTAATGAGAATTTTGATTGGCCGATTTTGTTTGGGCAACTATTTGGATGTCGACATTTTTTGGAAATCCTTTAAAACGCTTACTCTTTTTAACCAATGGCCAGATTTCAATCAGACCTGGCTGGAAGGATCCTATGGTCATTTACTTTCGAAGGTGTATACAGGAATGTGATTGGTTAATTTTTTAGATTTTCCATAAATTTTCCAGAAGTCTAAATCTCTATTGTTACTTAATCAACGGCTCGATTTCAAACAAACTTGGGTGTACCAATTGTATGATGATAGGCTTTAAGAGATCAAGTGAGAATTTAATCGGTCGATTTTGGGCTTTTGGCCAGCTTGAATTTTGCCATAATTATCCGTAATATCTATTTAAATGCAAATGGTTCAAATGCTAATGGTCCAAGTGAGCTTCAGAGGTCCTTGGGCCTCTTGTTCTAGTAGTATAATACTCACCATGCCCATGGCATATATATATATAATATTACTATATATATATGAACTTATATCCCCTGGCGACTGTCAGTCAACATTTGCTTTAAAATTTCTCCTAAATCACTTGGCCCAATTTCAAAGCTTTGTACGCCTTTCTGTGTTTGAAATTCCATGACTTTTCCGGACCAAAATTAACAAATTCCACGACCTGTAATAATTAATATCTAGGAGATATGTGTTTATAACGTAGCTATGGTACATAAATTATGATCCAAGTTATTCTGCAAAATGTCTGAATATTGTGTCTTGCAACACCCAAGTCAAAGCCTTGTTTTGATAAGCTGTTGCCGTAATTGTTGTTGCATTAGAGGTGACAGCAGAAATTTATATCAAAGAGATCTCTGATTTTGCATGATTACCATTTTCCATGACCTATGATAAACCAGAAATGTGGTTGCACATGAAAGCTTAACTTTACAATGAATTATGAAGCTTGACTTCAAAACATGAAATAAATATACAAGGCCTTATCAACAAGAGGCCCCTGGACCATTAGCATTTGAACAATTTGCATTTAAATAATTTTTGAAAAATTCAAGATGGCCACCAAAGAAATTGACCGATTAAAATTTTGTTTGATATGTTGAAGCCTACTGCCATAGGATCAATCCACCCTAGTTTCGTTGAAATTGGCCCCCTAATTAAGGGGGTAGCATTTTAAATGGGTCTGGAAAGTTTTCAAAAAATCCCAATGGCCACCAAAAAAAAAATCGACCAACCAAAATTCTGAATCGAAGTTCTAGAGCCTACCACTATAGAATCCTTTCAGCCAAGCGGTTATGGAGATGCATTTTGACAATTTCCGTTAAATATTTCATAAAATTTATGATTTTCACCCCAAAAATTGACCCATTAAAATTCTGAATAGACGTTCTGGAACCTACCAGGATAGAGTATGTCTACCCAACTAAGGTTGAAATATGTCAAGCGGTTAATGACAATTAGACAATTTCTGGTAACTCTTTCATAAAATTTCACCAAAATACATGAACAATCAAAATTCTGTATATTAGCTCTGAAGCATATTCCCCCATAAGGTCATTCCAGTCAAAGTAAGTTGAAATCTTCCAAGCAATTTCTGGTAAATTTTTCATAAAATCAAAGATTTCCACACAAATAAATTGACAAGTCAAAATTCTGTATACGTGTTCTGCAACCGAAAGCATTAGGGTCCTCCGGTCAAATTAGAGTGAAATCTGCCAAGCGGATAATGAGCAGCAGTGTTTTGACAATTTCCAGTAAATTTTTCATAAAATGTAAGAGTATGTCTACCCAACTAAGGTTGAAATATGTCAAGCGGTTAATGACAATTAGACAATTTCTGGTAACTCTTTTATAAAATTTCACCAAAATACATGAACAATCAAAATTCTGTATATTAGCTCTGAAGCATATTCCCCCATACGGTCATTCCAGTCAAAGTAAGTTGAAATCTTCCAAGCAATTTCTGGTAAATTTTTCATAAAATCAGATTTCCACACAAATAAATTGACAAGTCAAAATTCTGTATACGTGTTCTGCAACCGAAAGCATTAGGGTCCTCCGGTCAAATTAGAGTGAAATCTGCCAAGCGGATAATGAGCAGTAGTGTTTTGACAATTTCCAGTAAATTTTTCATAAAATGTAAGTTTTACCCCCAAAAATTGACTAATCAAAATTCTGTAGATACATATTCTGAAGTCTACCCCCTAATGGTCCATACAGCTGAATTAGGTTGAAATCTGCCAAGAGGTTAATGAGTAGCGTTTTAAACAAAGGTTGACGGATGGATGACAGATGGTCACCATTCGTGTCAGTGACCGTGACCATGGACCTTTTGACCAAAACATCATTGTGTGATGCCGTGTCATTATAAGGAGGCATGTGTCCAAGTTTGGGTCCAGTATCGTAACCGTGGGTCAGCAGACTGCCCAATGGACTGCTGTAAATGTCTATCTTAGTATGACTCTGATGGACTGGCTGATTACTATTTGTTGGCTGATTGACTGACAGCCCCACAGCTGGTTGATTACTTCTTAAATATGAACAACAACTCAGACTAAATGTTAAATAACTTGTTTTTCAGTAAAATTTCATCGTTCAATAATCATCAGTTGTACTTATACATTCAGCAGTTACAGTTTTATTCCGGTCTTACTAGTGTGGTCAAGTTAGAACCAACACACTCTTCTGTCATTCGCTCTCCGTCAACTTTCAGCTCACATTTATACAGAAATTTACCCATTCATCACCATGTCAATAAACAGAAATAGCTTTTACATAACAGCAGGTGTAGAGCCATAATAGAAATAATTAATTATCCCTTTCATTTCCAAGTTCCAGAATCTGATTATTACACAAGTAATTCCCTGTAAATTTGGATGATTATTTTGAGAATAATTTAATCAAAAGTGGTTGCTGTTTAGACAGCAACAACCCTGAGTCAAATTACTTTAGCAATTAATCATCAGAGTCTACATGGATACCAATATGGTCAGTATATATTGTTTGTGTTACTTAGAGAATGAAAGGGTTAAAAGCAGTTGGTCAAACATTACATAAATTATAATATAAGGCATACAGGAAAATTCCACCTGTGACATGTTTACATCTAATTCTGTAAGTATTCTTTTTATCAAGGTATAAACTTGAAAAAGGTAACTTATGCCCTGCTAATTGCACACCTGCCTCACCATTTGTAGTCCATTCTTGTTGATTGGGCAGATTACTGGACAATGGGCATAATTATGGCACAAGTCTGGCCTTTAATGGACAATAAGTAGGCTGTATACCTTTTAATGCTGAATGGTCAGTCTACAATATTCAATGTCTTGTTTGTTGACTAGCTGGTATCAATTTTAAACTGTGTTGCATTCAGCTGTTGCTGGTATGCAACTCTTTTAGCAACGCCTCTAAAATTGACAGCAGAAGTATTAGAATGCAATACATAATAATTTTATTTGCTTGATTGAATGTAGAAATTTATGAAACTAATTTTTATAACATTCAGCACAATAATTCAAGTATCATACCAGTATGATTAACAAAACCTGAGATATAAACAGAAAAGTCGAGCCAAACAGAAAATGTTGAAAAAAAATTGTTTTTAACAATGTCACAGTGAACTTGACCTTTGACCTCACCATAATTGTGTGATGTCGGGTCATTATAAGGAGACATGTCACTTGTTAAAGTTTGGGTCCAGTATGATTAACCAAACTTGAGATACATAAACAAAAAGGTTGCGCTAAACAGAAAATGTTAATGTTGAAAAAAAGGTTTTACCACGGCCACAGTGACCTTGACTGAAAAACAAGATTTTACCATGGTCACAGTGACCTTGACCACAAGGTCATCGTGAGATGCTGTATCATTATAAGGAAGCATGTGCCCAAGTTTGGGTCCAGTATGCTTAACCAAACCCGGGATATAAACAGTTTAAAAAAAGCATCCGCTTTTGTTTCTACGAGAATTCTTAATACTTACCAGATGTACTATTATGATAATGTCTATTATCTAGTCTAGCTCAAAATAAACAATTAAAACTCCACACTTTCCTGGTCCCGGCCATACTGTGTCCGGGAATTAGCATACCCCCAGGTACCGAGTCAATTCCCAATCACAGTCAGATTCGTCTTATATTTGCCTTGACAAACAGTGAAAGCAGCTCAGCCTTACCTCAGCGGGGCGGCTGAGGTAGGGCCATAGTACATCTGGTAAGTATTACGAATTCTCGTGGAAACAAAAGCGGATGCTTTTTTGATTCTACTTCGAATAATATTTACCAGATGTACTATTATGATAAACTCCGGATTTTGACAGCCAAGTCAAATACCGGTGGGAGGAGGTGAGGCTCGAAACAGCTCTCATCTACCATCTAACAGAGAAGGTTGTGAAGAGACTAGAAGAGACTAGAACCCTGGCATACGCTTGGGCTCTGCCATCTGACTCATGGAGTACTAAACTTCCATCATTTGCTCGCACAAATTCCAGAGGGCTGTCAAAAAGGGGAAGCAACACCCACCAGCTCTGTGTCAGCCCCAAGTCTCAGCTAGGGCAGTCCAGTAGAGTGCAAAGAAGCTACTACAACTTCTAATTTTGAAAAAACTATCAGTATATCGACTAGATTTTCAAATTGGAGTGAGTCTAACATCTGTTGCAATGAATAAGATACTCTTGACCCAGACTATTTACTTAATCAGTCTGGTATTTCGACTGTAAGTAAACTAATATTAGTCACTTAAATAAAGTAAACACTCACCATTTTTGAGTGCTTGGTCTTTCTTGATCATCACAGGAGCTTCGCCTAATCCACGGTCATTCTTGGATCATGTGCATTACCATTGTTCAGTGCATGTGGAAGAACCTTGCAATGTATGTGAAAGAGTGGTCAGATATGGCTTTAGCTAAGATTCGATAAATTGGCGACGGCTACCGGATTAAGTGCGCTGGAGATGTCGCGAAGGTAGAAATCAGTGAATGATGACTTGGCATGCCATTGTGCTACAGACATCACCTCCTCTAAAGAGACACCCGTATATAGGGCCGATGATGCTGCTAGTGCTCGGACTTGATGGGCGTTCTCACGATCAATCTGCTTTCTTGTAGCGATTTTGTGCGACATCTGAACAGCATCGACTATCCAACGAGAAATGGTGTCTTTCGAGGAGCGCAAATGAGGAGTTTTGAGACATAACCACAGAGATTTCGGGTCATCACTCCTCAGTACGCTTCTTATACAATTTCAGACATCTGACAGGACACCAAGCAGAAGAGTTTGGGTCATGTCTAATTAAACTTGGCAAAGAGATCGGCTGTCCTGGATATTTCAGTCACTGATTCTTTGCCAGGAAACAAAAACGTGGAAGTAGTCTTAAACCTTCACCCGTAACGACAAAACGGTCTTGTTCGGCAGAAAGCGCATGTATTTGGTTTTTCCTCGCCGATGCTGCTGCAACCAAGAAAACTGATTTAATAGTTAACAGTTTAATATCTATAGATCTAATTGGGTCAAAGGGAGCATGCCCTAAAACCTGTAGAACGAGATAGATTCCATGCTGGGATAGGAATTGGCTGTCTGTGAAGATGGACATCTGCGGTTGAGGAGGTTGTAGAGGACCACCTCGCAGGAGATTCTGTTCTGATAACCACCACACGACGGAATATCAATGGTTCTTTTACTGGAATCCTCAGAGACAACGGATCCGTTCTGAGACCAGAATGACATTAAGTACAGTTGAATCGATCAGCGCCTGAATGCCGCATAAGGCTGAATGCCGCATAAGGCACCACCTTCTCCAGAGACACTAGTAAACCCAGTATTCTGAGAAATTGACGCGCCGTCAGATAGGCTCCTAGAGAAACTGACTCCAGAACTGCAATCAAACTCTTGACTCTGCTCTCCGACGGAAAAGCTACATCGTCTCTGAGACTCCCTCCCAAACTCCTGGGATGGAGTCAACTCTGATTTCTCTAGATTCACAATCCATCCTAGATCCTTTAGTAAGGCCAGGACTACCTGAAGATTGTTGCGCAGAATGACTGGATTCTCAGCCTTCAGCAGCCAGTCGTCTATGTAAGTATGAACAGCTATGTTTCTCCTGTGAAGATAAAGGTCATGGCGAGAACCACTTTGGTGAAGACCCTCGGGGCTGTGGTCAGACCGAACGGAAGCGCATTGAATTCCCAAACATTGTCTTGGAATGCAAAGCGAAGGTATTTCTGAAAAGGAATTGACATTGGGATATGAAAATATGCATCCTTCAGATCTATCGATACTACTCACATGCCTTTTCTCAGCCCTGTCATCACCGCTGCTACAGTCTCCATCTGAAACCTTGAAGAAAGAATAAATTTGTTCAACGGTTTGAGATTGAGAATTGGTCTCCAACCGCTGGTGTGTTTCGGAACGAGGAACATTATCGAATAAAAGCCTAGGGAAGACTGATTGCAGACTAGATGAATCGCGTTCTTCTGCTGAAGAGCTTTGATTTCTGAGCAAATGACATCTAGACGATCGGATTCCCTTGGAACGAGAGTCCATACTGGAGTCGATGTTAACGGAACTAAGGATTGACGGATGAGCCAGTCCGGTTTGTAGCCGTTTCTTAACCAATGACAGACTAAACAATCTTGCACGACCTGTTCCCACTGGTTTGAGAACAGTTGAAGTCTGTCTCCGACGGTAGGAATCTGCACACAGCTCGCGGACGACACCAGGCGGTTTCTTAGAATATGATGGTCCGGGACTGCCGCTACGGCCATCCTTACGATAGCCGCCGCGACCCGAACTGCCACCCTCCCTATCCTCCTCATACGGCCTCTCATCAGAGGACTTGTATGAGGATGAACGGCCAGGTCCCTGTGAGTCGGATGCCCGATGGCCATCACGGCCAGAAGGACGGAAGGCCGATCTCTGGCGCTGCCTCTGTTGCTCCTGTCGATGCTGCTTATAGGACTGCTGCGGCTGAATCCTCTTCGTTGACCTCCATGACTTGCCGACTACTTCTTGCTCTGCGACCATTGACGCGACTGGATAAAGCTTGCCATGCCGAGCCTCCAAACAAGCCTGGACCAATGAAGGGTGCAGAAGATAACACAGCCCTCATCTCAGGTCCTGGTTCTACGCAATCGAGAACCATTCTCCGTCCCTCCGCCAATGTTCTGGTGATTAATTACCCTGGCCAGGCAATCCTGGGACAAGCGCATGGTGTCCCAGACATCTCTGGGAGCAGCCTCTGGCACTTCCCCCACCTTCCGCCATGCAGGTCAGCATACCCTGCAAGACGGTACAGTCGTGTGAGAGTGCAGCCATGGCCACTCTCGCCGCATCCTCAATGAGAGTTAACTCATTAAAAGGATCTTTGTTAGCTTGGGAAACCAAGGGACGAGAATGATTCTTAGATTTGCCAGCCAACAGCCTATTCGATGCCTCTCTCTCCCCGATGGAAAGCCGAGTAACCTGGGCATATTGATGATAGGGCTGCTCCGGAAAGCAGACCCTACTCCTTATCCCCTTAGGGGCCTTGGGCAGCGAATAATCTGGTTGAACCAGATGGTACGCCGCAACTTCCAACATGTCGGAAGTCTGCGTGTCCAAGGGGAGCATCGGTAGGCCGAAGAGCCATAACCTGACTACTTGCGACACCAGTATCCAGTGAATCGCCAGACACTGATTCACCGCAGTCCATCGGCTCCAGCACGGGAGCCAGGACTACAGCCGCTAATACGGAACTCCAAGAGTAGCCGCCGCTTTGATGCCGACTGGAACCGCAAAACACGGCTCCAACGGCAATGCGGGCCTGAGCGAAATCCGGGTGGAAAATGCCCACCGGAACGTCAACATCACCACCTGGCTGGCAGACCCATACAAATCCCGAGGGAGACCCGTGGGATGTACTTGTGCCTGCCACCCGAGAAAGATCTGGCATGCCAGAATCTCCCATCAGGAGATCTTCCTCCCCCGTCGGCTCTTGAGCCAAAGCATGAGGAAGGACAGGTGCTTGTTCCTCCACAGAACTGGCCGGACCACCGATAGGTTGCCCTGCACCAGCCTACATCGTCGGAATCGTGGACTGGAAAGACTCGAGCATCGCCTTAAATTGGGCCGCCAAAACACCCAAGTCCATACGCTCGTTCAGACGCTCTTCAAGACCTTTTACTGATGCCTGATCCACTTTGGCCGTCTTGTCCCTCGCGATCCTCTCCAAACGCGCACGCCGATCGCGATCGAACTCTGCCACCAACTCTGACGACCACTTCGCATACACATCGCAAGGACTCCCAACCTTGCACTTCGCGCAAGCAATGCAGTGATGACCAGAAAACTTCCCTTTCATGAGCCGATTGCAGCGCTGGCAGAGAATATCCTGCCCCTTCACTTTCTGTGAACACAGAGTGAGAATTAAAACGCTGCACATGATAAACGATGACGAGCAAACATTAACCGTCTCATAAATTAATGATAATCAAGTCTTTAGGCAGGACATATTTGAAACTTTTTAGAGTGAAATTTAATAAACACGACTTGGTAATTAACTAATCGTTAAAATAGCCAAGAAATTAAGACCGATCGCTACAAACACCCTCGACGATGAAGCGAGAGCTAAAGATCAGCTTAAAACAGAGTGCATAGACACGCCAAGCCAAAACAAAACAAACCGTTAATCATGGGGGCCGCCATCTTGGAAGGA